>OX104134.1:73300595-73395978 GCA_944470555.2 Heterobilharzia americana
AACATTTTCCCATCACTTGCCGGTTATAGCCCCTGTTCTTGGCCGTCACCAGATAATTAACCCAATTGGCATAGTTTGTTGATGTTTGTATTTTCCCCTTGATTATTACCCTAGATCAAACTGATTGGTCACTCTTCGTATATGAACCCCCTGAACAGACGCCTCAAGCTTAATTTTTTGATGTTATTTGCTTCATGTCAGCCAGCAACGGAATCTGAGAAGCACATTTAATCCCATTTAAGACTTGTTAGCCGAATGTTCTGGAATCCTGTTGGGTGATCATACTCTAGCTGAGACTTAAATCCAACAAACCACTTCAAACGCCGCTGTATTATCCACCAGGGTGTCAAGTCGGCTAACATGGACCATGCATTATAAGACTAGCTCAGTAGCGCCGGCAGACCACGGAAACAATACACTGAGTGATGGGAGACTACATATAAGACACGATCCAAGTGCAATATCTTCCCCAAAGCTGCATATCAACATGATCTTGTTGGCTGGGGCGCCTGCAGCCCTCTACAGATGAAATAAGGGCAGAAATGGCCCAAAAGCAGACTGAGAGGGGGAGAATAACTCACTCCTAGAAAACAGGCCTTGAACATCCAGAGTGCCATCGCAAATGTATAACAGTTAGGCAGAAGTTTCCAGCCCATTAGACTAAGCATCTTAACCGGCTTCATCAATCAAGGTGGAAAAGATTCACCGTAGGCGACGTTGCTAACTTTTGCGTGTATTTTGTTTTTCATCCTTGTAATGCATTCAAACGCTGACCGTTCGTTTTGTTTGACTTCATTCAATTTGTTTGTAAAGTCACACTGAAGACCCTGCTTTGACTGGTGTCACCATTGTATTTCGTTTTGGTTTGAAACTACAGTAGTAGTAAAAGTTGCGGGTTTGTAACTGAATTTCGTAAGTAGATATTTTGCTGTAAAGAACAATTTTCACAGAGCTTATATGCAACTCAAAGTACATTCGCTGTTTGACAACTAAGTGCTTTAGATTTGGTTGATCCTGGTTTTGGTTTTGGAACTCTGAAGATTCGTGTCTTCGTTACGTGCTACTTGAGGATTTTGCCGTGACACTAAGTCTGGCTTTAAAGCTTAAAGCTACAGTCTACGACCTCCCCAAAAGGACATAAATGAAGATAGTTCAAGAAATTCTGCCCACAGCAGAAAATGTATTGCACGTAAGCGAATACAGTGGGTGTGAAAAGAGTCAGCAGAATGGTCATTAGCTGATAAGATTCAGATTTGAAATCCCCATAGCAACAGAAAAATGTACGAAATCAGAATCCGTCTTATGGAAAAACAGTCGATGCAGAGTGATAAGGATAGTTCTGCACAAAACTGATAAAAAGACAAGTTTTTAGCCACCAGGATGCCCAGCAGTCGAAAAGTCGATTTCGTGGAAAAGCACACTAAATTAGCGCGTCGCCCTCCTAACAAAACAGGCCTATTCAATAGGCTGACATTGCAGATTAAAACCTGTTTGCAGAACCCCCACAAAAGAATTTAGCACTCACGCAGCGGTGATGCGAAATAAAAATTGGCGAGTAATACCAGCCCACAGCTTTGAATGTTGGCCCAGCAGCACTTGGTCAGCAATCACTACACTCGCGAAACACAAGGTAAGAAGTTCCGGGGGTTCCCAACTGACCGACAATGGCACTAAGAAACCTCTTAAAAGTGAGAGAAAGGCACTTACTGGAGGTTTTGTGAGCGACAAAGGTTCATAGTCTAAACGAAACTGGACCAATTAGGTAGAAAAAGGTAATCCTAGAAATAACAATAATGATATATTTCATACAACATAAGTTACATGAAAATAAACCAGTTTACAGGTCTGATCATTTTGGTAATGTGAACTGACTGTTATGTACAATATCAAGCCACACAATAGACACCGTTCTTTCCAGTACATAAAAGATGCGCCTACAGTAAGAATGTTAATGCTTTGCAGACAGCCAAGAATGAAACAGGTAAACACCAGCATAATTGCTCATCATACTGAGGCAAGCTCAGTTCGAAAGTAGGAAATATTCAGCTATTGTTTGAATCTTCCAATATTCTTGAAGGTAGGGAGGGTAGTACTACTGTGACCTTGGGCTTTATGCGTTCATCATAAGGTCTAGATGGCATAGCGCACGCTGACAAATTAAACTACTAGGATTCCATATAGATGAAGGACTGGTTGGGTAAGCTTGAAAAATGAATAACAAAAGAGAGCAGAAGACGAAATTCGGAACAGGAGCACAGAAATACTACGCAGAAGTACATCGACCATGATACATGTGGGTGAGTTCATTGCACTGACTGCAAAAGTTACTTGAAGAGGTATCAAACCTACTGTTTATAGATAAACTTATGGGGAAGAAGATGAAGGTGCATACAAAAGTAGTGGGAGCTAAACTGAAGCCGAAGATATCATTATGGAATAAAGAGAATAGAAGATTTTGGACCAGGCATTCACTTATGTGCAGAAAACCTATGTACAAAAGTTCACTGAAGTTATAGACATTTTAATAGAACTCATGCTTTTTGCCGTAATGGTAGCCACTCTTTATATGGTCATGACGGAGGGATGATCATGGTGTTGTCTGTTGAGTGTTGCCATACCAGGACTATAGAGACAATATGATGGTGCATGGTGAGCTGAGCTAGTAGACCTGGAGGATTTTTTTCGTTAACCTCGTCCTTTTTACTATCATTTTGTCGTCATAAGCATGTTTTGTTTATTTGTACTGACAAAACCACCATTATCTTACGACGGAACACCGGCGTAAATTAATATCGGAAGAGAATTCTCACAACCATACAACACAGGTTATCTTTGTGTCTACTCGCTGGCTAGCAGCGGAGTTCAGGAAGCGCATTTCATCGCTTTGGGGACTCGTCAGCAGGGTGTACCCGCTGAGACTCAAACTCAGTTCCCATTGCTTCAAACGCTAAAGCGTTCCCCACTAAACCACAGGGGCACGACATAAACCTGCAACCGATTGTCGTATGAAAACGAAATATCTATTCATTTATAACCCCATACAAGTTATACCCAAAGGGACCTGTGACAAAAAACGCCAATAGTGGTAAGTCCACAGCGAGGCCCAAAACAAAAGCACCAGCCAGGAAGTGGATGGAGATGTTAGAGCCCTTCACGCTGAACCACTAGTTTTGGCTCCCCTAAGGCAACGGAAAATATACAATCAATCATTTGTGCAGCGTCCAGATATCAGCTATATATGTGGCACTGAAAAGCACTGAAAATAAGATGGTCTGGCTGATTCATCACCCCCGGGTGACCGTCCCGGGCACCATCCAGGTACAGATCCCAAACGGATTGCTCCCACTGAAACAAATAAAAACACCAGAAACTCCACTTGCATTGAACTAAACTATGAATACCTGACTAAGCCGCTCGCACTTGTCGCATCGACCACACACGTTTTCATTCCCTGTGATGAAAGTGATGCCACATAAGGTCACTTTACTGTCTATTTGCTACTGAGATAGCCCAGGAACTCTATAACCGCAGATGTGCAGGAATGTAAGCCACGAAATACAGGCTCACCATGAGACATTCAATCTTGCGATGCTAGGTTACCGATGGTTTGGCTGATGAATTCAAAAGCTTTACCCATTGTAGTCCCCCTCACTTATGTATACACATAACAGATGCCAGCTTCGTCAGTTGCAAGCTGCCGGTACTTAGGGGGGCCGTATTTATATTAAACCGCCGTCAATGATTCCACTGTTCCCTGATACGGTTTGAATACATGGTGTGAGGAAAGGGCCTTCAACAGCGTCGACCGAGAAGTAATTTGGCAACGGCTCTAACACCACGGAATACCACAAACCCCTATCAACCCCATTCAACAACTATATGAAGACGCCACATGCCAAGTACCTCACAATGGGAAGTTGAGTGATGCCTTTGAAGTGAAAACAGGAGTGAGACAAGGCTGTCTAATATCATCCATGATCTTCTTGATTGTGGTTAACTGGATGATGCAGCAAACAGTGAGGAGCGAGAAGAGGGGGGTCCGATGCACCGGGGAAAAGATCCTAGAAGACTTGGGTTTCGCCGATGATGATCCACGTCTAGTTGTTGAATGTGTTTTGATTTGCTTTGGTGATGTATTCAAAAACACTGACCACTCATTTCGTTTAACTTCATTTAATTTGCTTGCACAACCATATTTAACCACTCGTTTCGATTGGTGCTACAGTTGTATTTCATTTTGGATATAAACTGCAGTAGACGTTAAAACTGAAGAACAATTTTCGCAGGGTTCACTTACTGTTTGAACACACATTCACTTTTTGGCAACCAACTGCTTTGGATTTGGTTGGTTTCGCTCCAGGTTTTGGGGACTCCGAAAATTTGTATCTTCGTTATGTGCCACTAAGCGGATTTCTTCGATTTTGGCTCTGCTCATTTGGCTGAAGACTTGGTTCGTTCCCATTTGGAATTAAGTTTCAATATTTGGAATATTCTGCCCCCTCAAATATGCCTTCGGATCACGGAAATCGATCTGCTAAACGAGTTCATAATGCTGGATCTAAACATAGGAGAAAAGCTCCACATATGGACAATAATCTGGAACTTTCAAATGATTTGAGTGATGATAAAGAAGATAATGTGAGCGTGGATGGTATTAGTATGCATGGTTCATGTAGTATGCCCAACTGTATTAATTATCAAGCACCTAGACCATCGTCGGAGAGGAAAGGTCACAAAAGGAATTAAGATCAAACGCCGCGTCGTATGATGACGCAGTGGAGTTGAGGATATGACAAGCAGTCATTCTAGGTCTAGGTATGCCGTAGGATTACCCGAGGCCAGTGATATACAATATAACTTTGTATCATGTTTGAGAGATTGTTTGGCCCTGATGGCGAACATCTCTTTACCAAGGATAGAGCTGATGTGCTTTGTAGACAGCCCAATCAGTACCAGTTATTTACGAGTCAGGTTAGAAATACAATAGAGGCTAAACTTACTGACGAAGGTCAAATGCTGCCCTATCTCCCACACTTTTGCGGAGGGAAGGCAAGGACAGCATAGAAGCATGTTTTTCGCTGCCCGGGATATGATAGAGCTTAAGAAATCCTTCGCGATTTGTTTGGACAGGAGCATATGATTCCTCGATCACTTATTGATGACTTCGTTAGAAATAGATAGCAGATGGAGAGTACTGCCGAGGCTTTGAATGATTTCTCTGTGAAGCTTAGAAACGTACAAACAATGTTGTCGCGGGCCGGCTATGTCACCGATTTGAATTCGCCGGTCAAATTGGAGGCTATTGTTGATCAGTTACCTACAGGCTTGCAAGGTGGATGAGCTGACGTAGCGGACAAGATTCCCGTCACTGGGAGGGGACCCTAACTTGAGGGCTTGGTTTGCTTCGTTGAGGAGAGAGCTAGAGTAGCTTGTGCGAGACGTGGGTTGTTGATGAGAGGCAAGTTGGGAGGCGATCGGGTGAAGGGTTCTGGATCAGAATCCAGCAGTAGGTCACACTGCAACTTGGTGGAGGTGCTGTTCAATCGACACGTGATAGAGCCGCACGTAATACGAGCTGCTTCTTATGCCACAAACCCCACAATCTACCTGAAAGTCCGAAGCTTTTGAAAATGCCGACTGACGAAAGGAGATCGGTGGTCAAACAACTTGGTGTCTGCTACAACTGTCTAAAGAAGGGTCACATACCTTAATTTTGCGATTCCTGACTTAAATGAAAGTTTAAGGATTGCAAAGTGAATCGCCAACCCTTGTTGCATGTGGCGGACACTGGGTCAGAAGTAACTGGATCAATGGCCCACTTGACGGGGAAGTAAGGCCTCCCAAAGTGAATTTAGGAGCCGTCCCTGTGAGACTAACGGGTCCAAAAGGAAGCACTGAAACTTATACGTTACTGGATAACGGATCGGACACATCGTTGATGTTAGTAAACATTGACAAGGATCTTAGCCTTATCGGTAGGAAGTCCCCTGAGTGTGACCACGGTCACTGGGACTTCCCAGCGCAAGTGCTTGGAAGTGAGTGTGGAGCCCTGCTCGTCGGGTGGACAGGGTTCAGTGAAGGTGCAAAGGGCTTACACTGTTAGTCACTTACCAATATCAGGGACACATACTCTGTCTGAATGGCAGATTAAGGTGGGGAGTCACTTGAAGGACACTGAACTATCTCGGCCGCACAGTGGTACTGTTGGAATCCTAATCGGATGCAATGTTCCGGATGTGCATTAGGCCTGGGAACAGCGTATTGAAAATAGAATTCAACCGTTCGGAATAAAAATCCACTTGGGTTTGGTTGTATTGGGTCCGAAGCAAGAAAAGTCCCCACATAACGTCGCCTTTCGCCGGTGTTCGAAGGGCTGTAATGTATCTGATAGTCTAGACGGGTTGTATGCTCATGAGTTCAAAGATATTAGCTGCTCCGGCGCAACCATCTCTGTGGAGGATAAAAGGGCATTTGAAATTGCGGACCGTTCCTCTAAATTAGCCGAGGGACATTTCAGGGTTAGGCTACCCTGGCGATTTGACAAACCTAGTCTACCTGACAATTATGTAGCGGCTAACATGGACTTGAGTGTTTAAATAAACGCTTAGCAAAAAATAGCGATCTACTCGAGAGGTATAAAGAAGCCAGCAGTCTTTCTGGGGTACGCTTGAGATTTGGAGCTTGGGCCATCGCTACTGCAAGTCATGCAAAAGAAGTGTTCTTGCAAGTCAGGATTCCGAAACATGACATACTAGTATTTCGTCTCTTGTCAGGGGGGCATGGTAACACGGATCTAGAAGCTAATGAACGTCAGCCAACTGTTCATCAATTTGGCGTGGTCTCACTGCCTCTGTGCGCGAACTGTGCTCAGGAAAACCATACAGGCTTCCTGTGTCGGAGAGCATAGTGCAACCAAAGAGGCTGATGATGAAAGGTTCATTGCAGACTGTTTATCTACCACTGACGGCAACTCGAACACCATTCTCCTAATCCACCGGTCACGGCATGTTTTTCATGCAGAAACTTCGCACCCAAACAGGGAGATCGGCAACTGTTTACAGGTTGTACGGTTGATACCTCAAAGTGAACGAAGCCAGGCAGTAGGAAATATTGGTATAGAGAAGATACCAACAGATCGCACGTTAGGTTTACTTAAGGGTACCCAAGAGGGATATTCAGCGATAAGGGGTCGAAACTAATAGGGGCCAAGAATAACCCGGATGAATACTTGCGAGAACGGAAAGGCGAAGTGGTCCACAGTAACTTGGACCCACAGCACCATCTTCTGCAGCTTGACGTGGTGGTCAAGTTTGCTAATTACAAAGGCCCAACGAGTTACCTCCTCATTCGAGGTCCTGCTATTTTTGAAGGTCCGTTGATTACTGGTTGGCCTAAGAGGGTCACCACTATTTTATAAGTTGCTACGCTTTGCTGGTGTCCAAGGAAGATGTCGTACTGCTGACTGGACAAGGGTATGACAGCAGGGAGGTGTCTCTCTTTGATGACCAAGAGTGTCAGGAAAACGCTGCCTTCCCGACGACAAGAGAAGGGTTTGTGAAGAGCCAGCCCAAAAAACAGCACATTCCCCCGCAGCATGCCGGTGCCTACAAAAACGATTCATAGTCACCTTCAAACACGAAAAGGCGAAATCTCTGGCCCTCCAAAAGACCAGGTGTCCCGTGGGCTCTACGGCCACGTATTATCCCTTATTTCTCGGGTACCTCCAGCAGGATTAGCCTCCCACGTTGTGTGAAACAGGAAAGTGTCAACTATCCGCATGCTTTCAGCACACATGACCAAAATCAAATATGACCTATTTCTTTCGAATCTGTCCCCTCTGTTGCCTTCACCTACCGGCACCAATATTAGACCTCCTATACCCCCCCAAACTCTCGGTCTATGACATTACCGCTCTTTCCAGAGTACCGGTCTGGACTCCGATCACGCGCTAGAACGGTCTGGTGTTTGTCTGCGATTTGCTGGATGCGGGAAGCAGACGAAATCCTGCCCGTGATCGACTGGAAGGAGAAGAAGCCAAGTGAGCGCTCCAAGAAGAGTGAGCCATGTGTCTACCGAAAGTGACAAAAATGTTCGTTTTGTGGAAACCCGAATTGGCCATAAGTCTGATGTATAAATTATGGAAACGGATGGTTCCCTAAACTTGTTAATATCACTGCCCCGTACCTATCGCCCAGGCGGTTACGGCGATGCGGGTTCATAGTCGAATTCACAAAAAACAAACTAGGATATCAATCCTGTAAATAACCACTATGTGACCGGCCCAAAGGTTATGTCGCTTGGGCTCTAAAGTCATACACTAACTCCTTATAATATACCTCAAGAAGAATCAGATTTACGGTGTGTGGGCAGCCGGGAAGTGTCAGTTGCCTTCACACCTCCATCGACACTCAAATTCCCTGAGATAGTGATCAATCTCCCGCATTTTTGCCTTCTGACCGTCCACATCTATCGGTGTATAATTCCACACCATGTCTACACTCTTCCCGGTCTGCAGCTTTTGATAAAGACTCAAGTTGATGACACAGCATCTATGGTCTCCTGAAGCCGTTCGTGAGACCGCATATTGGAACTTTCAATATCTTCAACCTCCGTGAAATCGACCAATGCAATGTTGCGTTGTTTCGAGGATATTTGTGTCTGCACCTTAATAGGCGATTGGGAATTTCCGTGACTGGATCGTTGTGAGCGCTACTTGGCGCTGAGAATACTAGGGCTGACTTCAGTGAGTAGCCGACCAGAAGGTTATTGCAAGAGAATAATTGTGCTCGCGAATAAGAAGAGTCCTGATGCCATCGCCAGTCTGCTGTAAGATCATGGCGTTGAAGAATGTTTCCAGCTCTCAAGGTGGTAAGGAAGGCTCATTCGATTTCAAGTGCTCCTTCTGAACGCATTCCTGCAAGTTTGGGGCACAGTAGGGAGTGGAAGCAACTGATGTGTATGCTGAAGAGAAGCATACACAATGACGACGATCAGTGATGGTTAGCGAAGACTGAAGTCATGAAGTTAGCAACAGCGATAGGAAACAGTGGACAGCTGTTCAGATTTGTCGGGCAAAGTGGGGCTAAAAAGTCACTGTTTAGTGGGAATATGTTGGAGGATGATGGTCTTGTGATTCATTCGTAGACGCGTATATCAAACTGGGGAAGAAGATAGAAATCCACTCAACACTTACATTCAGGTCCTTGTAGTAGGCAATAAGCCACCTATTTGATGGGGGTTTTTTGGTACTCTATACCCGCCCAAACCTCGGCAGGTGGACTGGAGCTCAAAACTATGTCACATCGATAAGAAGTCAAATGCCCAGACCACAAAAAACTGCAGGTCCACAAATTGTATCGGGCTCCGACATTGTGTATTATGCTTCAACTAAGACAGGATTCAACCTCGTCTATTCGGGCGAGTGTCTCACGAATAGTGGTGCGAAGTAAATACATGACTGTTAAAGTCTGTCGAAACAGCTGTGAAGATAGTTGATGACCTGCATCCAAAGGTTGCGGAATGTCAATAGATCTCCGTAACCTCATCCGAGTGATTGACGCGAGAAGACTGATTCCAACTGACTCTGATCACAATGAGGAGCAAAAGCAGACCAGACGTAAATTGACTAAGAGTCTTCACAATGATTGCTAGCAGTGGTGGGTGTTGAACGCGAAAGAGATGCAGCATGCATCAAGAATGGGTAATAATCGGTAATAATTTAGCCTCATTAGGGATACCGAGGTGAAGACGATGCTTAGTGAAACCATCACCGATAAGGATGATATCCTGATAATCTTCCAGGACAGATGTCTAGAACACTGGCTCGAACACTTTGAAGGGGAGTTCTATTGGCTCACAGCAACAATTCAGTCACGCGGTCACTGACTAGCCTGAATGTGAATGGCATGTAGATGTCGGTCATCCAACTCTCCTTGAAGTTGAGAAGGCTGTTTCTAACCTGAAACGATGCAAAACAGTAGGACCGGACAGTTTGCCACCCGAAGTTTGTAAGGATGGAGGTAGGAAATTCCTGATTAGACTGACGAAGGTACTAAATAGTGTATGGTGATCAGAAGTAGTATCGTAAGCCTGTTCTGATTCACTGGTCATTCCAGTCTATAAATAGGGAGAGAAGTCCTCTTCTGACGACCATACGAGAACCACCTTGACTTATGTTGTGTTGAAGATCCTTGGATCTGTAGTTATCCGGCGTCTAAGTGGAGCTCGAGAAAAGTAGGCAGGTTTGAGACCTGTTTGAGTACGGATTAGCCAGATTTTCACCATTTTTCAGGTTATGGAACTCAGGCCTACTTATCGACATCATGCAATTGTGATATTTCTTGACCTGGAAGCGGCACTCGAAACTGTCGACCGTGAGGTGTTGTGGTTCATTTGTCGTTCCCTTTGGACCATCCGGCCCCAAAAATACAAAATTTCAAAATCCTCATACTCAAAAGACTGCGTGTGACAGGCCTCAAGCAGATGTCCGATGGGCTGTGCGGTCACACAAATCTCTTTCAGGTACCTTAAGAAGAAATAGCCTTCCACGGTGTGGGCAGCCGGGAAGTGTCAACCGCCCTCACAACTCTGTCAGCATTCAAGTTTCTTCATACTGCTATCCGCCTACCCCATCATTACCTCTTAATCTTCCTTCACGTCTCTCAATTAACGATACTACACCGTCTTCAATTTCTCCTAGCTCTGTAGCCTTCGACAACGATGTGAGTCCACAGAACAGCATCTCTGGTCTCCTTAAACCACGCTCCAAATTACACATTGGAGTCTTCAATGTCCTCATCGTCCGTCAAATTAGTCAACAGACTTCGTTGGCAAAGACTCTAGCAACTCGGGCCATGGATGTGTGCTGTGTTTGTGAGACACGCATACAGGACAGGACCCAAGTGAGGTTATTCACCTGACCTCTCACGGCTAATCTGACGAATCCGTGAAATTCACCCTTCGAGTTTCTGGGGATTCGATGGCTAGCTCTCGTGGTCTAGCAGGTGTAGGTATAGCATTAAGCACTAGGGCAGAAAACTCACTACTAGACTGGATTCCAGTTGATAGTCGCCTCTGCGCTATGCGACTGAACGGCACGGTGAGAACTAAAAGAATAGTGAGACTCGCCGTTGTCTCTTTGTAATCTGTGCTTACGCACCCACTAACTGCAGTTTAGAAGAAGTGAAGGAGTGGTTCTACCAAAAGCTGTCTAGCCTCCTCTCGAAAGCCAAACGTTCGGACGTGGTGGTTGTTGCAGGTGATTTCGACGCACAGGTGGGTAGACTGAGTGAGGCAGACAGGCACTTGGGTAGCACTTTCGGCATCCCGGTTGAACGAACAGACAACGGTGATCGCCTACTACAACTGTGCTCAGATAACCGCTTATTTTTAGTTGACATAAAGAAAGGCACCGTCTGACGTGGCGTCCACCGAGCTCAACTTAGCGATGGACACAGATAGACTACATTGCCATTAGTCATTGGCGGCAACTCACACTTCTGTGCCAGGTTCTACTTCGATTTTTCTGTCTGTCTGTCTATAGCTGCATCTTGTTCTTTAATGATAACTACCTGGAGTGGGAGAAACATACCCTTCCCGGACCATTCCAGAGTCGATGGAATAGCACATAACATTTCATGCTTCTTGTAGTCCGGAAGAAAAGATGCGTGCAGTAATAATAATAATAGTAATAATATATTTCATACAACAAAGGTTATATGAACAAAAACCAGTTTATAGGTTTGATCACTTTGGTACTGAGAGATGACTATTATGTACAATGTTATGCTATACATTAGATGCTGTGACTTATGGCATATAGGAGGTGTGTTGAAGCAGGCTCAGTTCGAATTTGAAGCACGGTTGCTCTTCAGTACATATTAGACACGCTTGTTATCAGTCATCTGAGACGTTCTCTGGCGACGCGAATTTGATCCGCGCCACAAAACATTTCATCCTCTGTACACCGATACTAATTAACGCCGTCGAGTTCATGTGTGGCAACATTAAACAACCCACTAAAATGCCCAGATGCCCCAGGATTGTTGGTGGAGACGCAATACTGTGTTGCTTCTCCAACTGTGGTAGGTGTTGTAATTTAATTGGTGCCTAAAATATTTTTCATGTCCTTAGAATTTACCACATACAGTAACATCATGAAAACAAGCTTTGCTCGAACAAGACGCAAATCTGGCTCATAAACAAGCCAGCAGCCATTGGATAGTGAGTATCACTCTTTAAGTGTTAGGAATCATGCAGAAAGCCTTTTCAACGTGTGCTTAACAACGGGTGGGTCTCGGCAGTTGGTCTTTAAGTAGCCCCAATATACAGCCACTATAACCCCTCATCATTGTGAATTCAATTTCAGTTGATAGAATGAGGTGAATGGATCACCCTCTTGATGACTGCTTCCCAGTTTTTATTGAGACTCAGCTTTCATTCCGCAACAGCATAGATAAAATACAGATTATCCATCGGCGGGTTTCTGTCTAGAATCTAGGTGGTTTGTTAGAGGCTAGTAAGCAGAGCTGTAGGTACACTCAGCTAATGCCAGAACCTAGCAGACGAAACAAGAGGATGAAAACTTGGGCTGAAGATTCAACAAGCACAAGGATTATTTTGACTTTTAATGAAGGAAGGCAATCTACAAAACTCGGCAGTGTACAACAGTGGCCATCTACAAGCCTAAATATGGAGACATTTGTTGGGGCTGAGAGTGTATCACGAAAGAACTTCGTATTTCCAGATCAGCTGAGAAGGTTGAAGAAAGCAGCCACGTTAAAGGAGGCACTCAACGTATTCATGTAGGGGTTTCTGTGTCGAATGACTGGCTTTAATTCAAGACTGTAGGTAAGGGGGCCGGTAATAATAATAATAATACATATTTCATACAACAAAGGTTACATGAATACAAACCAGTTTACAGGTTTGAACATTTTGGTAATGAGAAATGACTATTATGTACAGTGTTAAGCCATAAATTAGATACCGTTATTTATGGCATATGAGAGGGGTGTTGAAGCAGGCTCAGTTCGAATTTAAGGATTATTCGGTTATCGTTTGAATCTTCCAATATTCTTGAAGGTGAGGCCGCATCATGCTCATGACCTTGAGGTGTGCACTTTCGTCATAATGTTTTGATGGCAATATTTCCCACTAGCAAATGCGATTTCTAGGGTTCCATTGAATGCAGGACCGGTCAGGTAAACGTGAAAAGTTAGTAACAAAAGCGGGCAGCAGGTGAAATTCGAAACAGGAGCACAAAAATACGTATGAGTAGATCAACCATGATGTATCTGGGTGAGTATAACCCGTTTATATAACTGAGAATTTACTCCGCCAATACACGTAGTACGGCACTCCGAAATGACCTGCGGCAACTTGACCTCTGGTTACTGGAAAATGGCTTGAGCTGCAGCCTGGAAAACTGCGTGGCAATGCACATCGGTACTCATGAAGTGACAGCTACCGAATTCCAATGAAAGTAGAATGACCATTCTATCACCGAAGCATCCACGAAAGGGGCTTGGGAGTCGACTTCTCAGGCACCCTGAACACCACAGCGAACACGACTGCTCTTTCTGTGTAGACGCCTTGGTACTGTAACCCCGAAGCGTTTCTCACAGTTTTCAGATCCCGCGTACTGCCGCATTTACAGGTCTTTAATGCAGCAGCACCCAGAACGCTCAAGAAAGTCATTTTACACCTTGGAGATTCTTTTCTGAAATCTTGTAACTCAGTATGTGATTTAGGTATTCTCAGAACCTAACGTTTACGGAATATGCCAAGTCACTTGCCTCTAAGTGAAGACGCTCAGTCGGCCGTTTGCTTAAACACGTACATACGACTGAGGCCAGACTGCTTTTATTCAAGGTAATGATCCGCCCAGTACTTGAATATGGCACAGTCATCTTCAGCAATATGTATGCTTCGGATAGGATACTAATTGAGAATGTTCAAAGAAAGTTTACCCGCTATGTACTGGGCCCTCACGAAGAACCTGATTATGAGGGAAGGTGTAAGAAACTAAAAATTGACCCACTTTGGATAAGACGCCTTAAGCCCAACCTTAACCTATTTTTCCGCCTTTTGCATGGCATTACCCACTCCTGTTGCGCTCCTACTTTTAAGCCTATGTCCTCATATAGCCTACGCAATCGTGAATGCACTGTACCTGTAGAAAAGCACCTCCTTGAACTCAGGTCATGATCCTTTATGTTACAGTACGGCAAGTTATGGAATAAGCTTCCACATTTTATTCGCTCTTGCATGTCTGCATTTCAGTTTCGACGTCTACTCAACGAATTCTTTCTCTTCACGGATATCTATAAATTTCTTGACACTCATATTATACCCACAAATACGAAGCATAATGAAGCAATCAGCACATAACAATGGTCAAGCCATTGCGTCCACTGTGAACGTACTCAGACCTCTAAATGTAGAAATCGGTTTTATTAAAGTCCTGCAGTTCCTTTAACGCAGATGGCCTTACGATTGCATACAAGGGTATGAATATTGACTCATCTCCGTATAATGAACCTAAAGAATGCGGTTTATCTCTCAAAGCCACCACGGTACACCCCCTCCCAAACAACGACTTAATAACCCGATAATGGAAGGACTATGTGGTTGACTTCACATATATACATGAAAATGTACACATAGTCCGAATAATTAAAAAAAGAATAGGGACCTCTCTCTTCTACAAATTTGATAGCGTAGTAATTTCTCTTTCCATATCTGCTCGTGCCTCTTCTCTCTTTCCCCATTTGCAGAAACAGCTGCAAGTCGACATTTGATGTCCAAATTCAGTCTGAACGTGATTACTTTATGAGGATAACACCTGCTCATTGACGCCAATAATTATTGGACTGCTCCCACTCTTTCGCAAATTCTGGACCACCTTCAAGACGTATTCACCTACTCGTCATGATTTTTCTTGCGACGAACCGTCTGACAGTTCCCAACAGTATTAGTAGCAGAGACATTCTGAACAGAAGATTAAACCAGAGACGAAGTTACATATTGGCTCAGGAGGTCACTTGCCCGCAATGGCTCCACACTAGATATTTTTTAGTACTCTGTACCAAGAGACCTTTTCATATGGAACTGACTGTAGCGGCCAGAATCCAATAATCTTGGCCTGAACGCGGGAAATAGCTAGGCGGTGCCAACTGACGTGAATCTGACTAGTTCCTGCGTTCTACTGTATAGCTTCCTAACTTCCGCGAGTGACGCACAGTCAAAGGTTGGATCGAAATATCAAAACACGGTTTGTAGTAATTCAATAGTAGATTCGTAACAAAATCTGTGGTACTATCAAAGCAACAATAAGTTATGTCAAATTACAAAAATACCTCAACAGTGCCGTTGGGTAACTATACAGTCCAAAACGTTCTCGGGTACAAATACGTACTACACGGTAAAAACTGGTTAAAAAATACAACTGTTAAATACCTGTCGGTCAATAGGAATATTCCCGGCAAAAGGGATCAAAACTCTGCCTACAGGAATCAAATCAACAAACAAACGTTCCCAGTAGACAGTCAAAAGACAAACAGTCAAATCACTGCACAACCGTAAGTTGAACCAAAACAAAATGTCGTGCGCAGTAAAACAACATCACCTTATCAACAGTCCAGCGTCACATAATAGGAAAGTGAAACACTCATAATAAGTCTCAAACATACAAAGGCAAATACCGAGTGTAAAGTCAAATAAGACAGTTAAACAAGCAAATAACATTACACCGGCGAGGGTCAAAGGTACACCATCCACAACGAGGGTAAAAATGTTAAAATAAATGTCAATACAATCAAATAAGGGTGATCGGGAGGGATTTTCAGATCATTTTTCCTTTACACCGGCCACCAAAATCCCTCCAGACACGCAAAACACCTCTGTGTATTCAGCCGTGGCTCTATCTACCTAGCTGTCTGCATACTCTATCTTTCTTCTACTCCCTCAAGAAGACAAAGCTTTCTTATATCTCTTCTCACGGTACCTTCCTTCATACGCACCATCACAGTTCTTACTAAATCGTCTTCGTCCTTCTCGCATGTTTCGATCACTCCCAAAGGCCAGGAACCACGTGGTGTTTTTTCAGAGGCCACAATCACCACATCTCCCTCCTTGAAATTTCTTTTCCTTCCCAACCACTTCTGACGAGTTTGCAAGCATGGTAGATATTCTTTCATCCATCGGCGCCAAAATACGTCAGCTAAGTAATTAACTTGTTTCCATCCTTTCTGCACGCGACAGACCGGTAAGGGGGCCATCATCTGCTGACCCAGTGCAGCTTTCAATCGTCGGCACTCTATGCACTTTCTTATCACCCGTTTGACCGCACTGATCCCCTTAATTATCCAATAGTTTCTTCGTAGAGTGGCCAGGACTTGCGAAGTACCAGTATGTCCTTCTATAATATGATAATGCCTTATGATCAGCTCAGTCACGAAGTGATGTCTGGGGAGGATAACCGGATGCTTAAAAGTAAGTGGATAGTCGGAATAGTTCAACCTCCCACCGACGCAGACCAATCCATCCACAAGTATAGGTGACAACCTTTGCAATTCACCTTCTTCAGTCTCACAACTACCCTTTTCTCGGAGTTCCTTTATTAATTCTCCATATACCTCCTGTTGTACCATACATAATACTTTATGTCTAGCAGCTTCCAGTTCATCGGCTGTTAGATAGCCAACATTCAGTGACACACCTTGGCGACGCGAATACATAACGGATATGTAGACCACATATCTCTTAAGCCATGCCACAGCTTTAATCAGCCTCACCCAGTCCGAATGATACGCCAAAATCGGATCAGCAGTGAGCTCAGTAACGTTTGTGTTTGTTCGGACCGACCTCTTCAATTCGACATTTTTCGGTGGTTCCTTCCAGCAGAGGTCTGTGGTACTTGAAAACTGTCGGGTTCCCAGAAAAGAGGGGCCCTGAATCCAAGACGCTAATTCACACGCTTTTCGTATGCCTCTTGATGTCCAATCTGCGGGATTCTCTTCAGATTTAACGTACCCCCACTGATTTGGGGATGAATACTGGTGAATAATGGCTAGACGGTTGGCCACAAACGTACTATACCGACTCTCTGTATTTCTAATATAGTACAAAACAATCATAGAATCTGTCCAAAAATAAGTCTTGTCAAAGCTATTTGGGAGGTTCTTCCTCAAAATTTCACTCATTCGTGCACTCAATACTGCCGCAGCTAACTCTAATCTCGGCACTGTCACCGTTTTCAGAGGGGCAACCCGGGATTTGCTATAAAGCAGTATGCTGTAGGGTGGCGTGTTTTTTGGAACGTTCCACGAATAAGCCACCGCTCCATAACCAGATTCAGAGGCATCGCAAAATAAGTGCAACTCAATCTTACTCATCTCACTCTTATCCTCCTTCTTGATACTTCTGGGTACGGAGATTTGCCCAAGATTCTTCATGAACCTCATCCAATCCATCCATAGGGATAGGTCATTGGAACTCAGGGGTGTATCCCAACCAGCATGAGATTTGCAAAGATTCTGCAATAGCTGCTTGGCCGGAAGACAAACTGGGGCGATGAGGCCTAGTGGGTCAAAAAGAGCTGAGACGGTGGATAGTAGTCCTCTCTTCGTGAAGGGTTTTTCGACGGGTTCAAATCGGAACTTAAAAACATCATGCATGGTGTCCCATTCCAAACCTAGGGCCCTGTGGATTGAGCCTTGACTAACACGTAAGTCGACTGAGTTCTCTGTGTGGCTCAGACCAGGAAGAACTACTCTCACTGCCTCTGAATTAGTCACCCACTTCTTCAATTTAAAGCCACCACGTAACAACAACTCAGTGGACTGTTTTACGAACGTTTTTGCCTCACCTGGGCTTGCAAAGGACACTAGGCAATCATCAACATAAAAGTTATGCTTCACTGCTTCCACCACATAGCTATCATAATCGTTGGCATACGTCTCGGCAGTCTTGGCCATTGCAAAATACGCACAAAACGGTGAGGACACTGCACCGAATGGGTGTGACGTCATTTGATATTCAATAGGTTCCTTCGAGAAATCACCCTGAGGCCACCATAGGAACCGCAGAGCACCTCGGTCAAACTCTGGGACTTTCACCTGCATAAACATTTCTTCCACATCGGACGTCAGGGCAATCAGTTCTTTGCGAAAACGCAATAATATTCCAACCAAGTTCGCTGTCGTGTCTGGTCCCTGATACAGGAAGTCATTTAAAGAAGTTCCGGACAGTTTGGCAGCGCAGTCCAGCACAACTCTTACCTTCCCCGGTTTCTTGGGGTTAAATACGGCATGATGCGGCAAATACCATCGTGGGCGGTAGCTAGGATTAAGCTGGGGCTCAGGAGCTACTGCTGCATATCCCTTTCTGATGGTCTCTTCCATGGCGCTAGTGTAGCTTTCGCGAAGGCTTTCAGAGGATATTAGTCTGGGTTTCAAACTCTCCAAACGTCGCCTGGCTACTTCGCATCCACCGTATACTCTCTTGGACTCCATTTTCCAGGGCAAGGGGACAACGAAATGTCCATTATCCCAATAAGTACCTCGCTGCACTATGTTTACAGCGGCTAGGTCATCGAGAGATAACGACTTATCTCCCGAGTACAAATCGCTGAACTCATAATCGTAAATTTTCTTCCATTGATCGACTAATAGATCTGACCGAGACATACAATTCACAACCCTCTCCCTGTGCTCACGAAAGCTTGTCGGACCGAACACGACCCAGCCCAACAATGATCTCACAGCATATGGGCTCTTTCTGCCCCCTAACTTCTGATCTAGAACCCAGTGAGCCTCAGGTACATCGCAACCGATGAGCAGCAATACCTCCCCGTCTTCCACCTCTGTCCAGGGTACGTCAGTCAGATGCGGCCACCTTTTAATACTTTCTCGCATCGACCCTTTAGGTCTCCGTACTGGGAGATCTCTTGCCACAACTGCTCGATCTATAAGTATGCATTCGTTTCCGTCTAGTGAATAAACTTCGAAAGGCTTGCTGACTGAGTCCGCCAATCTACTTCCACTAACAGTTTTGATGATAGTCTTTGTGCCGTCAGTCGACAATCCTAGAAGTTGCAAAACATTTTCGTGATCAAAGTTGTATCAGAGCCATTGTCCAAGATAGCATAACCGTAAACCTCTTTATTACCGTGCTTTACACGTACCGGGAGTAGGCCCAAACACACGCTTTCTCTGAGAGACTCGGTGCATCCACAACTACCTTTCTCCGGTTGTTCGCCTACGGCGTGGTGGGTCTTCTTGTGTAACAGAGGGTGATGGTATGCTTTACAACCTTCTACACTGCACACCCTGTGAATTTTACATTCTACGGACCTGTGGCCCCTTTTAAGACATGAAAAACAACAACCTGTTTCTTTAGCCTTCGACCATCTCTCATCCACCGGTAACGACAGAAATGTGGTACATTTTGTGACTACATGGTTCCCTCCACAAAATATACATGAAGGTTTCAGGACTCCCCCAACGGGTACTAGCTGCTGCGTGGAACATGCTATTTTACTATCTGGTCGTCGACTGCTTGTTGCCAGCTGTCCAAACCTACTTAGCAAAATGCTCGCACGTGCTGACACAAACTGCGTTAACTCTGCGAAGGTAGGTTCTCGTTCGGTTTCAGTTAGCTTTTCGACAGTCTCCGCCCATTTCATCTGTAACACACGGGGCAATTTCTTTACTATACCTTCTAAAGTTCTCAAGGAGTTAAGGTCCGCAGTATAGTCCATTTGCTCTAGGGCTATAGCGCAGTTTTCCATTTTTATAGCTAACCTCGACATTGCCTCAGCATCGTTTTGTTCTATGTTCGAGCATTCCATCAGATCCTGTAGTAAGGCCCGGCTGACTTCATGAGTCCTTCCAAACAAACGTTGAGTATATCCCGAGCCCTACGATAACCAGCAGATGGTGGTAACATAATGCATTCCTCTATAGCCTCCCTGGCCTTACCTTTACAGTAATGTAACAAGTATAACAGCCTCTGTCCATCATCATCAACCTTAGAGACAACGTAGAGCTCAAACTGCCTCATAAACTTCCAATATTTGGCTGGATGTCCGTCAAAGCTGCTTAATTCTACTTTCGGCAACTCATGGCCAACACTGACACAAGGCAACGTAGCGGCAACCCCTTTGTTTTCTGCGCTGCTCGCCTGGCTAGTCGTTTCACGATCAGAACTGCTATGAGGGTCAATGCCAAGACAAACTGATTTGTGACACTTTATATCATCATCCAAGGAAAAGGTATCACCTAAACCCCCATTCACATCTAAGTTGAGTTCTTTATGCAGACGCAACCTTTCCTGTCTTTGTTTAGCCTTGAATTCACGAAGTTCCAACTCTTGCCTTTCATCCAACTGTCGTACCTTCAACTGAGCAGAGGTCCTACAAGGACTAGTCTTACTATAGTCAATAACTGTACCATTATCAGAGCCACGGCATGAAATAACATCAAGAGGGACTTGCTTGGTATCTGAGGTTGGATCCATGGACATGTCACCTTCCCCGTCCGGAATTGACTCAAGGAACACCTTGCGATTGCCAGGTACAGCAGTGACGGGTTGTTGAGTACTGTAGCGGCCAGAATCCAATAATCTTGGCCTGAACGCGGGAAATAGCTAGGCGGTGCCAACTGACGTGAATCTGACTAGTTCCTGCGTTCTACTGTATAGCTTCCTAACTTCCGCGAGTGACGCACAGTCAAAGGTTGGATCGAAATATCAAAACACGGTTTGTAGTAATTCAATAGTAGATTCGTAACAAAATCTGTGGTACTATCAAAGCAACAATAAGTTATGTCAAATTACAAAAATACCTCAACAGTGCCGTTGGGTAACTATACAGTCCAAAACGTTCTCGGGTACAAATACGTACTACACGGTAAAAACTGGTTAAAAAATACAACTGTTAAATACCTGTCGGTCAATAGGAATATTCCCGGCAAAAGGGATCAAAACTCTGCCTACAGGAATCAAATCAACAAACAAACGTTTCCAGTAGACAGTCAAAAGACAAACAGTCAAATCACTGCACAACCGTAAGTTGAACCAAAACAAAATGTCGTGCGCAGTAAAACAACATCACCTTATCAACAGTCCAGCGTCACATAATAGGAAAGTGAAACACTCATAATAAGTCTCAAACATACAAAGGCAAATACCGAGTGTAAAGTCAAATAAGACAGTTAAACAAGCAAATAACATTACACCGGCGAGGGTCAAAGGTACACCATCCATAACGAGGGTAAAAATGTTAAAATAAATGTCAATACAATCAAATAAGGGTGATCGGGAGGGATTTTCAGATCATTTTTCCTCTACACTGACTACGCATCAAATACACTTCTCGAATGATGCCGCCTATGTTAATACAAAGGATGCTCAAAATCTATGGACTGTTGACTGTTTCAACATCTATTTTCATCCAATACAACAAGTATTCCCAACAGAATTAGTCTATATTACCTTTAAGAGTAACATCGTGTCCTGGATATGCATTGATATAGCCATACACGTTGGTTATATAACTGTGGATAATTTATCGATACTCCAGGTTGTATTAATGGGTCCTTTGTGTTTAGCAAAGCTAAAACTGAAGACCATTCTAAGTAATAAACTACTATATTACTAATCAGCAAACTATGCGAATGGACTAACAACGTCGGTTGGTTTCACGCAAACTTTGAACACTGCGCGCTTTTGATATTGATGATGGAACCTATCTATGTGATGGGAGATGGCAATCCATATCCGTCTTATGAATTTCAGTAAACTTCAATAAGACTATGCACACTAATGACTTGATATATAAATTACTTGATACTACATACTTTCAAAAGTTATGAATTTGACGGTTCTTGTTAACTGGCATCCCTCATGTTAAGCCTGTTAAATGAAGGCGACATTTACTAATATCTAAACTTTAACACTCTATGTACGCTGTAAAGTAATAGTTCCTCGTTCATTTCATAACTAGCAGGACGTTCGGCAGTTTTTGAGTTTAATGACATTCCGTCAGTACCACTCAGGGCTCGTCTTGTAGATATTTTAAGATGTATCAACGTGATGGAGCCTGTAAACTGGCTTCTCTCACGTTAAAATCTTTTTTAACGCAAGAATAAAACATTTATTAAACTCAATCATGATAACAAGTGTCTAAATGTTATGAAAATAGCAGGAAAATATTACTTTACAGTACATACACATCTTTCTGAGTTTAGGTCATTTCTGCCCACAATTCTTTCTTCACATCAAACGGCGCAGTATTTGGTGTTTGCGTTGTGAGTAGTCGACATGATTGACCTATCTACAAGACCAAGTGTTTCGCAGATAAAAGTCTATTTTAACAGCAATTCTTACTTCGTAGGTTTATTGACCATTATTCACTTACTTCAAGCCTGTAAACTGGCTTCTCTCATGTGTAAGACTTTTTTAACGCGGGAATAAAACATTTATTTATTTATTTAACCGAGTCTCCCTGAGAAAATATATAGATCTTCAGCAGAATCGAATGTGGGGCCGCAATGGAAAGCATGCTCTAAACTACTGAAACGCCCAAATCTATTTACCCTGTGCTGTCCCTGGGTGAGGGGTCACCTTATTATGGCCCACGAGATCCTCCATCTTTTCTGCACCCTTAGTCTACAAAAAGTATCCTGCCCCCTCTGTGGTCCACGCCTTTCTCACAGCGGACTGTTTCAAAAGGGAAGTGACCTTTTACATTCATCTAGATTCTTGGCATTTTTTGTTTACACATCTAAGGCTGTTTTATTTTTGCTCCGATCAGAATGTTATTCAGGTAAAGTGAAACAGAAACTTCCACTGGGCGAACCTCTGTAGTTTCTGCTTCATGGTGAGCCAAAGGCGTCTCAAACACGCTTGTGGTAGAGCGGGGTGCCACTTCACGGTGGCCTCTGGTATGCAGTGTAGCGAGCGTAAGACTTGTTTCCACGATAATTGTACAAGCCTCACACCCTCAGCATACAAGAGGTACAGCAACGCAGGAAGTGTCTGGCTTTGCACGTTGTGCTGCTCGAATATTCGCACCCTGGTAGAAGGGGCAAAAACACTTCTAAATACGATAACTAAGAGACTGTTGTCGAAAGTCGAAGCTGATAACTGTGGCAGTGATAACAACACAGCATCCATTGACACAGATCGCTACGAAAATTTTAAGAACGTCCCACAACAAGCTGTAAGTCAAGCGCGTAGACCACCTACTAGGTTTGCTGACAGCGACTTTGAAAAAACTACACCAAGCAGGGTGAAGCGAGTATCTTCTGGATCTCGCATCCCCAGGGATGACAGACCCAGTCTGAAAACTGCTGACCGCAAAACTAGGTCCACTTCAGATGAAAGAAACAGCAGTGAAGCACTCTCAGTTCCAACGACAGAACCACGCAGGCCGTAGGTTACACCCAGTTCGGTGGCCCAATCATTGACGAAACTAACACAGAATAGGATGCAAGTCCGTTATGAGGCTCTCAGTGTCAGGGCCACTGGATTAGGCCTTAGCAAAACTTGCATACCCAACTCTGAAAACCGGCAAGTAACTAAGCCTAGTGGCATGCTAAGAAGCCAACAAAGGTAACCGAGCCAGTTATCATCACTCCCCATAGCAAAGACAAAGTAGGGCTCGTTGACAGGTCCGTGATTTTCCATAGAGTAGAAGGAAGGAGAAACCCAGAACCACGTAAACGTTTCGAACACTACCTTGGCAAGGTACAAAGTTTGATAAACCAGCTTTCAGCAGAAAACGTGCCAGCAGTCACCATACTCAAGATATATAGAGTAGGAAAACAGGAAACAGTCATTGCCGAAAATAGGTTTCGGCTACTTAAAGTCATATTCAGGTCAGCAGATGAGAGGAATCAGATTCTGAAGAATGCTCACAGGCTTCAAGGATCTGGAGTGTTCTTGCGAAAGGATCTTGCTGTTGCTGATCGAACCAAAAAGCAAGAAGCAGAAGCAGAACTAAAATCTAGATTTGCAGCTGGAGAGCAAGATCTGAAAGTAGTGGGTTTTCATGTAGTGAGGTTTCGGCAGCACATGATGCCGAAGCCTCTATGGAGAGGACGGGAACTCGTTTGAATAGTTTCGTTGTCTTTTACACAATCTTGTGTAACCTTTTAAACAAGTGGACTGAGCTTAGTAATGTGGTAAGCAACGAAAGCCCTGACATCATTGCCATCTCAGAAACTTGGCTCTCTTCTTGGATCGGTGGCTGTGAAACACATTTACGAGGATTCGTTCCTTTTAGAAGTGACAGGTTAGCATGCAAAGGTGGCAGTGTCATCCTTTACGTTAAGAATAACTTAACTGTAAAAGCCATGGAAAGTTGCACATGAAAGTGGGACATGTGAAATGCTGCGCTACCGACTGAAGAGCAAGGGGGAAGATGTTAACGTAATCGTGATATATCGAAGCCCTGAATGTGAAGCGGCAGACTTCCTACTGAATAAACTGGCCCTCTGGACAGGTAAATGCCGATGTTTGGTTGAAGGAGACTTCAACGCACCATCGGTTGACTGGGATAGACTGACAAGAAAAGCACCACGAAATTCGTTTGACCACGGATTAGTGGATACATCAATCTCCTTAGCCCTCATACAGCACATTAGGACACCAACCAGATATGAGCATCAGCGTGCGCCATCAGTTGTGGACCCAGTATTCGCAGATACAGACGTGTGCGTAGCGTCACACACTCCCCAAAATCAACGGCCTAGGGTTTGACGACTTTGACACTGATGCTGATCTTGATAGTTTAACTGGACTCGCTAAGCTGAAGACACCTGGTCAAGCATCCTCGCCATTTGGCACGCTGTCGTGTTACGTTGCACTGCTCGTATTCGACTCTCTAGCCAGTTAGTTGGAACACATCGGTATCTTGGCACAACCACCCAAATATACTATTCCATCCGACTACGCTATCGTGTTCTTCCTTGGTCTCGTACTCGTGGGTATATAACAAGCCCGAATAATTAGTGATTGGTCTTTGCATCTGTCAAGTTAGCACCAGGACAAATCCTAAATATACTTCACCCGGCACCCCTTGACAAAAGTAATTACGCTGTGATCATCTTCAGATTCATAGCAGACGTCTTGTACAACACCGATGCGCTAGCTAGACCCAACACATAGAAAGAGAATTTGGAAGCTATTAACCTGGTGGCCTCTTCGGAGGACTGTGCAGTCAAATCAGAAGCCTCATTTGAAGGTGCGTGGCGCTCCTCCAAACAATTATATGCATGAGTGACCCAACCGTTCATTCCGTGGACTGTCCTGAGGGGACGGAAACACCATTCTCCGTGGATAAACCAATAAATTCGAATCTTGCTACGACGTGTTGTAATCTTGCCACCCACTGCAGCACACCCGAAGTGGTGATGCATTACAAAGAACCCCGCGATAAATGTATCGCTGCTATCCGCCGGTCTCGAATGTGCTTTGAAACACGTCCAGCCAGGCTGTATTGCAACACCCGAAGAGCTTGTTTTCACATGTGAACTGTAGAAATAAAATGTGCCGTGGTATATCCGCCCCAATCAATGGGACAGAACATGACTGTTTGGTTGAAGACGACAGGGAAAAAGCCGGGGCCATGACTGGATATTCTGCCGAGGCCTTCACACAGGAATCCTCTGTGGACATTTGTGCAACAGTAGAAGCATTGATATCCGACAGAATAAACTCTATGAATGTCGATCGTAATGATGTATTTCGGACATCAAGTACTCTCGGTGTGGAAAATCATGGGAACGCATGAGCTGCGCCCAAGGCTGCTCAGGAAACTCGCACTCTATGTAGGCGGCCCATTGACTACTATATTTACGCTGTCTCTCAGTGGAGGCACACTCCCCTATGACTGGAATGATGCCATAATAGCACCTATCCACAAGGCAGGTTCTAGGCAGCTCCCTATCAAACTACAGACCGACAAGTTTGGCAAGTACTGTAGTGAAAATCCTAGAAAGAGTAATCAAGAAAGCCATCATAGTTCACCTAGAGAACAACACTCTATTATCCTGTTCACAGCACGGTTTTCATAGAAATTTCTCTTGCTTGACGAACCTTCTTATAGCCAGAGAAAGTTGGGTTAAGTCTAAAGATGGTAAGATACCGGTAGATGTTATTTTCATTGACTTTAGTAAGGCTTTCGACAAAGCACCTCATTCCAGGTTGCTCGAAAAACTGAGAAGTTTTGGAATCAAAAGCAGTCTGCTCGCATGGATAAGAGACTTTCTTGTTGGTAGAGGACAGAGTTACGACCAATTCTCAACTCTCCACTTGGAAGTTGGTAGAGAGTGGAGTGCCGCAAGGCACAATCCTGGGCCCTCCACTGTTTCTTCTATACGTAAATGAGCTGCCAAACATCACGAAATCCCCTATGGTTCTCTACGCTGACGATGTAAAAGTCTGGCGGGAAATTAAGAACTATGAGGATATACGTGTACTCCAGGAAGACCTGAATAGCTTATTTACCTGGTCAGAGAAGTGGTTGATGCTTATCAATGCAGGTAAATGTGTGAGCATTCACTTGGAGCGCACACACACACAGCAACATCTACGATATTGATGCGACTCCTTTACCGTCAGCACTGATCCACAATGACCTAGGAGTCATGTTAGTTATGACTTGAAAACCATGGCTCACTGTCGACTGGTAGCAGCTCGGAGTCTTAGGTCTCTTTGGGCATTACGTAGAACTTTTACGAAAATAAGTGGTAACATGTTCACCATCTTATACACATCCTTAGTTAGGTCTAAATTAGAAAACTGTACACAGGCCACCAATCCTTGTTTGAAAGGTGATGCAGACCTTCTAGAAAGAGTTCAGAGGGCAGCCACTCGTATGATCCCTGCGATGGCCGGCCTCACCTATGAAGACCGACTTAAGGAGCTGAACCTCTTCACTTTGTCCTACCGCAGACAGGGGGGGAGAAACCTAATCGTGCTATACAGGATTCTAAGAAATGACTTTGGACCTGACCTATCTTCTCATTTACTTCCCACTAGATGGGAACACCTCAGAGGACACAGGAGGAGACTACAAAAGCAAAAAACGAACATAGTCTCCGCAGAGTACTGGTTCTCGCGCGAAGTAATCAACACCTGGGAGGGACTTTTAGGAGAAGTGGTGTCCGCATCATGAACTGACTCATTCAAAAGGGGACTGGACAAGCACAGAAATTCACTGCAAAAGGATTAATATATAGGATCCCAGCATCCTATCCCCAAACAAGAAATCTGAATCTGACCTCAGTAGAGAAAAATTCAGTTTTATGGTGACGGAGAGGCTAACCGCTAGTTCCAATTGCCTAGAAGATTCTCCAGAAGCGTGCTATGTGCCACACTTTGTGCTAAGACAACTAGGTGCCCCCATGCCAGAGCTTTTTTGAAACTCTATAAGACTCGCTAATTGGCAGCCAATAACCTCTTCGCACCATCACACTGGAAAAGAGGCACCAACCCCTCTGGAGAAAGTTCAGAGGAGAACTGTGAACGCGCACAATCCCAGACCACGGCTGTACTACCCGCCCCACATTCAAGAATCTTGGAAGATCTAAATAACAGCCGAATAATTCCTATTTTCCAACTTAACTTGCTTCAGTATGGTGAACAATTATGTTGGTGTTTATCTATTTTATTCTTTGCTGTTTGCGAAGCATTGACGTTCCTTCTCTGGAAGAACCTCTTATGTGCCATGAATAACGGTGTTTAATGTATTGCTTGACACTTAACATAACAGTCAGTTCACATTACCAAGGTGATCAAAAGTGTAAGCTGGTTGGTTTTCATGTTACGTATGTTGTATGAAGTCGATCATCGCTGGGTGTTGTAGGGATGAACCCTAAACTGCACGAAGATGGACTAAAAAACCCAAGCCCGTATTCCTCTAGTTTCCGGAAGTGACGAGGTGATCCGTCAATGGCTTAAAAAATACGGAATAACTCAAGTCACTCAAACAGAGGAGTACTACCGAGTGGTCATTGGTGATCCTTGTTGGAAACCAAAGAGAATTCCCCACCAGAGGTCAGAGACTCGAATGCATCCACACATCTCCTTTCGAGTCTGTGGGCGCTGGAAAGCATTACCACCAAGCGTAGTCTCCATGCCATCCGCCGACAATTACAAGAGAAGGGTGGACAGTTGTCCAGTAATCCACGGCTTACTTTCATCTAGTTGGAATCCGAACTAGGCTGAAGAAATCATCTGGCGTCACACCATCCCAACACTAGTACCTGCAGAACGATTCGCTTCCTGCTCCGACCACTTAGGTCTTTTCCACCCCTCCTACTCGCTATGATTTAACCTCATTCACCTTAGTTCTGCATACCTTTGAACCCCTCTCGTCTTATTTGGTTGTACGAAGATTACTCCATCATTTCACTTTTCTTTGACTTTTACCAACACACATTTGTCTTCCTAGGTTTCCTATTCACTATCCTCAACTCTCTTTTACGACCAGTCCGGAAAACTATCTGGGAACTGGACATCTGAAGAACCCAGCTGCACCACAGTACCACAGAAACCAATCAACACCCAATCACTTGATGGGTAAACAGGAGCTAGAGCAGACAAGTGGTTGGATCTACTCCATTGGAATCCGCCAAAGACCTGGAATCGTTCTGCAAGACCTTGAAACGGGTACGAAGACATTGCCTAGTTCCGCTAAGCTCGTTTATCAGACATTGGATATTGGAAGCTTGAAGGTCATACGTTTTAGGCATTATCATCACAGGCTTTGGTAAATTGTGAAGGCCATATGACCCAGAGGTTAATGGTCACCTTGGGTAAGTTATCTCAGTCGTTCTGCATTGCTGAGTATTTTACTCTCCTACAAATCGTTCTATAGATTAAGAATTCTCTCTTAATGCAGTGACATTTTAAATAGAGACTCATATTTCATCACGGCTTCTGAAAAACCATTAACGCTCAGTGGGGCACTAACGATTTGAAATGAGCCTTGCAAATGTCTCGCGAATGAAACAGGGAATTTCACCCAGTTATGAAGTTGTATCCTGCCAGGAAAATAACGTTGTATTTGTATGCATTTCGCCTTCAACAGGAAGAATGGTAACCCAACTGTCCTGCGTTTGAAACAAATCCAATAGATGTTCAGTAAAAAGATAAAGTGTTTTAGCCCTTAGTTGGTGCGACAGCTATCTGTGTTTTACGTTTAATAGCCTTAAAATCTATATAGTATGAAACAGTGAGATAAAGTGTATCATATGAATAGTATTGTTCAAACCTAGATGCTTCTATTTGTTTTTCATTTATTCTGCTACGTGGTGTCATTCAATTCCATTCCATGTTTAAGTCCGATTTGTGCTGGTATCAGCTGAGTCAGTATTCAAGGAACCAATTGATTCTAAAATTACAGTTGATCAGTTTTCATAAGGCTATAGCCTTATCAGAATGTTTGCAACTAAATACGAGGTGATTTTATGAATTCATTAACTGAAGTCGCCACCGAAAGATTATATTCACAATCGCTATGCACTACTTATTATTTTTATAACTTATCTTTCGGGTTCCTGGTGGAACATAGAGCTTCAGTAACGCGTCGCCATTTCACTCTGTTCTCTGCAGTCTTTTCAGCCTGACTCCACGCCTGCCCAGAAGCTTTCATTTCCTCACACTGTCTCCATGTCATCTTCGGACAACCTACTCATTTGGGCTCTACTCGAAGGCCTGGCCTGGCACTTGATGTCCCGAATGGTCTTTTCAGTGTATGTCCAATTCAATCCACCTTCACTTCCGTCTTCATATTTCTTGGGAGATGGGTTCTTGATTGGTTCGTTGCCCGATCAGAGTCAGTTCCTTGTTGCTTATTCTTATTATTCTGGCCATCTGATCTCCATCTTCAGTATCGAGTGAGCGTAAGCGGCAGCTGTTGATGTGGTGTATGTTTGTAGTTGTTGGAAATGCTTTTCGTGATGCTCCAAGTCTGTGAACCATCACATAGAAGCACTGACTTGACTGAGTTAGTGTTGAAAATCCGGATCTTGTTCTTCATGCTGAATGGAGTGGAGTTGATCTCCACACTGATTATTTCGGGTTAATGAAGACCTGTCTTGCCATCTCTCCGGTCTTGGCTTTGACGTCCTCATTTGTGCCTGTGTCACCTGTAGTTGAAATGATGCTGCCTAGGTGGTAGGTGAAAGAGACTACTTCCTTTAGGTTTCTCCCGACATTAGACATTAGACATAAATCATCATTGGCGAAATCCAAATCTTCTCCTAGGGTCATTTCATCGGTCCAGTCAGCGTACCCTCATCTTCTCGCTCCTCACAGCTGTCTGTTGCAAGATCCAGTTCAGTGTGATAGTAGACGGGAGCGTTGTGTTACTCCTGTCTTCACTTCAAAGGCATCATTGAGGTTTCCATTGTGGATCACTTGGCATGTGGCGTTTTCACATGACTGTTGAAGCAGTTGTCTGCCGAATTACTTTCCAGTTGACACTGTCGAAGGCCTTTTCAAAATCGATGAAGTTGAGGTGGAGAGTTGACTGCCATTCTATGCTCTGTTCAATAATGATGCGTAGCGTAGCGTTGCAATTTGATCCGCATATGATTTGTTTCTCCTGAAGTCAGCCAGCAAACTGTTCCTGGTCGAGAGCATTTTTCAGTCTCTCCAGGATGATGCGGCATAATATTTTGCTTGAGTGGACAGGGACAGGAGCATGATTCCGCTCCAGTTCTTGCAAACACTTAGGTCTCCCTTCTTTGGGAGTTTGACCAGGTAGCCCTTCTTCCAACCGACAGGCAGTTACCTTTGCCTCCTTCCTTCCAAACCTTCTGCAGTAGTGGTGTGGTGTGGTGTGGTGTTAGCATGTGCGCTGCTGTTGTCTCTGCTTCAGTTTTCAGTGCTTCTGGATGGATTCCATTTGGTACTGCTGCTTTCCCGAATTTCAGCAGCTTTATGGCGTTCAGGAATTTAATTCATCTTTTGTCGGGAGGCTTGTGTTCACTGTTAGTTCTGTCTGAGCTGCTGGTGGTATTTCTGGGCGAGTTAAAGTTGGTGATGGTGGTCGATTGGATAGTTTTTTGAAGTGGTCAGCCCATCGTTTCTTTTGTTTCTCCTCTTTGGTAACCGGGTTTCCTTCACTATCTTTCATTGGTTTCATCTGAGTTGATCTCTTTCCTCCCGAAGAGCAAGTAACCTGGTTATTCGATATAATGTTATCAGGTCTTTGTCTCTCCTACCTGCAGCCTGTTGTGCTTCACTTTTCAGTGTGTCGTAGAAGTGTCTTTTGTCTTTGGGTGCACTCTTCACTTCTTTGTTCAGTGTAGTGTTTTATGTGTTATGATCAGTTCCTCTTTTCGTAGTTCATCCCTGCACTGCACTGATTCACCATCTTCCTCTCCCTGCTCTATCAGCTTCCATGTGGAGATCCGTCGAGATCCATTCCTTGTCTTGCCTTTTCTTCTTCCTTCCTAATACGGTTATGCAGGTTTGCTTCCACGTCTCTTTCACAGAGTTCCAGTGTTCTCCCATGTAGGTTTTCTCGAGGATGTTGCTCAATGTCTCTCATTTTGTCCTGATGACTGACTGGCGTGAGGATGTCCTTTTTAGTTTTGTTCTTAATTTCAGTTTCTGTTCTGGGTGGTGAACTTGAACTGTAGTCTATCATCAACTTTTTGTTCAAATGCTTTCAACTTGATTTTCAAGGGTAGGTTCCTTGCACTAGACAGTGAGTGATGTGAATCCACATCTGTTCCCCTTCTTGATCTTGTGTCTAGTAGGTTACGTCTCCACATTCTTCACATTGAGGTGGAGTCGATTTGATTTTTAGTGTAGTGTGTCCTGGTGTGGTGTCTGGTGAAATCCATGTCGCTGGCTTGCGAATATCCTTGTGTTTGTACACACTGTCTGACTCCAATCACCAAATCGTTGAATGTGCAGAAGTCTCCAAACAGTTCTCGATTCTCGTACATTTCACCGAGTGCCTCTCGACCCATGCATGATTGGTTCTCTTCTTGTGTTGTCCGCTCCCAGTTTGGCTGGCATTCATGTCACCCCACACATTAGAATTTTGATGTCACCATCGCCAACTGATGTGGGATGTTTGTGCGTTACTGATTGCGGTTGTCTATAGAATTCCTGCTCATTCTTCTCTCTGTCTGCATTATTTGTAGGTGCGTAGTGTAGCGTAGCATTCATTGTATGATTATGGCTTTCCTTCCTTTTGAGTTGAATCTTGTTGTCATGGTTTTGATCCTGCAGTAGGAGATTGGTTTCCACTGCATGAGAGCCTTTGATGCTGTTGGGGACATCATGGTAGCCACTCGAAAACTCATTGTACTCGTGATTGTCGTCCGGGTGACAATATCGGAGTAGATTATTGACTCTCCAGTTGGCAGTTTGCAGAGTCCACTTCCACTCCATCTGCTTTTGTATATTCCTAGCACTTCTATTCTGTGTCATATTTTCTCATTCCTTTTGCAATGTGGGTAGCTTTGCCAGGCAGCCAGCTTCAATCATTGTGCGGACATTCCATGTTCTTATGCTTACTTTTGTTTTCATCGAGAGAAGAGAAGGCACATCGATCAATTGGCTTCCCTATGGCTTTCATCAACCGAAGTCATTTCGTCTCTCCGCATTTAGTGAGGAATAAGTTTGTTTTGTGTTTTTTATATTTTCTTTATGCTTTGAAGTTTCTTTGGCTATTGGATTGGTTTTCTGGGGTAGGGATGCTAGCCTTATTCTTAACTTTCCCTCTTCCGGGCTTATGGACCGGCTAGTAAACTAGGCGACATTCTATTCGCCACTTGCAATCACTATTTCGTTTGGTGATTTCAAATTGATCTTCACTTACAGTATAGTAGTTACAGATAGCATGATTAACGCACCTCGTATAGTGTGTAAATTGAATTGTTTCCAAACGTTTGAGATTTGCGACAAAAGACTGGTGGGTCTTTGTTGCCCGTCACGACCTGTGTAACATGGCATATATATATATATATATATATATATATATATATATATATATATATATATATATATATATATATATGGCTAGAAAAAGCCACTGGATCTCAGCTGCTTCTTCTGAATTAATGGATGCATGCTAACTCATCCCTGAAGGCTCCGGGTACAGTGAGGAGCGACTGCAATTCAGCTGTCTACACAATGGTCGCAAAAGTAGAGGGCAGCGCGGACAAAAGAGATGGAAGAGGCGGCGGCAGTAGACAGTTGTTTAGACTTATCAAGGGAACTGGAGCGAAGAAGCCAATGGTTAGTCAGACTACAGAGAGAGATGGGTCTGCGATTCATTCGCAGGGAGAACACGTCGAGAAGCAGTTTAACTGATCAGCTACTAGTTCCTTGTCCGCTACCCAATCAGAACCTGAGTGGAGCTTCGAGATTGGACCCTAAACTTTTTTTCCCAGACCGATATCTGCTGCCGTGATGTGGTGGTCGAGGTTTTCAAAGTTTTTTCAAGTTTTTCTTTGATTATTCTTCTTTCCTCTCTTCTATTGCTTCCTACTGCTTTTGACCGATTTTTCGCTCTTTCTTCATTTCTCTTCTTATTGCTTTGTTGCTTGTTGTGCTGATATGAGGTGTGACAACTTGGACCGTTGTCCAGTAATGCCTAGTCCCATGGTGAAATTGAATGGTTGATTTTCATTACTTAGTGCAGCTAATTTACTTATATTGCCGCCTTTCGGACAGTGATTTTGATGATCACCAAAAACGCAAGGTGAACTTAGCGTGATCAGAGTCCAAGCAGATGCTCCAAGAATGGTAGTCCTGAAAACACCCACGCCATCGATCGCTGATTGGAATGTTATATCTCTAAGTCACTGGGGAGGATATCAGGTGGCTTAACGGCAATTGCTCTGCCTAATTTTGGTGCTGGCTAGAAATAGCTGTGATCTATTCAGAGCTTCAGATGTTCCCCATTATCTGACCTGCAACCACTCACCGTCTATTCTCCAACTAAGCGAATTCTCTCTGGACCTAGAAGCTTGACCTATGCATTGAAATCCACAGCATCACTACGATATCTTTTGAGCGTACCTTGTGGAAATGGTCACTCAGTTGGTGTTTGGGCTCATCTTTAATTGTATGCGAACGGCAGTTTGCTGTGTCATAGGGAGAGATGAGAAAAAGACAGTGTTTACTTTCCCAGTAACTCCTCACTCCAGTTACATATTCTAGCCTAGTAATACTCAAACGGCTGTTGGTGGGGATCAAGTTGACTACTGGAGCTTCGATCCTTGCGCAAGGCTGGCTGCTGGTGCCGCAGGGTCCCCAGATGTGCGCACTGTGAATAAACTTTTCGAGCTGACAGATGGGGAAGTTACTCAAAGCATGTCACTGGGATCTTGTATACTGGTCTCTGAGATAAAGTATATATCGTTAGCTAGGCTTGTCAGAGTTTTGGCCAAATCTGCCTGTTGTCCAATCTGCCTCAAGGTCCAAGTGTTAAGAATGACCAACCTAAGCAGCCCGCATAGTTTCAGAATGGTTGTATCAGATATCACACTGAAGTCTAGCTTTCTGAAAACATTTTTGTAGTGACTGAAGACAAAGAAAACAAACCAGAATTGTGGTCAGTGAAAATCATTTCAGTGAAATGTAAATGCGTATGAAGATGAATGCGGAAATGATAATCGAAGGACCGTATACTTCAGAAATAAAAATAATGACAATGTAAATATGAATGAAATAATAGAACAGAGAGTTCGTTACACAGTGAATTTTGTTTCGTACGGGAAGATTTGATGAGTGCTGAGTAATATTCATTGTTGATGTTGATTCATAAATTATTTGTAGGCTGTATTATTGTCCGGACAACTAAAGCGAAACAGGTGGTTGCCTTAAAGGACCGCTCCTCAAGCTTTCCACTTGACGTCTGATCCACAAGGCAACAGAACAACGTAAGGTGCTGCATTCCCATGGTTGTCGTCCTTCCATTCTGGATGGTGGGTCCCTTGTGTATCACTGGTTTAGAATCAGTGTTTTCCAACTCTCTCAAGTGTACTATTTAAGTACAGCGATCCTGTTATAGGGCTGAACATTCTCCTTCGCCCTGCTTTGTGGAAACACCCACCAGCACGTGGAGACAGAGTTAGGACTTCGCTGAAATGAACAAGTACTTTACGATATTCCTTGATTCTCACAAACGATAACATCGGGGGGATTTCTCTACCAGCAGGTATTTCTTGTACAATACAGTATAATGCACCATTTTACAAAACATTTGCCAACTTCCAAAGCCTTATTATAGTTGAACCGCTTTTGTAGGATCAAAATTTTATTTTTGCTTGAAATTAAACTGACTTTTTATAACAATAAATGAATAGTTTTGAGATTAGACCTAGGGATTTATGCCTTTCAAAAATAACTAACTAAGCTCTGTAAACTTAAATAAGAGGCTGTTTTGTGAACAGCAATGCTTAAAGTATGAAATTATCGGAAACTGTTCACAGTTATCAGAGGTAGTCAAGTGAGCTTTAGGCGTAATTGATATGAGGGACTGTTGCACAACTAACTGATTCCCGCGTAATAGTCATTGGGTTCACAGTGATTACAGGCTGTTTAAAACGACAAATAGTATGCAACACGAAAGTTGCATTATGTTCGTATTAATAATAAGCAAACTTTTAAATTGTAATATATTAGTTTCTTGCTTATATACAGGAACTATCGTTCTTATCTTCTGTGCATACGGAAAAATCGAAGTACTCTCAGCAACCTTGTAAACGCTCGTGCAGTAAGCACTAAACCGCACCTATTGTGTGAGGTCTCATAATACTACCTGGATGCCCTAATCTCGGTAAGTAGAGTGGTGTTTGAACCCGGGACCCCATTGGTCGAAAGTCAGCTGTCTAAACTAATGAGGCACAGTACATACGAAATTTTCCTAGATTTAGTTTAAATAGCCTATCAATTTGTATAACTTTTCAGTGCATTATTTAATTTAATTTTACAGCTGATTTGCAAAGGTACCGTTTCGTTCCTTTTTGCTGACAATGTGTAGTACAGTCTTCCATGTGTTCAACTGACTCACATGTGAAAGTAGTTCTGATCTACACATGATAAATGGCAGTTAGGTGATAAATGCTATCTACACGTCCATCTACAGTTTCACAAAATGTTACAAATGGTGATCGTGTGTTTCCTGAAAAGTACCTCGCTTCTATTTCGGGTTGTCAAGCAGGATTTCATTCATCGAACCATATGCGGGACCAGACATCATCTAATAGCGATATTCATTCTGGATTACATGCGTATTCAGAGAGCATTTCGAGAAACTATGTTTCTTCCTACTTGGATTCAAATCTAGCTAGTGAGACTGACTCCCTACCTTATGCGCTATCTTGTCCGGATATGGTGATTATCGTGCATTTGAGAATGCTAACAGTGACCACTCAGTTAGATTGTTCGGTAGTCAGTTCTTGACATCATGCCCACCAGCTATTCCTGAAGTGCAATCTGATGTATCTCATGATGAACATGTTCCACATCCCTGTAGCTGCTTTTGCACATTCTGCGCACCAATCTTACCAAAAACTTACTGCACTGATGTATGCTGTCCCAAATTAAATTGTCTGGTTTCAACTGACTCATTATGCAAACCTGATGCATTTTTCTGTTTATTGTTTACGAGGCGATGCAAATGTCGTCTGTTCTCTTTTCCACGCCATAGAGTAACTAATGAAAATCTTATAATTCTAAGCATAATTCAGTTGTTATGTGGCTTTGCAGCTATCGTTCTTTCAAGCGTTGCTTTCACTAAGGCTGTCTTCTTGTATCAGATAGCTACAGGGCTATGGGCTGGTTTACTGATGGTGATTACAGGATTTCATGGTCTCTTTGCAGCTCGTCGTCCCGTAGTATGTGCATTAATAGGTCTACTTGTACTTTGTATGATGGTGAGTTTAGCTGCTTGTGTTTTAATCTGCGTTTCTGTGGCTGGGATAATAGAAGATGGATTTCTTGGCAATACTGGTGCTCGAAAAGCGTTTCCACGTGAAATCATAAGTATTTCATCAGGATTCCGTGAAAACACAACTTATCAAAAACACGGGCAAAAATCTACTGTGATAACCCTGACACCTAGAACTGCAGGTTGGTCTGAGTTTGACCAAGTACAGCTTTTGGATTTCAAAAATGTTCTTAGTGAAACGTCGGATTCCTACTTGCGAACATGTCAAATTATCTTGCATCTTCTTTTACTGTTAGTGGGTATTCTTGAAGCCTCAGTGAGTCTTGCAACATCTATCCTTTGTTGTCGATGTGTCTGTTCGACCTCCCCTAATTTTCGATTTCAGAATTCACGTTCGTTGCGTACAAATATAGTCTCATTCAATGCAGCTACAGCTAATCAGGCAGCTTCCGTGCTCCGATCAGGTGCTATAAATGATTTTGTTGGCAGTGGAAATGTGTTATTAGCACTAGATACAGATGTACCGATACAGCGTGAAATAACCAATAGCAGCAGTGAAGCAGCTCGTAAACCACAGATTCACCATACATTGATTCCATTTCTTTCTGACTTGAATCGCCATTCGTTGATTCTGACACAAGCAGGTAATGGCACTGTAGCTTTATCTGCGGCTCGTGCAGCCGCCAATCTTGTAGATACCAGGAGACTCGAAACACCAGATCGAACATCTGTTTCCCGGTCTTCTAATAACGAACAGTCGTCAGCTCAACGGCCTCATACTCTTAGCAGAACTATGATTCATCGTCTTAGAGGATGCCGTCTCGGTCGTTCTAGTGAATCTCGTCCGCGGCTCTTGTACACAACTCTTCAAATTCCTGCAAATCTGTCTAGTGACTCTGACTCTTTCCCCAACCCACCCCCGTTTTCACCAACTGCTACTATTGTTTATGTGATGCCTTCACCTACACATGAAGAGCCTCCGATGATATTTCCACCATTTCCTCCCAGCTACAGTGAGTCACAGAGGAGGTCTTTGAATACTCCTATCAGTCGTGTTCAACGGAACCAATGTATGGCACTACAGTCCCATCAACCCCGTCGACACAGGAGACGTTCGGCTCGGTATGGAATTTCTCATCCTCGATTTCATCCATCTGTTGGTTCACATTTATCACGGCTTTTTTGTCGATATAACTCATGTCGGCTTGACCCATTGTGGACTACTAATACTTCCCGACGTTCTAGAGCAACATACCATCTATCTAGAACTGCCGCTTCTCCAATTTCTGTTGGTGATCGGTTGATCCAGCCAGTTCTTATAATTGGAGACCCAGTGACAGTCAGACTTGCAGAAGATCCGCCTCCAAAATATTCTCGATAAATCCTAGTTTTTCATCCCACTATTATTTGTAAAGATTGTGCAAATCTACCGCATTCCTGTTCAGTCTATTACTCCTTTGAGTCAGCATTTCTTGATCTGAAAAAGTTTGTGATTATACATTTGCCACAACTAGTCTATTTTGTTTTGCCTTTTCAATATCTCAAAGTCCGTTGCTACCTTCAAGTTCAACTGCATATAAGTTTCTATTTAAACAAGATTATTACTGGTCAATATTTTAGTTATTTTTGAAATTGTTTGGTTGTTTCATAGCTTTATTGTTATCTCAAAAGTGGATATTACCTCTAATTTATATGTTGGTATAACATCTTAAACTGAAGTTTTTGGTTTTCTGTGCAGCCAGGAAATTAATGGGATTATTATTAGTAGTAAGCACAGGATATGTTGTGGATAGTAAGCTTAGTTTTTAGCTAGGTAATCTAAATAATTTACATAAAGTCAGGAGATAAATGTTTCGGTATTTGAACTACATATGGAACTTTGAAAATGTAAGCATCCTTCAAGGTAGGAATTGTTTGAATGCAATCCCGAAAGTAGACTTTGCTAAGTAGTAAGTTGATTCCTAAATTATCATTTTCGTGAAAATTTGTGAAATAAATGTTAAACACTATTCATTGGGTGCATCATACTCAACTAATCATCAATTAGCGCATACTTTGTTCTTTTATTATTTGTAAAACCGTCGCTTATTCCGTCTGTGAAACGCAAAAAGTCACAGATAGGTCAACGTAGAGCCTTACACTGACGTATATCTGTTCATGGCACATTTGAAACAACATAAAAAGAGGAAATGAACAGGAATGATATGATATTCAAATAAAGAAAAGGAATGCAAGGAAAGAGAATGAATGTAATGGGGAAAATCATATCATGACGAGAAATTACTTGGTACTCACTAGCTGAAGCAGTCTTCTAACCACTGGCTTCAAATTTCGCTCGATCTACCAAGGCCTGAAGAAGCTGGCTGACCATCGCAGTAGGTATAGATTATATCTTATTATCTCTTGCTTCTCAAGTAGTTAGTGAACTGTATTTTTCATTACATCTTATTTATGAATGTAAATGGAAAAGCACTATTTCACCATGTGGACTAGTGCTTTCGATTTCAAGAAGTTATTGGATAAAAGTTAGTGATAGGAAATTTATTAGTTCCGACTACAAATATGTCTGAAAAATTATCCATATCTTTAAGCGCTACATAAGCAGTGTCATAGCTGGTCTATGATCTTAAACTGTGTTAAGCAGTGATACAACACCACTGATTGATGTAGTTATCTTAAGAAAGGTGGAGAAGGTCATCGTAAAGTCTGACAATTTTTTATCAATCCAAGTTTTCACCCGTCAACCCAACAAGGGCAAATAAACTTCTCCTTAGTGGAAAAAAATTGAAAGAAAAGAGTAAGGGAAATAAGTCAGGTTAGCAAAATAGAGACATTCGGCACCATAGTTCTTTGGATTAAGATTATGTGTGAATGTAGCTGCATCATTGTCGAGATGATCATGCACCATACCCTATGGTTTCTAACCGTCGATTTCGATAGTTGTATGAGTCCGCTACTAGAAAGCTCACAGTTTTTTACGCTACTGAAATCACTTTCTACAAATCGATGCCATATTTCCTTCCAAATTCGCTTTTAGTGACTGTCTGCTGAAACGGAAGGTGAACACAGGAATAGCTATGGTCCTGGTGGTTGTAATCTTTTTCTGGATGGTGTGGGCGTACCTGTTTTATGTGCAGGCAGTAAGAGTGCGGTGCTAATTGGGTTGCGCCATAAATCGAGCAATATTTTGCTACTACTCATATTTCCTCAGTTCGCTTTTGTTTTTCTTACTGTTGCATAAGGATGCGTAACTATTATCAGTTCAGTCTTACCACGTGTAGTGTTGCTGCCGGTATAGGTGAGTAGATGATACTATATATTGAAGTTCTTTTTGTTTCAATAATACATTGGTCGTGTGTATATTATTAGAAGTTTCAAAGTGTAGGTATACGATATCCAGCACACAATTCGTGTTTTGGTGTGCCTGAAGTTATTTATGGACAGTAAAACGAGAACTAAGTATTTTCAGCATAAAACCTTGTAGTTGTATGTATTCACGTAACGACGACGAATCCACCAAATTTTGTGTATGAAACAGGATAAATAATCATGCTGTTTAGGCTGAAGCATTTCTTGAAAATAACCATAAAGTAACACGCATTCGAATTATGTTTTACACTATGACGCATAGACAATTAAGAAGTTTTAATTTTAGCTGTTATAAATACCTAACAAGCTCTGTTTTATCACTTTTAACGTTAACTAGGGAATCGGTTGTTTGACGCACATTATCCTGCGCTTAATAGTTTATACTATCTGCATCCTTTGTATAAGCTTTTATTAAACCAATATAGGTATGAATGATGATTTCGGATTAAATTAAGATGAAGGCTTCGTTGCAGCATAAAACAATCATACTATCGTTTTGAATGATTGAATAAATTGAAAAGTTTGTCCGACTAAGTGATGAATTGTCGTAGATTTGGATGAATAGTTGGACATTCACATCTTACTACTAGATGTAGATTCTTTTTGAAGTTGGATTACATTTTACCAGTGTTCATTATTAAGAACGACCTGCAATGAGAACTTTTGGAATTCAATGGATCTATCTAACATGATGCTGGGATAACATTATGTTATTCAATATGCATCAGCAGAAACAACTGAACTAGCTTTTCCCTTAGCTGTCATCGTTAAACTACCAGATATTTTGAGGAAATATAGAAATTCGCACTAGGCTGCGATGAGCGTATGCACGGATGCGTACCGGTATACAGAAGGCTAGGGTTGATGAGGAAAATTAGTACGATTGTGTTCTCTGAGAGTGATGGCTTAGTCTTCAAACGGTACGAGATACACAAATTAGCTAAACAGTGAACTGTTGTTTACACAATATTTTGTCCTATGAATGAATGGCGTTAACCTAACTCTTTTGTTTTCATATTTCTTGTTGAGGCTTTCAGACTTCAGAATACCAAGCGGCTCCGTGCCTCAGCAACTTATAACTATTAACACATGATTAGCAATGTGGATAAAAGGTACTAAAAACATTCAGAAGAAAATATTCTCCATTCAAAGATGAAATTACATTGAGATTTTCATCTCGACTTGTCTTATGTGGTGATGTAAATTTGAGATTTATGGGCTGAATTTTGTTGGCTGCGTCTTGAACAGCGACTGAATGGTTGAGTTGAAGAGTTATATACTCATCATTAAAATTAGAAAAAAGTTATAAACTGTAATAGTTTGAAATCAGAAGCGAAAATATGGTAGCATAATAAAAAATAAAATGCTGTCCATAAGGGTGCTGTATTAAGTAAACTGACCAAGTACACTTATAAAGGATGTCATCTCATCAGTTAAGCATGCGATAAGTTATGGAAGATAACTCAGTTTGCATAGACCAACCACCATGTCGCTCAAGCAGTAGATCAAAGCATGTAATTAGAATCCTCAAGTAACTAGCTGGTGTGTTAGCATGGAGGTGGGACTAGTTATAGGAAGTTAATTTAAAAAATATGCGTTCGATTATTCCTGTCGAAATGCTGTATCATTATTATTAAGTCAAACATTCTTGTTCAGTATTTTATTTCGAGAATGATAATACTGGTTATGCATTTACGTAATGAGTAACAATTAGGAAGAAAACACTTATCTTCATCATTGCGCATATATCGTAAACAGGATCAGGCAGCTTGTCGACAAACTTCAGCTGCTTCACATTTTGTAAAACCTTTAGTTTCAGCTGCAATTTTCTGATAATCATCTGTTAGATTTTGAGCTGCAGCATGATTTTTTAGAAGCCCTTTTAATATTTCAGTTCTTTCTATCAGACCAAGGGAGTGGGTTGTTGCCCTGAAGAAAATAATAATTAACTTTATTGTTAACAGTACTTAACTGGATTTCGAAATATTTATGATAAAGGAAATAAACAGTGACTGAAATAGGCAATATAACCTCTTGAGTTGGTTTACACTGTATTTTTTCGAACTTCACACGAAATGCGTAAGACGAAAGTGCATGAAGATTGAAATGGCAAATTGCTAAAACCTCGGGACACTCATTTAACTCCCATGTCATAAGCTACAGGTGCATACGAAATAGAGTTTGCTGTTAGGTATTTATAACGACTGGGTTGTCCAAAACAACTCGGTAGTCAACAAACTTGTTGGGGCGGTTTCTTCAAAGCTACACTTCGAGCAGTCGTGAGGACGAATAGTCAGCGAACACACTAGGTGATGGTCGCGCTATGTTGTGAACTGACAGGAGTTAGAAATATGGACCACTGGATTCCGACTCAGTGGTAACGTGCTGACCACGGAATCTGAAGGTCCTGGGTTCGATCCCTGGGCGGGGGGGGGGGCATGGGTGCACACTGCTGAGGAGTCCAGTACTAAGACGGAACAGCTGTCCATTGCTGCCAGCTTTCCAATCTCCCTCCAATTGATGTCAGTCCATGATGAATACCAACTTGAAAACTCACTGAATCCCCACAAACCCCCAAATTCAAAGTAGTGATAGTTAAACCGAAACCGCTTACAAAGGCAAAAAGCTGAATAATACCCTATGTAGTGAGATATACTATCGTATTTCAAAATAAGTCTACATAGGAGTATGCTGCTTAGATTTTAACGCACAAGTATTGTGCTCATGTATATTGATTTTACGACGTAGACACAACGGCCTACCGAGTGCTTAAGCGAATCATGATTACAGTTTGGTGGGTCACTGAACATTAGGATGGAATCTGATGAACATATAAAGCTAGGGAGGTTACTGAATTGAATCAGGCAGTCCAAAAATCATATAACTTACTTTCTCATTATGAAACTTCAAGGAAAAAGATGACTAAATACAGGTATTGAAATAGGAATACGAATAATCACGATGATTTTAAGACTAGTACTTGGATCGATCGTTTTGTGAAATAGTAGACTTTAATAATTGCAAATAACAGCAGTTACTTGATGAATAACCTGTTAGACAAGTCTTTTATAAGAACCTCATTCACGTGTCGAATTTCTTAGCACTTTAGATAAAATTGGGGCGAAGGGAATAGTGTATAGCTACTGTTCCTGATAATCAGATGAGTTAGGCAATGTTGGATTCCGGCGCCATTTTCTTTATCAATAGCATTACAAAGAAATCTCTGAGGAAAATATGTATTGACCATTTAGAATTATGACGAATAGAAGGAATGGGAAATATCATCTCTCCAAGAGGCCGCATACAAGTTAACCACAATTTATCGGTTATTAAAAAAGTCCATAATTATGACATATTGACTTCCTAGATGGCGTTCTGCGAATTATGCAACCTGACTGTTCGAGTTCTCATATTTAACTAGAGACTGGAGTCATTGTTGACCTTTTAGTTTCAACTCATTTAAGTTAGCGGCATGAAAAAAGTGCACGGAAGGAGAGTAACGCAGCTGTTTCTTTTTTACTGATAGTAATCATTGGGTCCCATCATTCTTATCTTGTTTTGTACAACCTCGTATTATCTTATTAAGCATGGCAACAAGCAGAATAATGCATATGAAAACCAAATTATCACATCCATCGTGAAGACTTTCTTCAGCGTTTCAAAACATCCTCTCTCTAACTCTTTCATCATTAACTATCCCTTATTTTATACTCACCCTGATGACAAGTCATTATCAGTTTGACTGTCTGAGATAGCCGTGGTTTGGTAGACTTGTATTGATACCGGTGGTTACTGGTTCGAATCCTCCGGAGACCCAAATTTTCATTTCACCTTCAATCATCACTCATCAAGAATTCACTAGTTAATTTATTTTGTCATGTTGCTCAACTAGTTATTCACACTAAATCATCTTTACTAAATTTCTTTAATATCTCGAGCCATATTCATTAACCTAAGCAGCTCCACATTTTTAGTCATGCCAGTTGAACTTGTTCATTACTATGGCTTTCAATTAACCTTCAATATTCAAAAGCCTTTCGATCATTTTAGTATGTAAGCTTGTTTCTCATTATGCTCCTTTCACATATAAACATACACTCTCGCCAAATGAATTATATTACCGTGCTTACGCTGCTACGATTTTAGGATTTGTCCTGGTGCGAAATTGACAGACGCAAAGACCAATCACTAATTATTCGGACTTGTTATATACCCACGAGTACGAGACCAAGGAAGAACACGATAGCGTAGTCGGATGGAATAGTATATTTGGATGGTTGTGCCAAGATACCGATGTGTTCCAACTAACTGGCTATCAAGGTCAGCATCAATGTTGAAGTCGTCAAACCCTAGGCCATTGATTTTCGAGGAGTGTGTGACGCTACAGATCACTCCCCCCCTCTAGTGGGTTCGTGAGGACCCTAAGACGATACCAGCCGGAAGTAAAAACCCAGTGGTTTCTCCACTGGTAAAACTCTTCCGATGGGCTCACTGCGTGAAGTGGCCCCTGGTTGTCTGAACTTATTTTAGGGTGTCGTGGCAATTAAATAATAAAATACAATAAATCGAATTGTACGTCGATCGCGGTCCTCAGTTCCTTTTGACGTTCCGTCCAGTGCTCGTTGCACCTGGAATGTAAATAAAAGTCTTTAATACCACGAAAACGTTTAGTAAAAATGGGAATTATTTGTATATAAACATATCGAAAAATAAAAAATTTACGCTTATTTTCACCGTTTTTTTAACAGTTTCATTACATGGTAATAAAAATTGATATAAAAAGGCAAAGTGTACGAGGGTTTGCGCATTGCCGGTAAATAAGAAAAATAGTGCCTCGGAAAAAAATTTGTCAGTAAAAAAAATATGGTTGGCACATTTTATTTCACACCGCTAAGTTGAATACGACTTTAAATACTCCGGGAACCTGACGGTTCGACCTGATCGTGTTTTCTGTTGCGCCGATGGTTGTTGCAACTGTGCATTACCAGGCACATCGTCAAGAATTTCGATAATTGAGCTATCCGTCGGTCGGCTATAGCGAGCTGAAACGTCACTTATAATGGGGTTGCCTTCGAAATAAGCTGGTTTCAAACGGTCGATACTGACAGTATCTTCACGTCCGTCTCGCTCAATTATGTAGAATTTCTCGTGTCGCTTAATCACTTTGAACGGCCCGTCGTAGGGTGGTTCAAGTGGTCGACGAACGGCGTCGTGGCGAACAAACACGTGTGATGTCTTTTGTAAACTGGGGTGAACGAAAACATCAGTCGTTTGCGGTCTAATCGGAGAAGGCCTAACTGAACGCATTGCGTTTGTAAGCCTAGTCACGTAAGATGCCCTGTCGGAAACATGTTTGAAAGTTGAAGGGGAAACAAACTCACCTGGTAGGCGAAGAGTGGTCCCATAGACGAGTTCTGCAGGAGTGCATCCAGCATCAACTTTCAACGCGTTACGAATACCTAGTAGGACTAGAGGCAGAGCCTCGGTCCACTGAGGTATGTTTGTAGCTGAAAGGGAAGCTTTCAGCTGTCGATGGAAACGCTCTACCATGCCATTTGCTTGTGGATGGTAGGCTGTCGTTCGGAACCGAGTGCAACCTAAAAGTGCCGTTAGAGCGTGAAATAATCCACACTCAAATTGGCGCCCACGGTCGGTTGTGACGTAAGATGGACATCCGAAGTTCGCGATCCATCTTTCGACGAAAACACGAGCAACTGTTTCGGCAGTAATATCTTAATGGGTACTGCTTCCGGCCATCGTGTGAAACGATCAACACAGTGAAAAGGTAGGTACATCCATTAGATTCTGGTAGGGGTCCTACAATATCTATATGGACGTGGTCGAAACGCATGTCTGGGGCTAGAAATGAGCCTAAAGGGCTTTTCGTGTGTCGCGTGACTTTACACTTTTGACAAGCTAAGCACGACTGGGCCCACTCCTTAACGTCTTTGTTCATCCCAGGCCAGCAGAAACGTTGTGCGATAAGCCTAATGGTGGCTCGTACACCTGGATGAGAGAGTTTGTGCAACGTATTGAAGACGTTGCGTCGACAACTCTTCGGAACTATTGGGCGTGGTTGACTAGCAGAGACATCGCACAAAATTGTATCCTTGTCTGATCCAACCGGACAAAGTCGCAGTTTGAGAGTTGTGGACGACAACTCATGATGCAGCTCAAGGTCTTCCTTTTGACGCCGAGCTAGTTCAACGAGATCAATACCCTCGATATAGTTTATCGAAGCTATTCGAGATAGTGCGTCGGCTGCGGAGTTGTTTGCTCCAGAAATGTGGCGGATGTCTGACGTGAACTGGGAAATGTAATCCAGCTGTCGCGACTCACGAGGGGAGTATTTGTCAGACGCCGAGCTGAGGGAAAACGTTAACGGTTTGTGGTCTGTGAAAATAATGAAATCACGACCTTCCACAGAATGTCGAAAATGGCGTACAGAACAGTACATGGCTAGGAGTTCCCTACCAAATGTACTGTATCTTGTTTCCGCGTCTTGCAGCCGCCTCGAGAAAAAGGCTAACGGTTGCCACTGGTTGTCAGTCAACTGTTGCAAAACTGCTCCAATTGCTGAATCAGATGCATCAACAGCAATACTCAAGGAGCATTGGGGTCATGATGCATAAGCATGGTTGCGTTCGAAATGGCTTCCTTGACTTTAGAGAAAGCAAGTCTAGCCGCGTTGTCCAGAGACACGAACTTCGCAGTTCCTCGAAGTAGATCTGTTAGTGGTCTCATGACAGAGGCACAGTTAGGGATAAACCTTCGGTAATAACTTACCAGGCCATTGAAAGTGCGGAGATGTTTCACAGTGGTCGGCTCTGGATAGTTTGTGATAGCCGCCACTTTATCTCTCAATGGGCGTATACCTTTGTTGTCAATGGTATGCCCAAGGAAGCTGAGTGATTCAACTCCTATTTCACACTTCTGTAAGTTGACTGTGATGCCATGTTTTTTGAGTCTTTCGAATGCGAGGTCCAAATGTTTAAGGTGAGTTTCCTTATCTGGACTCGCAATTAGACAGTCATCGATGTAGACATGAACAAAATTCAGACCACGGAAGACATCGTCCATAAAGCGTTGGAATGTTTGTGCTGCATTCCGAAGACCAAATGGCATGCGCAGGAATTCAAACAGGCCAAAAGGAGTAATAATGGCTGTTTTCGCGATATCTTCTGCTGCCATAGGTATCTGGTTGTACGCTTTGACCAAGTCGATTTTGGAGAAAATGTTCATTCCGCATAAGGTTGCAGTCAAGTCGTAAACGTGAGGTATCGGGTAGCAGTCCGGAGTTGTTTTGGCGTTAAGCCTTCGGTAATCACCGGTTGGACGCCAGTCGTTGCTATCCTTTTTGGGAACCATGTGCAATGGCGATGCCCAAGGACTGTTTGACGGTCTGATAATGCCCAGTTCGAGCATGTGGTCGAATTCGCTTTTCGCCGTTTGAGCTTATCGGGGGCTAGACGGCGCGCTTTGGATGCCACAGGTGGACCTGTGGTTGTGACGTGATGCATAACATTGCTGGTTATGCACGGAAGAGTGTGCTTCGGTTGTTGCAACTCTGGATATTTCTCCAAAACTGCTTGGTAGGACGCGTCGCCTGATTGTTTGGTTCTAACGATGGCTAAACTCGGACCTACATAGGTGGTGCCGCCAATAGATAACTTTGTGTTGTTATCTATCAGTCGTCGACGGCGAGCATCTACGAGTAGATCGTAATGGTTTAGCAAATCTATGCCAATGATGGGCATAGAGACGTCAGCCAGGAGGAAAATCCAGTGGATAGGTTTGCGTAAACCTAAGTTGAGGTAGGCATACCGTCTCCCGAATGTCGCGATTGCCTTGCCGTTGGCTGCTTGAAGATTGAAGGATGGGTCGAGATGACGCTCCTTTGTCGTTGCTGGAAGAACGCTAACTTCTGCGCCGGTGTCGACGAGGTAGCGGACTTTCGTTTTTATATCGGTGACGTAGAGCAAACGGCTGTTTCCGCCGGCTACGGTTGCCGTGAACGCATGCCGGCGTGACCGTTTCCCGAGTTTGTGTCCGTGTTAAAACGGCATGGTTTCCGACATTTTCTGGCTTCGTCTCCGTAAGTATTATGAAACCAGCACCATTCAGGGTTTTCCACCCTGTTAGGTTTGGTTTTGGGGCTACCACGCGATTTGCTGCGATGCACTAAGACGCGTTTCTGTGGAGTTCTACGTGAACTAGGACTTCGAGATCGTAGCAACTGTTTAACAGAGTTGCACAGCTTGGTCACCTATGAATCCTGGCTTTCTGGTTTGTCGCAGACAGAATATACGTTGGAGACGGGTCTGCTGGAAATCTCCAGTATTTTATCTGCCGAGGCTGCCAGGTCATCGAGTGGGACTGACTGCAGTGTCACTAACACGGTTTGCACCGGTTGTGGTAGTTTCGAGAGAAATAGTTCTCGGAAAAGGTATCGTCGCATGTTCGTGCACCGATCACTTCTCGCATGCGTGCGAGGACTTCAGTAGCTGAGTGGCTGCCTAGCTCGATATTACGAAGTAATTCGTCTAGGCGCTGGCGATCTGTCAGATCGCTTTTCTTCAAGAGTGCAGCCTTAAGAAGTGCATAAGGATCACTTACTTCAGGATTAAACATATGTGCTGTAACATACCTGTTTAATTCTCGCGGTAGTGACCGTATGACAGCAAGAAATCGAGAATGAGGATCTGAGACGCCCTGTTCTCGAAGATCGGCCTCGGCATACAGAAACCACGTTTCCGCATTGTCTGGCCAATATGGCACGAGTTGGATCGTGTTCGTGGTCGGCTTAATACGAATAAGCTTGGGAGTGTGGTCGGACATGAGAAAGTGTAGTAAATGGATATATAAATGTTGCCCAAATGAAAACAATAAACAAATATAAAATGGAACAGGCTCACCGATTCAATATTTGTTATTGGTCGGGATATGTGATCACGCCGGGCTCACCAATTTAGGATTTGTCCTGGTGCGAACTTGACAGACGCAAAGACCAATCACTAATTATTCGGACTTGTTATATACCCACGAGTACGAGACCAAGGAAGAACACGATAGCGTAGTCGGATGGAATAGCATATTTGGGTGGTTGTGCCAAGATACCGATGCGTTCCAATTAACTGGCTAGAGAGTCGAATACGAGCAGTGCAACGTAACACGATAGCGTGCCAAATGGCGAGGATGCTTGACCGGGCGTCTTCAGCTCAGCGAGTCCAGTTAAACTATCAAGGTCAGCATCAATGTCGAAAGTCGTCAAACCCTAGGCTATTGATTTTGGGGAAGTGTGTGACGTTACACGATAATGCATCAAGTTTTGTATTTGAAAATGAATGAAAAGTAACATCTTTCTGAGCACCTGACAGTGCACTTATCGTCTTTCCCTACAATTAAATTCTATAACATCAAGAATTAGGAAAAATACGAAATAAAGTATTCTTCTTATTGTTGAATGCTGTATATACTTGTTTCTTAAATCATGGCATTTAGCTTTACAATCTTGACAAATTCTGGATTTTAAATTCATTTTGAACAATATCTCAAATACTGGAATAGAAATTGGAACATGGGTAGAAGATGAACTTTTTTGTGCATGAAGGCCGAATTCATCCCATTTTTTTCGCTCTTAAATACACCTACGTTTCAAAAGACAGTATGGAGCATACTTTTATTTTGGTATCGATCTTATGACCAAAGTTTATATTCTTCAATTTTCAGATTCATTTAGCTCATTTAGATGGATTAATCAAATGATTCAGTTACGACTTTTTCTGTTGAAATGATCATTGTATTAAGTAGCAGGCTTTTTATTTATTACCACTGCAGTACAAACAGACAATAACCATCATGTGTTGTCAATATGTAAGGCCTTCAGTGAACAAATATAGTTTCGGCAACATCATCCTCTGGGGCTGTACAGTTGCACTTAAATATAGTCATTGTGCATAAAAATGTCAATATTTGTTAATAAATGGTCGTAGTTTTTGGTCATATTTGTTCACTGATGTCTCTATTCCTCCATGACTCAGTGGAATATTTAAAATAAGTAGAGACAACAAACACAGTTATGAGTGCCCAAAGACATTGCACCACAGTTGTAATGATTGAATTCAGTTTTGCGAAATCGCCAGCATGGTAAGGTTGACAAATAATGCAAACAGATATTGGATATCATCAGTCACAAAATATAGAAAACATCATAACTGTTCGAAGAAGGGAAAAGAGCTCGCCTGAAAAAGTCATGGCATAAAGTATGGACTTAAATTCTCAGGAATCATAACTGTAACAAAATCAATGAATGTTTCCTATGTAAAATGATATTTCCTGATGGAGATGTAAACCACAGTCTTATAATTTGGGTTTAAACTATGAAGTGCGATCATATTAATCTTATATGTATGAATCTGGTAGTGCTTGTAGTGTAGTCATTAATTTAAGTAGCACATCGTCAAAATACGCTGTATAATAAAATTGGACTTGTAACAGGCATAAACTTAGTGACGTTATTGGAACAGAAAACATAGTTCACTAAGATAAATTAAAAATTCAAAAAGCTGCTATTGTATGTAGCCTTTACCGGTTATTGCTTAACATATTTGCGCTCTGATTATGTATGCATGTAGGACCCGAAGCCCCGGTCTGCTATACGGGAACAGAAGTTAAATTGGTACTGAAGAACAAGTTCTTCTAAACCATGAGTCAATTAAATTTCAGTTGGTGTTGGAGTTTAAAATTCTTTGCTGTAGTTTACTAAAAAAATTGTCTGGAAGCCTGAAGGTTATTTACATCCTGAAGGGAAACTATGCGTGCTATCAAGATAGAGAATGAAAAAGAAAAAATGGTTCCACACATACATTTCCGATAGTTATGTAACTGATAATGTCTATTCATAAAAAGTGAATATATTGAGATACAAAATAACAGACATCTATAATTTATAAACTCGGTCAAAAAAAGATAGTGATTGCAAAAAACCAGACGTTATCTTACTGTTAGGAAAATGTCTTCAACAGTATTATGTCGGTTTAAATCGATCATGTATGAAGGAATGTCACGGGAACAACGAATTTCAAATTGATTAAAAAGGTCAGCAGGCAAACAATTTATCCCCTGATGAAGGTGATGAACGAATGTTAGTCCAAGGAAACAAAACATGGAAAGAAACATATTCCTTTTAACTTGTTGAAGCATAAAATAACAATTAGATGAGCCCCAGAAAGAACTACAGTATCAGCTTGTTTATGGATAAGCTACAAATAATGAAATCAGATTTCGTTAAGACAGAGATAACGGATTAAAATATTACTTATCACAGTGGAGGCATGCTTCAGAACTGATGAAGCTTGGGTACCAAAATATTAGGTAAAAGTTTAAAAATATATCTGCTGGAAATTTTTAAATTATTTGATCGAATAAGTTGGTTAGTAGGTCTACGTCGTCATGTATTCGGAAGTGAGCCATGACACTGAATACAGACCATTTGAATTACGTCATATGCAAGTATCTAGAGGAGACATTTTCCAGTATTTCTCCTCCTACTCCATTTTTTATCACTTGCCGTTTGTTCATCACATGGACAATGAGAAATTGACTGATCTAGGCAGAGAACAAAGATTCAGGTAGCCACACAAGAAGAAAGTGAAAAAAAACAAAGAATGATAATAACGCAAACAAAAAGTGCGCGGGAGGAGAAGGGATGAAAAAAAAATGATTTCGATTATGACAGTTAATACATTTGTACGACTGTCATCGATCACCGAACATGTTAAACGATTGCCTTCTAAACATCTCAAGATCCCAGTCAAGCAATCGAAACCCTCTTACGCTCCTCATACCAACAGTCAGTGACTTCATGAACTAGCTCCACGTCCTATCCTGACATCCGTTAGTATTCTGCCAACCAAATATTACTTCAATAAACGTTGCTTATCAAGGCAGACAGTGTACAACGAATTTTAACCAGAATAGATACTCTGAACCGAGTCTCAAGATTGCTCTCTCTTTGGTTCTACCATAAGTAAGCAACACTAAGAAAATATCAGTAATTAAAAACACTTGAACTTCTCATAGTTTCCACTTCCAACGACCATGATTCACAGCTGTACAGTGGGATACACCGAACTGCTATATAGTAAAATCATTTGATAGACAGCCAGATATCACCCCAGTGCATGTTCGGATATGTCAAGCGGTCATTCTGTTCTGATCCTAAGATTTCGTCAGTATGTAGCTAACCAGACCAGAAAGCTGTGATCACTTTGATTTAATCATGAGCAACAAAATATTCTCGAAAGAACATCCAGTTTACAAGCTGATGATTGAAGGTGATATGAAAGTTTGAGTCGCAACCACCGGGCTTCCAGTCAAGTGCTCTACCAACTGGGCTACGGGGACGCGACCGCTGACAGGATTTTAATTTCTCTTTGACACTATATCAGTGAATCCCCGAATTCAACTCTTGCATTGAAAGTTTTAACCACCATAATGTAAGTCATTTACATTGATGTTCCAAAAGTTGATTCGCAAGGGATCTTAAACATTTCACAGTGTATGTGACAAACACTGAACCATATAATCGCTTTTCAGAATACAGATAACACAGTACCAATTTCTCTGTCACACATATTTTTATTTATCTTTTAGCTCCTCTTCTCCTGCCTGCACAATCAATTTCAAATGATTTAATTTCATCCTTAAATAATTGTTTCCTTCATATGTTGTTAGAGTACCCAAGATATGAAACTAAGGATGAAATTAGTTTCGTGTTCTCCAAACTCCAGTAATTAGAAGTAAACTGAAAATGTTCTACATAAACTTTTCTACCTCTATATGAAGTCACAAAGACTAGTGATGAAGTACTCACGACCAAATATCGAAGCTCCGAAAAAAAACCTGACAGATTTTGACTGATCTATTAGGTTTGTCTTTAAGAGTTGATTATTTGCGACAAGATCGCTTGGGAACAAAATTAAAATTCTAACTGTTTACTAACAACCATTTTGACTTTTTCTTGACTAAAAAGAATTTAAATAGTTTTATAAATGTGTACTAGACACTAATGTAAACAATATTCACCTATGAATAATTAACATGTTTCACAGGTTTCTCTTTTCAACCAGTCTACGAGATCCTGAAATTATGTTACTTCTTGTTTCCATAAGTATCTTATCAACTTGATGAAAGCGAGAATTTTGAAAGCATACATTTTAATATTGCCTAGGTTATAGGCAACTGAGAAGAAATTGCTCATACTATTCTGCACCAGATTTTGCGCTAATTAAATTAGGAACAACTAAAACCTAATGGATAAGTAAGATGCGTTCACTTAATAGTCATAACGCGGTACAGATTTATATAAATTATATGCTTATGATACCACTTGGTCGTCAAGGCCTCAGTAGACTTTCAATCTGAAATGCTTACATTAAAAATAGAGTGTTCAAACCAATGGGGAATAATCTACGGTAACACTCATAAGCAATGGGTTAGTGAACGTACTTCAATTAAGGAGCGATGAAGAAACCCGTCTGCAGAAAACATTTAGGGATAGTAAATAGTCCGGTCAGTCCTCGAAGTAACTAAAACCTTTTAAATTGTGAAACCAAGTGGAGGGCTTAATATTTCTGACTTGAACCAATACATGTCCTTTTCTTCCTAACTCACTCATGGTAATGCTGTTGATTGAAATTCGATTACTGACATTTCACATGAAACCCTACTTATGTTTCTTAAGGGCAACTGTTAATAGCAGTTTTTGCTTGAATGGTCATGTAATACTAACTTACCTATTGCTTGTTATACCCAACAGATGTGTTGAATTGTGTTATTTTATGATTATTTGTCCCTTGGATTCCTAGTGGAGCATAGGGCTCCAGTAGAACGTAGTGAGTTCACTCTGTTCTCTGCAGTCTTTTCAACCACGCTCCACCACTGCCTACAAGTTTTCATTTCTTACCCGCTCTATCTCCTCCATGTCACTCTCGGACGACCAACTCGTCGTTTCCCCTTTCGATTCCACTCGAGGGTCTGGCCTGGCACGTGATGCCCCCAATCAGTCTTCTCAGTGTACGTCCAATCCATCTCCACTTTCTTCTGCATATCTGTTGGGCGATGGGTTCTTGGTTGGTTCGTTGCCTAATCAGAGTTGCTTATTGTTGCTTATTCTTATTATTCTGGCCATCTGATCTCCATCTTCAGTATCGAGTGAGCGTAGGCGGCAGTTGTTGATGTGGTGTATGTTTGTAGTTTGTTGGAAATGCTTTTCGTGATGCTCCAAGTCTGTGAACCATCACATAGAAGCACTGACTTGACTGAGTTAGTGTTGAAAATCCGGATCTCATTCTTTGTGCTGAATGCAGTAGATCTCTACACTGATTTCAGATTAATGAAAGCCTGTCTTGCTTTTCCGATCCTGGTTTTGACATCCTCGTCTGTAGTTGAAATAATGCTACCTAGGTGGTAGGTGAGATGAACGCCCAACTCGTCGTTTCCCCTTTCGATTCCACTCGAGGGCCTAGCGCCCGAACGGTCTTCTCAGTGTATGCCCAATCCATCTCCACTTTCTTCTGCATATCTGTTGGGTGATAGATTCTTCGTTGGTTAGTTGGCGGGCAAGAGTTCCTTGCCCCCGTTAATGATGATTGGTGCTTGTTGTTGATGCTGTTGCTGGTTGGGGGTATCTTCATCACCTCTGTCTTCTCCATACTCACTTGAAGTCCTGTCTTCGCTGAGCTGCCTCTTCTGTCAACTTGTCAGTTTCTGCCTTTGGATCTTCGAGTTTGTGCGATAAGACATTAGACACAAATCATCATCAGCGAAATCAAAATCTTCTCCTGGGGTCCTTCCATCGGTCCAGTCAGCGTATGCCCATCTTCTCGCTCCTCGTAGTTTCTTGCATGGTCCAGTTCAGTCCAGTCGACCACAATCAGGAAGGACATCGGTGATAGTAGGCGGTAGGCTTGTCTTAATCATGTCTTCACTTCGAAGGCGTCACTGAGCTTTCCATTCTGGTATAGTGTATGCTATTTAACATGACGTTACGTTTCCAAATATTTACACAATACCTCTCAGTATGCGAAGCTATAAAGCGCAGCGGCTTGTGTTGTACACAAACTTGTTTACAATGAATAAACACGGAATTAGTACAAATATTTATGAGAGTAGGTATCCAAATGATGACAAAAAAAGTTTTGAACCAAATTTCAGTGATATAATTACAACGCCTTTGACCAGAAAACAGGGGGAAGTGCGACGGTGATTAGAGTGATGCAAAGAGTAAAGTCATCCTACGAAATCAATCTAGATAAAAATTAATTAAGCTCTGAAAAGTATATTCTCGATAAGGAGTAGAAAATAGTGCACTAAAAGCTATTCGTTCATATGACCCTATCTTTACTGAAGGTGAAAACCGACTTAAAAATCTAGACCATAAGGAATCAAAATAAAAGATTTTTATATCTTCACCCCAGTATTACCTAAGCAAACTAAAGTTCAAAAGATAACAGAACGAAATACTTTCGCTGACACACAATGATCGAATTTTACATACTATAAAGCATATTCGGTAGGTTAAAATGAATGTGAAATGTCACGAATGATGGTAATCTGCTGAAGCATATGATCCGAATTCCACACACTGAAACTCATCAGAAAAATGCATCTGTATATATAAAAAACCCAAGCTTCCTTGGAAATATGAACATATGCTACCTCATACTGAGCAGTTTTAGCGTGGAAAGAAAGATATTTAAGTGTAACACCGGTTACTATTTGGTGACCAACTCATAGAGATACGGTATTAATAAAGCATAATACAGAAGAAAATACAGTTCAAAGTAATTTATTTATCATTAAAAGCTCCTATTTAAGTGAAATAGCGGAACGATAAAGTTTTGCTTCATATATATATATATATATATATATATATATATATATATATATATATATATATATATATATCATGAATGCAATTTATTCGAAAGAAACTCAACAAATATTTTCCATTTATTCACATTCGGACGCTTACAGGGAATACATGTTAATAACAGAAAAAATTGCACAATACTTTTCAGAACAGAAACTTTCAAAAGAAAACAATAAGTAACGAACAAAGTAAATAATCTGTAACTTTAAAATGTAAATGTCAAGGAAAAATTGAACGTGAAACTAGTAATTGATATTCAATCCAAGGAGAAAAAACTTACACTGTCCACAGGTTCAGGTTTGATTCTATGATTCATATATTTTTGAAGGGCTTGTGTAAAGTGATCTACAGTGAGCATCAAATCAGTTTGCCTGTAAAAATACCAAAATAGCATAAGATAGTATACATGCAGGCTTTATAAATGAACAATATATATACTTCCATTTTTAGTCTGTTTATTAAAAATATCGCACAGTGAAACAGTAGCATTTACTGGATAACGTTTCGGACACAATTTATTGTCCATATTCCATAAATACTTCCAGAAAACGTTCGGTGTTATGCGTTAGCAGGTAGGTGACAAAATTTTCTATCCATACCTTATCTTCTCGTTGATATCATTGGTTGCCTCAAGAAAACTCACATATTGTCGGATTACTGAATTTTCTTCATCCGATCAGAGAGGTTACTACTTATCACTCGCAACTGATCTTTTTTATAATCAAACTGCATTTTAACTAAGATAATATGCAGTTTTAGTGCAAATATGCTCTATAGGATGATAAAGGCAGTTCGGTCGTGTTAAGCTGAATAAAATGGCCTGAGGTTCGAAGTTTCACGTCTTAAGATTTCTAGAAGACACTTTGAAATGCTGATTCATTGCACACTTGACACCCAATGCGATAACGTTGTAATTAGGCGCTAACATTATTCTCAGAAAATGTTAGTTACCGAAATGACATTAAACGAACACATAATTTGGGAAAGTTTAAGTGGATAGTTTCATTCAAATCCCGGGTAAGCGCTCGGAGTTGCACTGCTCACCCATGAAGTGAAAAAAAAAGTAGAGCCATAAAAGTCAAAAGTGATAGATAACATCTCCAAAAATCCCGAACCACTCAGATTCATCTGTCTTGAACTTCAAAAATCCGAAGGATTTATCCGGTATGTTTAGCGCCTTGGACGTATTCACACATAAAGTGACCGTAAATGGATGGGATGATTGAAAGGAGGGTTTATATTGTTACCATTATACAATATTTGCTTCTTTTTATTATCATAACGATTGGTACATTGGTCATCTAACAATCACTGCTTATTGAGTGACATCTATAGGCAAACGCCAGTGAGAATTCAATTATAATTCCTCAGCAAAGATCACTAGGCTCCATATAACTTTAAATATGATATTAAAGCAGCTATCTTCGATAGTGAAAAATGCCCCAAACAAGTTTGGTAGCCTGAAATTATGAAGTGTCAAAAATCATAAGACAAAAGTTGATTTATTCAGGAGTCCGTGAATAAATCATAAAACTACTCCTACAAGTTAGAATATAACTGAAGTGAGAATTCTAGTGATGACAAGCAAAACCAGACACTATTTTTCAGAACAACCAATCTAAAAGAAACTAAGGTAGCGGTGAAGGTCTTAATACATTAGTTCGAAATCAAGTTTCTGCCAGTCTCTTAGTATCGAATGAGAACAAGACAGAGTGTGACCCAATATTGAAATTTAAGAAAAAGTAATCTGACCATTAGGCATCGTCCGTTTGACACCGAAAATAGCATAAAGGAAAAACGTGTACGCGATTTATAGTACTGACACATCGCGAAAATCGATTATTAGCACTTACTAAATAGATTGAGATGGACTACACACCACGTAAATTCCATATTAGTTAGTATATTTGAAATGGCATACAATGGATACAGTACTATTTACTGGATCATTGTGTGCCATATCAAATATACAATCTAGTATGGAATTTTACTCTACCACAGTGTCTAAGTTTTACTATTATACTCGTTTGCAATGAAGCTTAAGATTGTAGATATCACTAGTCTGCTAAAGCAGGTAATCAGTTTTATCGATTTATTTTAACAATCATCTAGGACACAACATTGATGAGCTCAACCTTAAACCGACAAAACAGCGTCAGTCAAGCTAGGGAGTGCAACATATCGGTATACTCGTTTAAAACCACCCTAGTCAGTAGTATATACAGTACACTATGAGTAACGAAAAGGAGTAGAAAGAACAAGGTACAAGTGGACACATAATCGTGTGCGCACGAGTGTCAATGAGACTTGGGTTACACAACCATCACGGGTATTATATGATACATATACCGTCAAAAAATCTGTGTGCATGCGAAATTCGAATTTGGCTGTTATTATGAGACGTTACGTTCTAGGGGCTGTCACCGAGATGATATGAATCAATGGCTGGTGAAATAGATGAAAACTGGTATTGATGGCACAGATGCATGCATTCTTTGTCATCTCTCAATTCTTGAATATTTTCGATAACTTTTAAGTGCTTATTCGGTCTTGTGTTGTACACATTTATTTACCTTGCATATCAACCCCTTTCTGCTTGCGTTTGTCTTCTTAGCATATCCCACGTGTCATGGTGTCATCATATCAGTAACGTAGAAGTTAGGTGTGGCGTTCGAGGGGGAAGAGGAAAATCAAGTGATAAAGTTGTGACCCATCATGGACTGGGATATGTGTTATGCATGCCCAGTAGCACATTGTTACCTGAAGTAGATTCAGACTAGGAAAAGGTTAGGGGCGGCCAGACTAAAAAGTGGCATCACTGCGTGAAATCTGTGACTGTTCGTCTCCACCATGTGGGAAAATGTAGAACTACCAGCTGGGATCTGCGTGACAATTATTATTATCATTATTTTTCCCTTGCATTCCTAGTGGAACACACGGCTTCAGTAACATCTCTATTTCACTCTGTTCTCAACAGTCTTTTGAATCAGGCTTCACAGCTACCCACAAGCTTCCATTTCTTCCTCACATGATCTCTTCCATGTCACCCTGAGATGAACGCCCAACTCGTCGTTTCCCCTTTCGATTCCACTCGAGGGCCTAGCGCCCGAACGGTCTTCTCAGTGTATGCCCAATCCATCTCCACTTTCTTCTGCATATCTGTTGGGTGATAGATTCTTCGTTGGTTAGTTGGCGGCAAGAGTTCCTTGCCCCCGTTAATGATGATTGGTGCTTGTTGTTGATGCTGTTGCTGGTTGGGGGTATCTTCATCACCTCTGTCTTCTCCATACTCACTTGAAGTCCTGTCTTCGCTGAGCTGCCTCTTCTGTCAACTTGTCAGTTTCTGCCTTTGGATCTTCGAGTTTGTGCGATAAGACATTAGACACAAATCATCATCAGCGAAATCAAAATCTTCTCCTGGGGTCCTTCCATCGGTCCAGTCAGCGTATGCCCATCTTCTCGCTCCTCGTAGTTTCTTGCATGGTCCAGTTCAGTCCAGTCGACCACAATCAGGAAGGACATCGGTGATAGTAGGCGGTAGGCTTGTCTTAATCATGTCTTCACTTCGAAGGCGTCACTGAGCTTTCCATTGTGGATCACTTAGCATGTGGCGTCTTCATATAGCTTTTCAGTAAGGCCGATAAAGGTTTATGGCACTAAAACCGTAGTGTTGAAGCTGCTGTCAAATTACTTTTCGATCGACGCCGTCGAAACCTTTTCAAAGTCGACAAAGTTGAAGTGTTTTGTACTACGATGATGGATAGCAACTGATCCGCATATGATTTGTTTCTCCTGAAGTCAGCCAGCAAACTGTTCCTGGTCGAGAGCATTTTTCAGTCTCTCCAGGATGATGCGGCATAATATTTTGCTTGAGTGGACAGGGACAGGAGCATGATTCCGCTCCAGTTCTTGCAAACACTTAGGTCTCCTTCTTTGGGAGTTTGACCAGGTAGCCCTTCTTCCAACCGACAGGCAGTTACCTTTGCCTCCTTCCTTCCAAACCTTCTGCAGTAGTGGTGTGGTGTGGTGTGGTGTTAGCATGTGCGCTGCTGTTGTCTCTGCTTCAGTTTTCAGTGCTTCTGGATGGATTCCATTTGGTACTGCTGCTTTCCCGAATTTCAGCAGCTTTATGGCGTTCAGGAATTTAATTCATCTTTTGTCGGAAGGCTTGTGTTCACTGTTAGTTCTGTGTCTGAGCTGCTGGTGGTATTTCTGGACGAGTTAAAGTTGGTGATGGTGGTCGATTGGATAGTTTTTTGAAGTGGTCAGCCATCGTTTCTTTTGTTTCTCCACTTTGGTAACCGGGTTTCCTTCACTATCTTTCATTGGTTTCATCTGAGTTGATCTCTTTCCTCCCGAAGAGTAAGTAACCTGGTTATTTGATATAATGTTATCAGGTCTTTGTCTCTCCTACCTGCAGCCTGTTGTGCTTCACTTTTCAGTGTGTCGTAGAAGTGTCTTTTGTCTTTGGGTGCACTCTTCTTCACTTCTTTGTTCAGTGTAGTGTTTTATATGTTATGATCAGTTCGTCTTTTTGTAGTTCATCGCTGCACTGCACTGCACTGGACTGCATTGATTCACCATCTTCCTCTCCCTGCTCTATCAGCTTCCATGTGTCCATTGAGATCCATTCCTTGTCTTGCCTTTTCTTCTTCCTTCCTAGTACGGTTAAGCAAGTTTCTTTCCACATAGCTTTCAAAGAGTTCCAGTGTTGTTCCACGCGCGACCCTTCAGGGATATTGCTCATTGTCTCCCATTTTGTTCTGATGGCTGACTGATGTGAAGATGTCCTTCTTAGTTTTGTCCCTCAGTTTCTGGGTGGTGAACTTGAACTGTAGTCTATCATCAACTTTTTGTTCAAATGCTTTCAACTTGATTTTGAATGTAGGTTCCTTGCACTAGATAGCAAGTGGTGTGAATCCACATCTGCTCCTTTTTGTGATCCTGTGTCCAGTAGACTGAGTTTCCATTTTCTTCACATTGAGATGAAGCCATCTGATTTTTAGTGTGTCCTGGTGTGGTGTCTGGTAAAATCTATGTCCCTGCCTTGTGAATATCCTTGTGCTTGAACACACTGTCTGACTCCAATCACCAAACCGTTGAATGCACAGAATTCTGCAAACAATTCTGCATTCCCGTTCATTTCACCTAGCGCTTCTCGGCCCATGGTTAGTTCTCTTCCTGTGTTGTCCCCTCCCAGTTTGGCATTCATGTGCCCATTAGAATTTTTATATCGCCAACTGGGTGGGGTCTCGTCCAGTGTTGATTGCAGTTGTCTGTAGAATTCCTCCTTCTTCTTTTGCTCTGCATTATTTGTAGGTGCGTAGCGTAGCATTGTATGATTGTGACCTTCCTTGCAAGGTTCATACATGATGCGGACATCCCATGTCTTCATCTTTACTCTCGCTTTCATCGAGAGAAGACACATCGGTCAACTGGCTTCCCGAAGGCTTTCACCAACCAGAGTCATTTCGTCTCTCCGATTCCGGGGAGGAATGAGTCCGTTTTTATTTTTTATATTTTATTTGTGCTTCGAAGTTTCTTTAGCAATTGGATTGGTTTTCCGGGGTACAGTTGCTAGCCCTACGCCCAACCTTCCCTCTTCATCCGGGCTTTGGACCGGCTAGTAACTAGTGGACCAGGCGTGACAATAGAAACAAGTATTTGGAGACTACGTGATACGGCTCAGAATGATCTCGACAGCGCGTATGTAACCACATATTACCTTTATTCGAATCATCATGCTAGATTCAGTATTATCTCATTCATATTCGCTCTCTTTTCATAGCTTTATATTACTTTCGAATGTTTTCTTCTCCATTTCTTTACTTTTCATCATAGTACATTCGCGTTTGATGTGCTGAAATAAAATGTGGCCCAGTGGACAGCTGTGCAATAATGCTAGGTCCTCTGTTGATATTGCTTCTCCGTCTGACTTGTATGCTTCTGTGAAATGTAGCAACTTGAACGAGTGCACTTCTGTAAGTGGTTCTGTAGTGGGCGTTGCTGATCAGAATGGATATAAGTAGCATATGTTGAGAGGCGACAATTACCAGCAATGGGTACGGATTCTGCCCATAAAAAAGCAAGAAATAATGTGGGCGTATTAAGAGCAAATCAAGATAGAAGCAGAAGAGGAAATGAAGCAAATTACGCAAATGAGTGTCTTTGTGCAAGGTGTACAATCTTTGATGACTACTGTACAATATGTTAATAATAAACATTCCTCCTGTCTGTCTTTTCGTTTCCATCAGTTCTACGTTGGTTCGTTTGTCGGTGAGGTTCAAACTAGCAGTTAGAAAACTATTACAAGATGTTTAGTAATCGAGGAGGCTGTAATCTTAAAATTAGGAAAAACGATATTCCGAAAATAATATCAATAATAAACTGGACATATTGAAGGAACACACCAGCTACGACTAAAATATTTACTGTATGTTTTCGGACACTCGATTTCAACGAATAAGCAAAACGATGAAGTGAACTTACACATCACCTGTACGAAGAGACCGCAGACAAATAAAAGCTGCTTCGCGACATAATTCAGATAAATCATTTCCAGAAAGGCCTTCAGTTTTGTCAGCAATCTGTTTAAGATCATCTTCAGAGAGTGCTTTAGCAACTTGATCATCTTTAAGCAGTACTTTCAGAATATGATTTCTCTGGTTTGTATTAGGAAGTGGAACTTTTATCTGCGAAACAAAACAATTATATTAGTAATAAGACTTTGCATAATGCTGTAAGTAAAGCAAACTGGGCATGTTTGAAGTTTAAAGTAATCAAGGCAAATCATTGACCGACTAGGTTATAAATGAATGTTTAGGTTATACTGATCTCGTTAACCACTGTTACTGGTTGATGAAACTAGTTTGAATATGCTTGTATCTATTAACAGAGTAGAGTTAAATACTAGCGTCTGTAGGTAACACTGAGTATTACAATTAATGAGAGAAACGATAGGATTTCATCTCATCTCGAACAGTAATTAATTTAAACAGCTGCTGCGAAATAAGCAGGCGATTTGGTGATAATAGAAACTCAGATGACAAAATAACTATAATACTATGCATAAATTTACCTTATACGGCAGACGTCGTAATATTGCTTGATCTAAGTCTCCAGGTCTATTTGTTGCGCCAACAATTATTATTTGTGTATTGTCCTGTGTTAATAATCCATCCCACAAAGCCATAAACTGAGTTTTTATCATCCGTGTGGCTTCATTATCCATTTGAGAACGTGTGGTTAAGAATGAATCTACGAGGATAAAGTATTATCAAAGCATTTTAGTGCATGAAACTAACCATATCAGAAGTAATATTCATACATAGGTGGTCAACATTATGAACTTTAGGAGTAAACTGCTAACACGGTTGTGTGCACTATAAGATAATCTAGCTGCAAAACTGATTTCTTATCTAATTACTTGTGTTTTCAAGCCTAGTTCATCAACAACAGTTTTTTTATGACTGCAAACTGATAAGAATGAATCAGATAAGAAATATCTAGTTTCGGAAAATTTGATCAATAGAATTAATATACGTATGTGTTTAGGAGATATACATTAAGCATCATCAAAAATAATTAACTAGAAAGCCCCCAAAAGTTGACCAATAATACTTTTAACACGATTAAAGTTGGATGGCAGAATAACATTTTGGGATTTACAGAATACATGCAGAGAAGCTGAGAGTCCACCCATTTAGGTCAGATATTCAAGTTGGTTAGTCAGTTAGTCCATAATGGACAAACTCTACGTAGATTTAACTGCATTTGAATGAAGAGAAATGCATCTTCAGCATTCCCCAGCTACCTTTCAGTGTTCAGAACGCTTTGCATTTTTTTCAGCCTCTTCACTCAACAGGTCTAAACCTACTACTAAACCAATAGGCACTCACAAGCCCACAGGTGTTTGAATAAGAAGCCATTAACAGAATGATGTAATTACTCCGCACCCATTTCATTGAGAAACATTGCCATTAGTTCTCTCGATAAATAGAGTCTAGTATTACCATGTTTTGTTCCAGAAAGCTCGAGCTCTCTTCCAACCCAAACATATTTCAGCTACAGTCGTACATCAAGGTAGGTGGTCCCTCGACATGTGAAATACATGTCTAAACTATTTCAGTTGATTGAGGTTCACAACCTTATCGCCTTCCTTGCTTAGCACTTTACACTACTTCGACGCTGCTCGCATATGGCAGCAGTGCTCCAATAAACCTAATGATATCACCTAGAATACCAGTAACAATTATAAACAAGTCACGACAAAAATAAAAATGTATTAAAACTGCTGTAGTGCTGGGAACCATCTGATGTAATCCTTTATAAGTAACATAGAGCTCTGAGACCACACTGAAACAGTTCTTTAAGATCATAAAGAATAGAGAAAAGATTCTATTTATCAATATTTTATGCAGAACAAAAAGAAATTAACTATTTTTCGTGCAATAAAAATACACACGCAAAAGTTTACAATGTCACCAACTGGAGTTAACTGATGAGGTATCGTATCATACATCAGATGTAAGCAATTCGATTCAGTAACATGAGAAATATTTTGAAGATGTTTGTTTTGTCTTCCAAAGTTGGGTGGAAATGTGGGTCGGCTGTTAGTAACAAAGCTTCAATTTTCTGGTCCAAAAGTTGAGGAAACGAATGATTTCATATCTCGTGAAGACGACAAACATCACATAAGATGACAACGTACTGACAATCAGAGCATGGAACTTAGGCAATACAGTAGACTGTAATTCCATATTAGATCAGTTCATTTGCTATACCACATAGCGATGAAGTAGTTTAAAAAAAAATTATCACTGTGTGCTACACCGAATGAACTAATGTTATGCTCGAAACACAGAAGGCTGAAGTAAAAATTGATTAAAAACACAACTTTAGGAAAAGCACACATATCCTAGTCTTTGAATGCAACTGCTCTTACAATTATCACCAATGGATGAATATTCTAAAAGTCTTATTTTCGATCTGTCAAGCGTGTGGCATTATACTGCACAAACATTGGTAATGTACAGTGTTGCTTTAAGAAAAACGAATAAAATCTTATCTAATATGTTCATCTTCCTACCTGTAGTTCAATTGTTTTCTCGATATTTTCATGACATGTAGTTTTACAGAAAGTTATTTGTACCTATTGCACCTTGCACCGAACTGCTGACAACATGCCATTAATCTAACTATGAATACGATTCTCGAAAGTGATGCATAATTACAAGTCGCAAATAAATTATTACAGTTTATACTCTACTGACAGCCTTCTAGGTGTCAATTTAAGTTGACCTAAATACAGCAAATAGGTAATAGATTTTTAACAGTAAATTCTTATGTGTTATGTGAATTCCTCGTCAGCATTCATGGATGTATTTTAACCACCGAAGAACTATTACACAAAAATGAAATAATTCACAGCACCACTTATTAATGTAGAAGTTATGATACTGTATGAAGGTACCTATAAATCCGGAGTATGAGCTAGATTATGTAAAAAGTCCCCGTTCTATTTACTCCTTTGTCAAATTTCTTCAACACACACTTTTATAACCTCGACAATCTATAAATCCGAGCAAATGAGAATGTTAATAAGCAAAATTGTATAAGAAGGCTGCATGCAACCCTGCTTGGACTAAGTTTTCTGATTGCTAGCACATGTAAAGTGAGCGCATTTGTAACTTCGAAGAAAAATTATACTCGTCAACGAGACCCAAATTAGCACCTCCAAGTTTTGCATTCCAAGGGTTTACTACTAATGAGTCTTTTGCTTTAGTGACCATATTGTACACTTGATCGGTAGATTACGTTACAACTTAGGAATATTATTATTATTAGTCCCTTGGGTTCCTAATGGAACATAAAGCTTCAGTAGCACGTTCCATTCCACTCTCTTCTCTGAAATATTTTGAACCTAGCTCCACGACAACCCACAACCTCTCATTTTCTCCTCGCACGATCTTCTCCATGTCACCCTCGGACGTCCAACTCTTCACTTCCCATGGGGATTCCACTCGAGGGCCCAAAGCGTGATGTCCCCACTCGACCTTCTCAGTGCATGCCCAATCCATCTCCACTTCCTTCTGCATATTTGTTGGGTGACAGGTTCGTTCCCAGAGCTCCTTGTTGCTTATTCCTGTCAGTCTGGCCATCTGATCTTCAATAGCGAGCGTAAGTAGTTGTTGATGAATGTCTGTTGTTTATTGGAAATCCCTTTCGTAACGCGCCAAGTCTCTGAACCATACAGAAGCACTGACTTGACGTTGGTGTTGAAAATCCGGATATTGTTCCACATGCTGAATGCAGAAGATCTCCACACTGGTTTCAGGTCAATGAAAGCCTGTCTTGCTTTTCCCATTCTGACTTTGACATCCTCGTCTGTGCCTGTGGCATCTGTAGTTGAAACAGTGCTTCCTAGATAGGTGAAGGAGGTTACTTCCTTCAAGTTTCTCCTGTTGATGGTGATTAGAGTTTGTTGTTGTTGTTGTTGTTGGTTGGGTATCTTCATCACTTCTGTCTTCTCTATATTCACTTGAACTCCCGTCTTCGCTTCCTCTTCTATCAACTTGTTAGTTTTCGCCTGTAGATCTTCAAGTTTGTGTGACATCAGGCACAAGTCATCGGCGAAATCCAGATCTTCTAGATTGTTTTCTGCGGTCCAGCGTATCCCCCTCTTCTCGCTCCTCACTGTTTGTTGCATGATCCAGTCGACCACAATCAGGAATATCATGGGGGATAGTAGGCGATCTTGTTCACTCCTGTCTTCACTTCAAAAGCATCACTGAGCTCCCCATTGTGAATTACTTGGCATGTGGCGTCTTCATATAGTTGTTGAGTGAGGCGGATAAACAACAACTTAGGAATAGGCAATATTATGTTGACCAATCAATGTTATACTTCGATACTCTCACATTTCTAGATATAATTCAATAAAATATTAGAAACAATGAACCCTAAAATCTCATATTTTCTGTTTAATTAAATAAAATTGATTATTTTCATAGGGATTAGATATATTTACCGAATAAAAACGATCCAACCTTATTAACGCAGGCACTGTCAAAATGCAGAAAATACTTCGAAAATATCTCACTTACCTAATTCATCTATAAATATAATAGTTGGTTGTATTTTTTCAGCTAGACTGAATGTGGCCTCTACATACTTTTGTGTTTCACCATACCACATATTTACAAGGGTGGCTATCTGAAATACACAGAATAGTAGCAGAAAAGAATCTTTGAGAATTTTACCAAACTGTTAAGTAATAACAAAACCGGTCAATGAAAAGCATATTATATTAGATCAGAAAAAGTTAACTTATTCCAAGAAACATACTATTAATATCGAGGCAGAAGTTATTCAGAACTTATCATGTTTTTAAAGATGTGATAAATTGTACCTCCATTTAAGACTGTTTATCAGTGATAGATAGATAAATAGCCTTGTGAAAAGAAAATGTTTTACTTCAAGAGGAAAAATTCCTCATCATTGTATTCCAACTAGATTATCCTACGCCAATAAGTAGAATGTGTTAAACTAAGTGTTTTACTGAATTATCATTTTTGATACAATACTTATCACCCACTTACTATTGTTGATACAAGAAGGTTTGGAAACAAACAATCGCCTAACATTTTTCAGCTTCTTTAGTATTATAAATGTACATGTTATTGCCCACTGTAGATTTTTTAAACAGATTACTCTCAAAAGAAATAATCTGTAGGTTTTCATAAGTTTGGAGAAAGTAATATTTGATACGAAGTGGACCTTAAGTATGCGGTGTTGGTCGAATGCGATGTATGTAAAATGAACATGAGTTTTTCACAATGTTATAGATTTAAGTCTACTGTTAGGCATTATGATGTGAAATATCATAATGTACTGGATAAAATAAAGAAAATCTTGTAGGTTTTCAAGTATGAAGAATGAGGAGGTAAGCACCGAGCGAAAAAAAGGTAGTAACTTACATGAAGAATGAAACAATGTTTAGCTATGGAATTAATAAAGAGGTTTAACTTTTATCGACCACATGACAGATGCCTTACATACTGACATTTCTAGAAGAAAATTTTCTTTCTGCGGATTTCATTTAGTAAGGCTGTATAATGATATTTATAGTCACGGAAATAGATGACAGTAGGATCATGTGATTTCGGCAAGTGTTTAAGAGCAGGACAAAAATCGTTTATAAAAACAGAAGGGAATTCCTACTAGGGCTTTGATAAGGCTTATTAGTACACGTAAAGCTATCAAAAACAAAGATAAGGTCAAAGATTGATCATCGTTTGGCTAAGCATAGATGACGAAGTTATTCCTCTGTAGTTTTGAGGGAGGGCACTCTATAGAGTACTTCGCAGGAAATTCTGTGAGAGACCAGGTGTTCGGAGATAACGAGGTGTTCAAGAATAGAACTGTTGAAATCTTTTCCAGACCTTTAGATGAACAAAGTGAATGATATTCCGAAGTATTTTTACAGAACTGGTACTGTGTACGACCAATGTATGCTAGTTCTTATGAACAAGTAAACTGGATAGGTGCACATTAAGGTGGTTAAAAGCAGTATTCTGTGATTCTTAGACTAAGAGTGAAATTTCTTTCTCAAAGGATCTTCAGAGACAGTTTTTGAGGTTTCAGCTGCAATGTGGTTATTTATAGTTCTAACCAATAAGTTAACGATGTGAGTTCAGCCTTACTGATATCGAAGTAACAGTCACTGCAGGAAGAACCGAAAAACGTTTTACAAGACAAGACGTTCCGAGTGTCATATGGTGCACGAGAGGCAGTCATTCAGATGGTCGATATTAGGATGCAAAAATATAAACACGATTTATAAGATAACTAAAACTTCAGATGACAAAAGTAGAGAGATTAGTGGTCGCAATTTATTGACTAGAAAATACGAGAATAAAATTGATTTTAAACATATCAAATTTCTGTCAAGAGGCTTTGTCTCATAAAACAAAAACTAACTAGAAACACGTGTTAAAAAAAGTGGACAAATTCCAGTTTTTTGAATAGAGTACAGTTAGTCTCTCCTTGGCAGACAGTTATCAAACGAAATATCAGTTTCTACTTTCATTCCCAAGACATTGCCTCAGTCACTTACAGCTTTTAAATTGATGACATTTTCTCATCCGAGACGTGTTGCATATTGGTGAAAATCTCGTCGCCCAACGGTTTGTGCAGATATCCCGATTGCCATTTAAAAAGTACAAATGCTTTCTACAATGACTAACAGGATTTCATCTTACCTGCACCTAAAGCGTTCACGAAAGTACACAACAGTGCACATGAACGTCATTTAAACCCAGTTTACATCAAATGATTCATGATCACGTTAGTTAAAAAACAATGGGGTCAGTATGATTATTGAACTACTGTTCAGTGCAACATTTTACGCTCATATTTGTGCAACTTTGATGTCTTAATTTCGGCTATTTGTCTGAAAAAGCTAGAACAAACCGGCCAGGAGAGGCGATTTATGCATGATAGACATGATATGCATGATAGAGTTTTGAACACACACTTATAAATAATGTCCTTGACATTACTCAGAGCAATATAATTTATGATGCCGTTACATTGGATTTTAATAAAAGTTTATAGATAGAAAATAGTGATATATTTTATACCGTCATGTTTTTTCATTTGCCAGCACATATAAACAAAGAATTTCAATGTGCAAATGTCAACAGCACAAGTGATTAAAACGGGCACTTTTATAAAACACTCATATGTGGAAAAAAACGAGTAACATTAAAGGGCACTCTAACGACTGCTGAGGTAATCAATCGCGCTCTGCTACTTTATGAAAAGCTACCTTCCTAGCCAGAATATTGAAGTCTGACTAGTTATTTCAGCAGTTACTGGGTTGTCTATAAGGTTACTCGAACAAACAGTCATCTGAAAGACTATGTCAGTCTAACAAGCTGAATAACAACACTGATAACTACAGGAACCAAGAGAGGAGATAATGTGTATTGCAATCATATAAAGAAATTGGAAACCACGAAGCGATTCATGAAATGCTTCATCTAGAAAATGTGAACTTTCAAAAAGTATGAACACAGACGGTTTCATCACTTGAAAACATCTCTATCCTGACACAAGTTTCAAACAAGCAACAATGTATACGCAGTTAGAAGTGTCGAGAATAGGCACTTCATCCTTCCTGGACTGTTGTAAGACCCACTTTGCGGTACTGAGAAACATTAGTTTCGCAACATATCGTAGGTTTTCGTGATGGCAGCGTCGATCCTCCGTTTGATTCTGTCATTCACATGTTCACTTTTAAACCGGAGATTGACATATATATTTTTGGATGTGAAGATGGCTGGTTTCCCTTCCGCCATTCTGGCATACTTGCTGATGAATCTCTCAGGATATTCATTTTTTGATAGGGTTTCTTTCTGAGGAAAACGTCTAAAAACCGGATCGTATGATTTTTCTTCATTCTAGAATGCGAATATGAGAATTGGATGGCATGAGTGGAATTTCTTAAACACTGCTTCTGCCTCCACTTAACCGCTATTTATACTAAAAATATCATCTATGTATCGTAGATATAATCTCATGTGTTGTGTGTACTGTCTCAGGGAACCAGACTCTAGATTCGAAAGAAACAGGTTTGCATAATTGAAGCCTAAGGTAATCCTCACTGTAACATCATTGATTTGGCGAAACAACTAGCCATTAAGATGAAACTGGATATTCTTAATGGATAAAAATAATAAGTGACTCAGTTTTGTCGATGGAACAAGAGTATCATTTACCTCTCTATGCATGAAGTCAATAGTTTCCATAACTGACAAACATTAGTGTACTGTATACGTTTGTCAGTCTGATTATCTGAGGTAACCGTGGTTTCGCAAACTTGGGTTGATACTGGGCGACGATTGAAGGTGAAAAGAAAATTGAGGCCGCGGCAAGATTAGAACCAGCAGCCTTCTCTACTTCACGTTCAGCTGCTACAATTTTCTTCAAGATGAATGGTATATGCGCTTTTGGTGATTGAAGTGCGATAAAAATCTCGTCAGCAGTTGCGTCTCATGGCTCAGTTGGTAGAGCACAGTGTCGGAAAACCGGTGGTCGCTGGTTTAAATGCTAACTCGATTCAAATTTTTATCTCCCTTCGATCATCACCTAGTATTAATTAATGTTTGTTGGTCACCATTATTAGTTAATTAATTTTATTCTTGTCTTCTTCTATATTCTTTACTAACTTGTTCTGTTTAATGAGCAGATTTATCACTAATATTCATCATTAATGGCTCATCAAGTATTTCATTCACGATGATGCAATTAATCCATTTAAGTTTTCAGAAAACCTTGATGTTTCCAATCCTGATTGGTTATCGTAAATATAAATGTGTATGTGTATCACACTGTATTTAATCATTGTATATATAATCAAGTATTTAGAGTAGTCAGTTTAAGAGTTCAATCGAAATTTATGAATTCATTAAATTCTTTCTAAACATATGTTGCTTGGTTTTATTACTTACTAAAATTATTTGCATCGACAGTAAGTAGAAAAAATTATTTACTTGAAGTGAATCACTATATGTAGAGGAGACAGAAAAAATTTACGCTAATTCGAAATCTTATCCAGTTGGATAGGGGAACTTTATCGATGTGAAATGGATTTCATTTACAAATTTACATTTTTGTAATCAGTTCAATGTACTGCATCATGATAACGGATAATTGTATAGATATGTCATATGAATCATTTCTATAACATAATTCCCCTTCACTTTGGTGAAAAATTAGGACAAATTTGTCTACAGTAAACCATTATTTTCCTACTGAGGTTCGAAAAAATTCCACTAGAAAACAACATTCGCATAATAAGTACTAACTAACGGGGAAATCCTGTTATAACAAAAGAAATGAACTTTTTCGTCCATAATAGACTACTAGTTTTATAGGACAAGAAAACTATGACAATGAGTGTCAATTACATTCATGATTTATTTGTGAAAAGAGAAACTAAAAGAAAGGATTTAACAAAAATCATGTTTAAGATAAATCAAGTCAATTCAGAAGATAGTGCAGATAGAAACGATACAATTAGAAATTCCACCTTAAAAGCGCAAAGTCTTAAGTCAGTCAAACAGTTGGAGCCTTACTTTCAAAATGAAGACCATTCCGCCATAAGAAAAGTAAAGAGGGAATTCCACCAATAGTTAGCTTAGTACAACTGACATTTTGCAGCTTTATGATCTCTTTTAGTTTTTTGTACTGGTTGTTTCGTATAACATAGTATTTTAGGGAAACACAAAATATATGCGAAAAAGGTATTCAAACAAGTGGTGTGAATAGTATAAAAAAACGACTAGAGTTTTAATTTTTGAATAGCAGGTTTAGCAAAGACGGTCAGAGAATTCTTTGCCAATCAAACAAATAATTCACTTTGTAGTTGTTCATATAAAAAGAAGGCGTAATCGTGAACTACTAAAAGAGTTGTTAAGATACAACACTTGAAAGTATAAAAAAATCATTTTCATAAACTAGAATGACTACTTCTTGAAGTACGTTGCTATGCACTTTTAGACGAAAAAGTAATTTACAAGACTAACTTATATGTTTAGAAACAGATTTAGTGAACGCCAAACCACGTTAAAAATAGATGATCAACTCCAGTCATTTTAACTACGAGGCAATTATTTTTGAAATATTGTAAAAACAAGAGTTACATTTGCAATTTAACATGGTGTTTAAAATGGGTGCTCTTATAACAATTATATTGGGAGGTATTCATCCATAGCTGACTGCTTCGAAAAAGATGAGAAGTCCGTTACAAGCCGCCAAATTTGCTTTACTCCTTATATGCAGTATTTATTCAACTTGGTATACTACCCGTTTTAAATGAGTACATCTTAGTTTATTACTGCTTCTGTTATTTTACCAGCTATCTTTAATACACTTGGATAGAGATTCCTTATATGCAGCTTGACTAAAACCGGTAGTGATATTATACATCCTCAACACATTAGAAGTATCTTTTGCTCACAGCGAAGTCGTCAGACTGACGAAATCAACGTAAGACCTCACACACAGGCACGTTGGCTCAAGTTGCACATTTCACAGTAGTGGATAAAGTACAGATGGATAGAAGTAGTGTAGATAAAGTAGTATGAGAATAACAACCTGAATATGAAGGGTAGTGCGAATATTCAGGTTTTAGAAGATATCGAGGAGTGACCATATCTGCGCCATTGTGACTGATTTTCAGCCATGCCACCAAGAGTCCTCAATCACTGATTCGTTTCGTTCCGGGGACCCCACAAGACTCAGATCAACAGTAAAGAACTTCATGCATTTGTGCCACCACCTTGATCTGTTACTTTGAACAGTCTTCTAACATAATCCAACTTCCCCTAGCATGACACGTCGAGGAAGGAGGTGGCTCGGAATATGCAGCGCACGCCGAAACCATTTTAATCGACTAAGGTTCACAATCTAGTCGCCCGACTTGTCTAGTACCCTTCGTCTGACTTCGAAGTTGCTCACAAGGTGTCCCACCACACACCAGGAGTCCTACGACGATATCTACGTTCAAAAAACTGTAACTATTTCATGTCTCCTACTTCTAACGGCTATATCTCGCAGTCATACAAAATGACAGAACGGACTGCAGCGCAGCAAAATAGTCCTTTGATAGATAGTTGGATACGTTGGTGCCACAGATAAGGCAAATTGGCAAAAGCCAAATGGGCCTCCCAGATCCGTGTTGAGATTTCGTCAGTAACCAGCCTGTTCAACCTGATACAACTCTCTAAGTGAATGAATTGATCGACAAATCCCAACTCTTCACTCTCTATCATTAAACTAGGAGTTCTTACGGTAGACTAGTCCTGGAGCATTATCTTGTTAAAGTGTATTCCATATCTACTGTTGATAGTTTTTTCAGCTTCTTCTATTCTACAATCGATCAGGAATACAAAAGTGAGCATCAAAAATTCACTACACAGTTCTACAGTTGTAGTGGTTACCAACCGAAATTTCTCAGTGACCTAGCAACTATGTTTAGCCAACTATGAGTAATTCTGACTTATTCAGCTGGTTATTAAGTCATCAACATGTCACATTCCAAAATAAAGGCATTCAGACTCGGTTTTAAATACTTAACGGACGACAAAAGTTCTTCACAGTGCTTTAAACAAACAAGGATCATTCAAGATTAGTGAACTACATGCTGAAATAATAGCACTCTACTTGTCACCAAGGTAGCATAAACATTCTTGAATCTATAAAGCACGGCACGATGAGATAGCTTGTTAAGACGTGAAGATTGTCTACTCATATCATTTATTAGTCTTAGAGTAACAAATCGAAGAGTAGAAAGCCGGTACTTCAACATGGAAAGTCAAAGCTACTAATAGAAAGACGTACAAATTAATCAGAAAAATGAATAGATACCAAACAGCCTTAAATAATAGGGTATTAAAAATTAGAAAAAAGACTTGTCGCCTAACTTAAGTAACTATATTCCGTTGAAAGAGCATTAATACAGTAATTGTCTATCATTTCCACTGAACAGAAATTCATCGAACAAAACCGAAGGAAGTGAAAGTCCATCTAAATAGAACTATTCAGTTAGATCAATTCAAAAGAGCGTGAATAATAAATTGCTCGAAATTCAATCAATAAGAACTCCGTCTCAAAATAATTCATATTCAAACATCTGTATTTATATCTAAAAATAGGCATTACCCTATCTTCTTACGAAAAGGTAGAAAATCGTAGTGAAAAAGAGAAAGAAAACACGAAGTGACAAGAAGTTACGCCTAAGATTTGATTGTTTCAATGTGTGAATACAGTACTGGATATATCTTGGATTTGCGTATTATATGCATTTAGATCTTAGTTTTGTTTTAATTGATTGTAGTGACTTTTACTTCAAGTGAAAACCCTATTTCGTTGATTTCAATCATTGATGGAATTGTTCATAGTTGTTGTAAGAATACAGATGTGTAAAGAGGGAATCGGATCACTTTTGAGGTTTGTGGGAATTTATTTATCGATTTCAAGTTGGTATTCATCATCGACTGATATCAGTTGGAGGACCATTGAAAAACTGGGAGCATCTATTGGACAGCTGTCTCATTCTATTATGGAACTCCCCAGCTGTGCGCATTCATGACCTCAACAGGGGTCGAACCCAGTGCCTTCAGGTTCCACGGCCGTTGAGCCACTGAGCCGGAATCCAAAGGTTCATATTTCCTACTTCTGTTAGTTCAAGACGTGGCGCGACCTCCATCCAATGTCACTGTTAAGTAACTGTTCTCGCGTCCCACTTGGTTGGTTCCACCGGTCACCACTTCTCATTATAGCAGGACGAAAGTTCTATGCAGCGCTCCCTGGTTTTTAATAGTTTTCCAACCAACCAGAAACTGAATCAGTTAGAATATCTTACTATGTTCATTATTCTATGAATTTATCCAAAGTATTTTAGTAGATCCAGGTAAATTGATGGGATCACGGATGAAAATTCCTGTAGACTGTAGAACAATCACCCTAAACAATGAACGGAGTGTTCATTTCATATTCAGTTTAAATGACTTTTGACTCGCATCGCTCAATAGTTGTTGTCCGAACCACGTGGTTTTACTTAGTCGCTTATATAACTGATCTTACACGTGATTAATCTCGTATAAGCTAGCCTGAGTGACTTTAAAAGCCACCCTAGTAACAACCAAAATAACCAATTAGAATTCTGTATTTTATGAAAATTTGCGTTTCCGGCTAAATGAAGAAACCTATTTGGTCATTTCGATTGTTGCTAGGGTGGCCTTTAAGGCCGCCCACTGGCCTTATCTTGTAAGTTTAATTCACTCACACGATGAGTCATGCCGTTTGAACCTCTCAACCTAGTACAGCAGACAAAACATAAAGTACTGAGCTTATTGCCCTTACATTTTGGAAATCGCAATAATCAGTGCACATAACTGAATTTCCTGTCCACAACACACAATGAAACGTAAAGTGAAACCATCGATTTCACATAACAGCCAATTACTTCGAAATTGTAAGTCATACAGGAATGGATGAGGGGTCAGTCGAAGGCTCTTGAATCGAGCTAATAGCGTTCACAAACTAGTCATCAGTAAGATACCTTTCAAAATAAATAAAACAACGCGACTGATAACAACTATCTGAGATCCGTGTTTTTCATTTCCTACCTGACAAAACACATTCCACGGCACGGATGTAGAAATAACGGAAAATTATCATTGCTGATATGGCATAGATTAAATATGATAAGGAGACTTGTGTTAGCGTAGCAGTTGACTGAGATTACTATCATTTACCTTCGTTTTCGATTTATTTTACAAAACCGTTGACAAGACAGCTCTACAGCGGTCCCTACTATGTAATAAACTTAGTTCACCACGAACTAGGATATCAGTCAAATTATGCATGGAATTTTACATTTATTCAGAATATGACAAAACTATAATAATTCAAGCTTTTTTAACCACTCAGCGTTTTTTTAAGGACAATATCAAAATAACATTTCAAGACACTTGTGGAACAACATGGTGCTGATAGCAAAATGATTTCAACCTCGTAATTGTCTCAGTGTGAATGAACTACTCCATTTTCTTACGTGTGGTAAATCAGTTAGTTTTCATCATTTGTCATATTGATCAAAACAGTTTGAATGAGAATTGTGAAGTGCCACTACTAAGAAGAATTACAATGGTGGATAATATTGCATAGCAATTAATAAAGGTACAACCTCTCTTAGACAACTATTTGAAAGCAGTGGAACCACTTACCTAGAATAGCGTTACTCAATATGACAAATTGGTATCGTTTACAAAAACGTCTTGTTCTGTAAACAATATCACATAGCTTATATCACGAGCCCTTTTCTTGTCGATTACAAACTGCAACTATGTTGCTAAGCACTGTGAAGTCTATAATGAGGTATACGCTTCGGTTCCAACTGACAGAGACAGAAACAATGAGAAATCAAGCACAACAGTGCCATCTTTCACATTAGCAGACGGAGATGGACTGGAAATAAGTGATTAAAAACTAGCAGGATCCTACCAAATGTGGTTAACTATTTGGACTTAGAGAAAAACAGTTACGACGCGCAAAACCAAAGTGTAGAACTATAAGAAATCTATTTTTTACGATAAAATACAATGTGCCTCGGAAAACACAAGAAAATTTTTGACCACGGCAGAGAGCCACAGCTAACGATAAAACATGAAAGTCTAAACGTCGGCAGGTGGAGCAGGATTAGAAACGGTGACTTATCCGTTGAAAGTCGACTAGTTGGATGAATGAACCACAGCTCCCATTACTCATAGCTAGTTGAAGAATACGTGGATTCGCATCACCTCAGAAAAGTTTCACCTGTATCATCTAATATGTTTAGATTTGGGTTCGCTGACAACCAACAAAGCTTTCAAAATAGAAATACACTTAAAAGTTGGTCAAATGAACTGCTCCTTCAGCTTTTATATCCCTTTAGGTTTACGATGAATATATACGGCTTTTAAAGAGGTTTTGAGCTCGATTTCCATACAACTGACTTTGCCGACAAGTAATGTTATGAACACCAACTTAGTTCAATATCATCGTGATCAATATGAGGATTTACGTGGTACAGATAAAAATGTTAATTTCGGAGTGAACATAACAATGGAAAGGTAGTAGCATGAAGCTTTCAAAAGGAAATAATTTAGCCATAGTGGTAGAAAAAGAAAAAAATTTGAACATTTCGAATATTTCATGATTACACGTCTTCTCATCTAAAATAATTAGTTCGTACTTTATAGCAGATGAATTGTAAAAAGACCTCTTTGAATCGATTGTTTGTTCAGGAGCTAGAAAACTAAATGAGATAAATCCTTTAAGCTTAAACTATCCAATCCCACTCTCTCGAGTGTATTCGAAAGTAAGTAATAAAATCGATTAGTTTTAATTGTTGTTTAGAATAACTACTAAGTCTTGAGATTTAAAAAGCAAAACAAGAGTGTAGCGTAGTTTTAGAGAATCGGTGGAGGGTTTTATGGAAGAACTGAAACCTGGGAATTCAGTAAAAGTATGATAGTTTTCTGAATGAATGAACAAGTCAGATGACATAGGCCATAGACAGAAACTTAATAATACCATGCTCAAGAAAATTATTACTTCAAGATATTTCTTTGCAAACCCATATAAAGCTAACACTGTGATAGTAGTGACTTAAATATCAAATATGTCTTTGCATTATTATATTACAACATGTATCACTGAGTTTTAAAATACAAGCTATGAATACGAATGATCAAAATATCTGGAGAACATATGCATAAACAAAATAAGAAAATGAAACATCATAAAGTTCAATATTAGATTAGTCTAGTGTAATATGGGATTAAATTCTGTTTACATTATTTAAACATCCTGTAATTCGTTACCCTTGAAACATTTATTTTACTGCAACCTTTCACATGATTTATTATTTCCTAATATTTTATATGATATGCAACATTTTATTTATTTACTTGGCTAAACTAGGTATAAAAGAAAGGAAGGAGAGTTCAACAAGAATGAATTCAAGTATCAAAAAGTTGGAATAAGTGAATGAAATTTGAAAAAAAATGCAAATAGAAGAATCTAGAAAAAAGACAATTACAAGGACATAATTATTTCTTTAAAGTAAACTGTTTATTTTATGAGGCACTGATAAAATGCATAACATAAAAAAAGGCTAAAATATTTTATTTGACTGGAAGGTTTTTTTAAGAATTGAATGATTCAAGCTTTTATCAACGATCAGAATAAGTTACAAAACCGTTGGAAATCAACTAGTACTGAATAGCTGTTTACCTCAAGTTTTTAATGGTTATAAGACATAATAAATCGACCGATGTTATAAAATATGAAATATCACATTTCAACAAGGGAAATGAATCACAACAGGTTTAATGTACCACTTGATGACTCTGGGTTCCATTTTGAGTTGAGTACTACAGCTGACATGTCCAAACAAGATCAAAACAGTTGTTCAATGCCTTTTGGTTTTCATTGGTTCCCTAATGGGTGAAAATGTGGAATGCTATGAAACCAATCAATTTTTGATTATTCTCGTTGCCAACCTCTTCAACTTACGCATAAAGATTCAGGCAATGTAGATGACTTGGCTCTTCAAAATGGAAATGCCTGTGTAAGATGATAATAAGCTTAACTAGAAACTAGTGATATTGTTAACTGCAGTTTGAACCATTTTTGCTTGATCTTTCCAACCTTCCCCTGATTCGCTCGAATATCATCTGATTGGCTACACTGCTCATCAAGTATTTTGCTGGTTTATAGCACTAATCGGACACAACTACTTACTTCTCCATGGAAAGAGTGCTGATTTGAAAATCTGAAAACAAAAACTGGTTGGCTGATGAATGCGCCAATGGAAACCACTTACCCGGTAAACGATGAAGAAACTGCTTTAAATATCTACCAGTCTTACTTATTCCCAGTACTATAAGGTTACATGGTGAATACGTTAGGAGTCACCTACTGGGTAGAAATCCAATGTTTTATGCTTTTTCAAAAATTTTGTTTCAAACTAGGACGAAACACATCGTCGATCTCAGTGGTTCTTATGTATCATGAATATTTTGAGGCGGAATAATTGGCGACTACTAGCAAAGTCAAGGGAAGTGTATTGAAGATTTTAAGCAACCTGATTTTCAAAGTTGGGTTTTGTCGATATACCCGAAAATACAGCTGGTGTCGAGCGATCTAAACTAATGTTCAACATGTATAGTTTTCAACAGTAGTCCCAGAGACCTGATGTGAGGTGTGTAAGCTATCTTGTAGTAATATACACTACCGGGACTCATTGTAATGCCATCATTTGTGAGATATTTATAATAAAGGATTATCTTAAGTCATACGCATCAAATAATACAAAACCGAAAAGTGTAAGCAATGAATCAGTAGAAAGTACATATCAACTGAACTATGCCACATCGGTATGGCTTTTCACAGTCACATGTGATAATATATGAACAGACTATTCAAAGAAATACTAACATTATTACCTACCTGAAGATTGATAAAATTAGCATGTGCAGCACGTGCCATAGCACGAGCAAGTAGTGTTTTTCCACAACCAGGTGGTCCGTAAAGTAAAATCCCTTTCGGTGGTCTCAATAACCGCGAATTAACTGGTAGAGAATGCTTGATTTTTAATGGCTGAAGTACACACTCCTCAATCTCGTTAATAACAGAATCCAAACCTCCAATGGAATCCCATGTTGTACTCAAATGTGCGGATCCACCAGATTTACAGCAATACATGCCTCGTAGTCATTCAAACAAGGTGTTTTTTTCAATCCAATGTTTTTAAAAATTGCTTCAGCCTATTCAAGAAAAGATAAAGTTATAGAAGGTAATTTTTGTGATTTTTCAAGTGGAGAGGTCAATAATAATAAAGTGGTCACTAGGTTTGCTTGAAGAAGCGAAACACATTTTAAAAACACCTGAATGAATAATGATAGACAACATACGTAATTATCAGTAATCCAAACAAGAATGAGACCTGTGTTCATTTCGCATTTGTGATTACATTTAGTGAAGTAGGCAGAAGTAATGATTTTACGTTTCACTGCTTGTAATTACTTGGAGAAGACGATTAGTTGTAATAAACCAAATTACGCAGGTTATACACATATATCTTGGCAAGCGAAATGGCACAGATTGAAGATACTTTATATTACTAACAGAAGGTTAAAGAGCGCTGAAAACCAAGGAGTAATAAAGAGAAAATAATTAATCGTAATTTGAGGTAACAATCATGAACTTGTTATGATGATCAGGTTTATCTATAGGTAATAAATAAGATTATTGAGAATCGATAAGGCCAGCATAGAAATTCGGGTAACCATAAGAAAAAAGTCATTATTTAGTTCAAACGAAGAAAGACAGCAAATTCTCGTCGGAAGTATTCAAGGACTCTTATCTGGGGTTATAAATTAGACTGACTTAGATAGTATCTAGGGCTTTTGAGTCAGACATGATCTAACTAAACCTGTCTCAATAGTTGAATGATGCAGTCTTAACGAAAAGCGAAAAATCCCTTCTCAGGAGGTCGCTTAGTCGATGACATACTTCTGTCAAATGATGCTGGACAGACTCACAGCCTCGTGGCCAATGAATGTTTAAGATACATTTCCCACCTCCACAACAGAAAAACATTACTTCAAAAGTGGTCTTTATTGATGTTATTTTTAGGAATGGGAAGCGAAGTGATTGACTATACGGACAACTTCACTCACGTAGGAAATCGGGTGATTTCAGATGAGTGGTGACTGACAAGACCTCAATAAGAATAGGACAGATTCAGCTGACTTTTTCAAACATTAGACAATTTTAGTACCAGTAAATAATCTGATTGTCTGCTAAGAGGCGAGTGCGCTGCACCATGACTATTAAAATAGAAGAACACGAGAAAGCTCGGGATATTTAACCACCTTTGCCTTAAAGGCATCTCTGGTTTGTCATAGATCCACTGTTTGAGGAAAACAGAGACCAAGCGTAGGTTGTTAGCTGAAGGAGGCAGAGAGAACAAATGAGGCCAAAAATCTTTAACGACTGACAAGGCTGGGGTATATATGACTCATAATGAGCCACCGTCTACTTAACTGTGCTATTTCAACATAAATACGAACAAGTTGGAAAAAAAATAAGAGTGACCAAATCGGGATCTAATTCTAACCCATGAAGTAACTGAACTGTGTAGTAAAACATAGGTTACCTGTTTACGCCGATGAGATGAATAGATGGCATATTCAATAGTGGTTCAAAGATGATGGAAGAGAAAGAGATTTCCATTGATAATTTTCCCTCTAGTCGTGATATCGGATGCATTTATTTTTGTTTCCTGTTCTTTTCGTCTTATGTTACTTGAGGACTTTTGATGTTACTCACAATCATTTACCCTTACTGGTGTTGATTTCTGCCTAGATGTGCTAAGTAAAGAAGGGCTAGCTGTGAACCTTTGTCAACTTAGGTGTTGCGCATGTCAAGGAAAGGTCAATCTGATGTGCGGTGTTAGCCAAAGTAGAATCGCGTTAGCAGAAGGCTAAGGTTGGTTCAAACAAGATGTGGTGCTAGATTTCGAAGTCTTTGACGGTAGGCTTGAGGCATATTTTAGGGAGTAGGTTAGGACTGGGACCAATGGCTAGAGATTCTTGGTGGCTTGGCCTAAAATCGGTCACAATAGGACGGATGGATACACTCGTTGTCATCTTCGACGTCTTGACTATTTTAAACAGTCTTCATGTAGCCATTCTCTCTCATCTATTTTATTATACTTTCTTCATCTACTTCCTCAGTGCAGATGTGAAGTGTGGCAAAAACTGAGAAGATGCACTTCTGTGTCAGGATCGGCATTGATTTCTTCCGTCCCTAACTGAACCACTAAGACAGTTGCAGAAGGCTTTGTGCTGCTTTGTAATCAGAATTATGCCACAAATGTTCACAAAAGCCAAAATCGAATAGTCTTGATGGTTAACTTAGGTGGCTTCTGTTGACTTACAAATGAAAGCATTTCGTAAACCATTACTTGTTTGGAATGTACAAGCAAATACTAATCTTTATTCCATCCACAAGAGAAGCATGAAAGAAAATAAAACACAGTCGTAAACATTTAATCAGGATGGAAAATTGTGTGGGAATGATAAAGAGGCATAAATTTAAGTCATTCATTATTTTCGAAAACATATTTTGAATTATTTAAAAAAGGAAAAGCATTTACGAAAAAATATCAATCAACGGAGGTGACAGACCAATGTAATTTGTAATGGAAACTGAAAATAAATTAGGATTCCACTTCCTAGAAAACATGATGGTTCCCTAAGGAGACCAGCTTACAGAAAATATACCTGGGATGGACAATATACTCATTTTAAAAGCCGGGTTCCATTAGTCAGGAAAAGAAATCTGATTTATTCACTTTGCACAAGAATTAATAGAATTTGCACAGATGGTACAGTAAATGGGGAGCTGGAAGTACTTCGAAGAGTGTTAATCAAGAATGGTTATCCTCCAAGATTCACTGAGAGGAACAGAAAGCCTAGCATTTCCAAGAAAGGACCCCTATGGTTCCAATGAAGATACTATTTACGAATATTGGATTCAACGGAGCTACACTGGTAGAGATACCGAAGAATCGATTGTGCAAAGCACTGAGGAAGACCTTCTTTTCCGCTTAGCTTCCGGCTGTTTTTTACAGTCAACATATGTCTTTACCTAGTTACCTGATCTTACATAGGTCACACAAAGCGTATTCTATCCACACGCATCTCCAAACACTATCTTGCATGTCTGTCTAAAGGACAGTGTAAAGGCGTCAACACTACGAGTCTTGAGTATTTGGTAACTTTGATCCATGATAATCTTCTTTCAAACTCATTTATAAAGTGAATCCAAACATTTCGAAGGCAGTGTGTATTCGTCATCTCCAACACCACAGAAGCTTTGACAATGCAGCGGTTCAAACCTGGTCTTTGCGTTTAAAAGATACATTCAATATCTAATAGTGTCGTGATCGTAATCTTCGCTTATTATTTATCTACCTATTGTAATCCTATAAACTTTTGTTGATCTTCTAGGAGCCATCACCTTGTGACTTTATTGACCGTTTAGGTGATACATTTTGTATTGAACCACTAGCCGCTGATGGATACATATTTTAATGACTATGATTACGATTGTACAGCCTTCGCAGATGATTCGTCTAAAAGAAATTTTTCCTCACTGAGTTGTATTTTGTTAATCAATCATTTTTTTGAATTGCAGTTTTTAAATTGATCATGTAGTGATATTACTCAGCACACATTTTATCTCCATCAGTAAAGCAATGTATGCATTATTACTTGGTATATTTTTATGGTGAATACCATGGAATACCTCTACACAATATAAGAATGTATATTTGCCGTGAAGCCGGAATGCTACACTATTAATTACTTTCATAGATGTCGGCCGTAGCATTCGTATACAGAAATTTGAGACACTGTACGGTGTTGTCAGTAATTTTAAACTGAGAATCACTTAAACTGACAACTTTACCAACTCAGATAAACATCTGATATCACAATAACACCTTTGACAACAAAGTTTGAAAAGAAATAGTGATTCTTAACGTTGCAACACTTTGTCCTTCCTTTCAACAAAATAAATAATGAATGCAACATGAGTCAACACATGGGAGACGGAACAACTTTACCACGCGGATATGCTAGCAAATAAAGAGAAAATGAAACCAATATACACCCAATATATATTGGCTTTCGAAATACCTTGCAGTCAGCTGATACACCTATAGCCAAGATATTTTGATTTTCACTTCATCCAGTCATTCTTGTGAATGTATACTTACAAATTTTTATGTATCATCTCTCAGTATGTGAACCATCAAAAGAAATGTTCCACACACAATAGCATAGTTTTGATCATTTCAATAGGTTGTAAAAATAATAATAGGATATAACTTAGTGTCTTTTATTAATTTTCAGATTAAATAAAATACCATGTGACTATTCAGTGAAGTACCTTAAATTCATTCTTGAACAAATGCGACAAGCAGTCCATGAATAATAAACATTAATCAATATCGCCCTGAGTATGGTGGATAATAAATTTACTCCTAGTTATAATGAAATAAAAATGATTGGACAGGACTTTAATGTAGAAGTGATAATTTGTAGGAAAAGAGATAAAACAACAATTTTCGCTCTGACGAACCCATTCTCATAGATACATACGGGGGGAATATATAGTGGGAAGGATCAAGCACTCAATATTAATTTCTGGACGAACATCAAACATCATCAACCGACGGCTATGGGAAAGAATGAAGTTGGGCATAGTTTTTTTAGAACGTACAATGAAGGTTTGAACTTTCGAACTGCCAATAATTCAACTGTCCCAGATGTTTTATTCTTCCAGATGATTTAGTTACACGTATAAAATTTATTAGGGATTATTTTAAAAACCAAGTGTGCATTGACTCATCACCAGAGAGCAACCAATCACGTGCTGTCTAGTCCTAAGTGGTGACCGGATTCTATTGATCATTTTACAATGTGGCTATCAGGCTAGGAAGCTCACCTTCGCAGTGAATTTTGATGGACGTTACTTGAATCATAGCAGTTGCTAGGATGCCCTGGACCTACGTTTCGTGCTTTTAGGCGCTTGTCAGCCATAAGTATCTGCAACCTCGAGGGAACTGATGTCACCTGTGAGATTCAAGGTTGCTAGTGAGCCTACTAAATTTGTGGCCACATTTCAAAATGATCAATAGAATTCGGTCACCATTCAGGACTAGAAAATATGTGATTGGTTGCTCTCCAGTGATTAATCAATATATGTAATCCAGTTTTGCAGGAGGTCATTCGCAGCCTGAACAGCCCATTGGTAACGATGTTGACTGCAACACTGAGTGAGGTGAATTCATACTTTGTAGGAGATATCAGTTCCAGTTAGGTTGCAGAGATGCCTCGCTAGCTAGTCCCAACAAGTACAAAACCTAGGTCCAAGGCTACCTGCCGATTGCTATCAACCAACTAAAAAACAAGTGTTCTATTGCAGAGCAGAAGATGCATTTCTATTCGCTGTTTATTAGCCAGGTCGGGTAGTGCTCACAAGAGCATTTCACAATTTGGTGCATGGTCCGGGCGGTGTACTGGTTTGTGAAGTAAATGGAAAACAGTAGTATGCTAAGCTGACAGAACTTTAAATATAAAAACCCGTACCAGTGTCAAAGAATTGTGTGAGGAAATTCTAGGTATTTTCATTACAGAATATAGAATGAATCCTTTATTATATCAATGAAGTGAAAAGATTTTCGAGATAAATTAGTCTAAATAAAGTAGACTCTCGCTCTACAAACCAATTACGCCCACCTGCCTCCTACTTTTTAACTACTTATACGAAAAGCTGAAGTAGGTGGTATATCTTTCTGAAATATTTAGAAACAATAATGACTCAGTTATCAGTGGATTAGTATCCACAAAGCGTACGCAAACAATGCATTAATAAGTTCAATAGGGTTGATGTCTAAACAACAACTTTAAGGAGCTAATGTTTTTCTCCCCTACATAATATTTGACGGTCAGAAAGCGCTCAACATGAAACTTGGTATGCTAAAATATCGCATCACTATGCTTAAATATAACACTGCAAACTTGATCGATAAACTGGTAAGCACTTTATGAATAAACTTGGAATAAGCTAACATCCAATGTGCAATAATTAATTAGTACATATCCAACATTAGAAAATGTGGTGCCTATTTAAGTTTACCTGATGATCATATGGAAAATAGGTCATACAAATTGTATGATAGCTAATATAAAAAAACATTACATGAAAATACTTCCAGAAAGAACGTAGCTGGTTATTCACCATAACTGTACTAAAGTGAAAAACATAGTCATTATCAGTAACAGTATCCAAAATTTCAAAATGAATAATATCCATCGGTTTGGAAAAACATCGTGTCAATACAATAAATTGGCATGTTCTCCAAATTGTCCAGTGTTATCGTGGTTGATTATCCCGCAAAGCTACAACTCAATTGCCAGTGGCATGGAAAACATTCATTCTTAGGATCTACGCGACTGACTAGCCTATGCACATCATTTGAATGGAAAGACCATCTCAAATTATTATTTTTTTAAATTGTTACATGCAAAGACATGAACTACCTGAATTTGCCATTCAGTGATGGAGAATACAGTTTTAACTCAGAGAGAGTATTACAATCATTGAATTATAGTCATTCAACCTTTATTCAAGATTTTTCGCCTCCTAAACGACGTATTTTATCAACATTTTTATCAATACATAGAACAGATACAACCAACATTGAACAGATTTTAAAAAACGCTTATTATGGAAGCAGGAGCCTAAATAATAACTTATTGAAACGTAAAACAATAATTCATATAATGAAATAGAAGTTTCTTTTTCCATTAAAAAAACAACAGAAATCAGCAAATAAATAAATAAATAAATCTCACACGTTTTCGACATTCTCGTTTTTCTTTTAGTGTTGGATTAATTTGTTCAATTAAATAAAACATCAATCGTAAACTAATTCCAATTCCAACAACAGACACTAAAAGTTGGATGATCTTCTAGAGCAATTAGGAGAAAGAAGTAAAAGAACAATTTAATTACAAGATATATACAAGTCATGTTAACAATTTTATGATACGCTAAAATGCAAAATATCTAGGCCTCATATATTCACAACACATCAAAAACAGAGACGAAAAAAAGAAAAAGAAGAGACAGAGTAGTTATAGCAATTTATTTAGATTTAGCCTTTTGTCGATGACGTACTATTTCTGAGTGAAACATGGATACAGGAAGTCGTTTTTTCCAATAGTCTAATGTCATATGATTTCGTCTCTGATGACTACAAAGTGTAACTGGAAAAAATTACCTTTGTTAACTCACAGTATGATATTGAATGGTCATAGTTAACATAAGAAAAAATTGGAACAAATCTAGACCAAGCCTATTTCCTATTGCGAAACCACTTTCTAAGTCTACGAAATAATAAGTAGCTTTCATGACCAAATGTTATCCACAAATGTGACAGCTTGAACATTCTAAAAAGAAAGTAATTAGGACATAGAGGCTTCCTCCAATCGTGACAGCACCATCAACTGCAGATTACTCATCAATAATTACCCCTCTGCAGTATTTAATAAATTCGTCAGTAGTGTAATGGTTAGAAAAATATGACTAACGGTGATAATATGGGCGTTAATACTTATAATGGCAACAGTGACAACACTATGAAGAGACAATTTATAAAAATAACTACGGTGCTTGCATACAGGAAAGCGCCTGAGGCACGATACAGAAATCTTATTAAGGCTGTGATTAAACTGGGATTTAAATCTACAACGTGCCTCAGAAACAAGCTCTGCGGGTTAAATAACTTTATTTATCCAATAAGGCAGAATAATTTAGTTTACCGAAACCAATGCAACGATTGCGAGGTCAAATGCAAAGGTCAAAGTAGTCGACTAGGGTCAATTAGGGTGCTCGAGCAAAATTTATTTCATAGATAATCAGACTGGAATAGATGTTACTTTGGCTCTGCCGTAACTGTTCTGTGATTCTGGGAAGGGAGTCCAAGTAATGATTCGAGACATCAAATCATCCCATCCCATGCCATTTGAAGTTGGCTTAGTACAATGATTACACAACAGGGCCAAGAAACATACCAGTAAGACAGAAGATCTAAGACAAGAAATCAGACACATTAAAGACAACTCACTCATCAATAATTACTCTCCTGAACTAGTAAACAAATTCCTTAGTAATCGTAGGAAAATCATCACAGATAGTTGTAGCACAGGTATTAAAAACTATAGTAATAATAACGGTGAAACTGTGAAGAGAGAATTCAAAATCTCTACACTATTACCATACAACGAAAGCCACCTCAGTGACATTATGCAGGAGATTCTCAACAAGGTATTTAAACCTACAAAGTCAATTAGAAATCAACTTCCCAGGTTAATGAAAGATCCTACTGATCTAAATCCTTTGCAACGATTGCGAGGTCGAATACGTGAGCCAACATAGTCGACCAAAGTCAATTAGGCTATCCGAACACAAATAGCTTAGCTACATCAAAATCGAAACATTTCAGTAAGATAAGGAATTTGAATTAAAGCACCGTTATAGTTATGCGTGAAACTACACACAGCTATACAATAGGGTGGGACATAGTGACAGCCCTCAAAGCAAATTTAGTGAGATGGAGGAAAAATTGGTCACCGAATCTTTATTTGTCGAATCGACATAGAATCCATGGAACAAGAATGACTCAGGTCCTGTTCCAGAGATGGCGAAAATCCTACTAAGTATATCACAAGGAAGGCGAGAAAATTAGAACTATATGAGGCAAGTCTGAAAGTTGTGGAGTTGGTTTGATACGACTATGGACAAAAATGTGTGTCCAAACGTCATCCAGTTAAGAATTTTCTCTCACTGTGTGATATCTAATAAACTAACTGAAATAAAAAAATATTCCGACTATTATTTTTTAGATGTAAACCTGCAACCAATCTCGTCCAGTAACACTTCAGGGGGAATGAATTTTACTCTAAATCCTGCTGTCGAAACATATAACAATATGATTACGCTTTCACAGGTCATCGAATATCTTACCATCTTCAAACATTATGCAGGTTGTTAAATAGTGAACAAGCCTTTCGTATCCAAACCAAAGTTCTGTGAACAACCAATTCAGTCAGGATGGCCTAACTTCCCCAGTAAGTGAAGTAGTCAATGGATTCTACCACTTAATTAGTTATCCTTAAACGATTTAGTGTAAGCCTATCTTGCAATATCATGTTACATTTAACAGATGCCGATCAAGCGCCAAGTCTATTCACATTTCTGCTCAAAGTGTTCATAAAAATCTGCATTTCGTCAGAGGCTTCCTGTAACAGGGCGTTATTGTATGCATATCTCAGGCCAACCAGGTGCACTCCGGAGAGTTAATCAATCTCCGCAGATTCAGAGGTATATAGGGTTATATCCACTAGCACGTTGATGGTAAAGTTAAACGAGGATAATAATGGTGTACATCTTTGGCGCACAGCATTGACTGTTGTTAATTCGGACGACAAGATTTCGAATAAAAAGATTTAATTAGTATTACATATTTGCCGGGAACTCTCTTCATAGTTAAGCACTGCCACAACACATCTGCCCCGACAATGTCAAATGCCGCCTTGATAAGCACTGAAGCACTATAAAAAAAATAAGAAAGCAAGGAGAGGTGATTTTTCTCGTTTTTCGTGTCCTCAAAGGTAAACACTCCTGAGTTTTTCTTAAGAACAAAGCAGGATATTTTCATTTTACAATAGACTTGTTACCCGTGAACAATATGACCGATATCAAGTGAGTCAGAATAACTAAGTATCCATATCATTGTTTTTCGAAAAATGTTTTGTTAGATTACAAAGACCGAGGTAATAAATTTCGTTATAAGTGAAGGTCGAGTGTATTATTTTTATTGTATGGACTTAAAATGAGCACAATAAATCACGACAGTGATATGTGAACCACATACAAAAATCTTACATGCAAACGATACAATTAATCAACAGTTTGTTGCATTAGACCATTCGATGCAAATGAACAGTTAGTTACAAAACCTGTGATCACTTTAGTAGAGTAAAATTCAACAAGTGACAGTTTGCTGAGAGTTTAATTATCTTAGATCTTCGCGTATTGTGATAAATATCCTTTTGATTGTACAGCATGGTTCCTAGTCTTCTTTTAGAGTGAGCGTAATGGTAGTTGATACCAAATAATATTTCTTCAATAGATAGCAAACCGAAAAAGCGAAATATTTTTATTCAGTGCTTCATTTGTCATTGTTGATGCATGGACATAAGGAAGGTGTATCAAATAACAAGATGACTAACTTATCAAGTTGATCCATGGCATGTTTTCAAAACATATAAAATCAAACAGTTAGAAACCAGTGATTCCACTGCTAGTAAGAAACCCATTAAATAGCTAGACTAATGCATACAGTCGAGGTGAACAGTTGTGAGTTCTAAAAAGCAATCACAGAAGTTTTAAGTAAGATTACATGAAAAATGGCACCATCGACTAATGATCTCTGAAAGCTGGGCACTTTATTAATGGTTTTTAAAAAGAATTTAATTCTTGTTTATGCGCATATCATTCCATAGCTGCTTTTACTCTAACTTTCTATGTTACTAGGATGTGCAATAATGCATTTATGTGCAAGGATATACAACAATAACTTTAGATTCACAAATGCACATAATGTGTCTCATTAGAAACCGATAAGTCCTACAATGAGAATATAAGTGGATTCTTACATAGCAGGATATTTAAGACAATTCAAATAACTTCCAAGTAGACTTATAGATAATCCAGAGATTCAATAAACTCATATACTGAACAAAGGAGAGTGCGGTGACACATTATCAGCGGTAAATTGCTTAAGATCATCACATCATAAGTTCTCATTACCTTCACAGTGCAGTAAAATTTGTCCATGTCACCTAACAAGTGGAGTCCAAAACAAGTTCGGAAGTCCTTCTGAATCTGGGATTAACCACAAGCTTTGCGATGACTTTCAAGAAGAGTTTATACACAAGCTACCAGTCATTTGATTGCAACTGGTTCCCACTCACAAGTTCTTTTTTAGTGCTATGGCGAAACTCTTCAACAAAATTGATATAGAGTCGTATTCAGAAGAAGTGCATTAACGCATTGATGATCAACGCGGTATTTAAAACGAAAGAATATGCTAGGAATGAAAACTTGCCAAAACTAATTAGCAGTTCCGTTGTGGAAATAATAGATAATAAAAGATATCAGGTGGAAAAACATTGGAAACCTAGGAGCACTGGACAGCTGTTTCGTCTTGATCTGGAACTCCTCAGCAGTTCTCACTCATAACCTTGACAGGGATCAAACACAGGACCTAAAGGTTCCGAGACCGGCACGCTGACATGGAGCCATTGGGTCGCAATCCACTGGTCTACATTTCTTACTTCTGACAGTTCATGATATAGCGCGGCCTCTATCCAATACTGTCACTGGGTCAAGACTTCTCTGAAATCACCTCTCGAAGTAATGTGCTGGCAACAGAACTCGAAGGTCCTTGGTTCGATTTCTCACGGGGCCATAGATGTGCTCTGCCGAAGAATCCCTCAATAGGACGAAACAGCTATCCGGAGCTCCCAGGTTTCCAATGGTTCTCCGACTGATGTCAGTCCATGACAAATACCAACCTGAAATGAACAAATAAATCCCCACAAACCTTAAAATTGAATAAAAAATATGTTGGCGAAATGGGATAATTAAAGATTCGTTACAATTCAAGACGAACAAATGTAACAAAAGTATTACAGATATTAGTGCAAAACGAATCATGAAAAAACTCCAAGAACCTCCAACGAAAAGGCTTAACGACGACCAGGCATATAATGAATATAGTACCACAAAATCATGCCTGTCCTTCATTTTAGGATAACCAGAAATATGTAAGTATACAATAGTCATATTTTACCAAAGAAAGAAATATTTGGAAATTATTGGAAAAATTATCAGTATATTCCATAAAATATACCTTTGAATTCATCCAAAGAATAGAGAGGTTTAACGTGTAAGGTTCATCATATTACATTCACTATATTTATGTTTCTGCTTATTAACATACCTCTCCAGGAAACTGTGGATATTATTATTATTGTTCAATATGTAGAAAATGTATCAGATCTTAAGGCTGCTCATACACACTAGATGTACACAACTTAAACACAACAAAGTTTCGTGTCCGTGTATCTACGTGGGATCGACACAGTCAAACATCATTCTGGCACATTTCGAAAGAAGTAGAAAACTCTTCACATAAAAATGTTTTTTTCAGTGACGATATAATCATATTGTACAGTGGTATTGACGTTTAGTAAGAAATTAGGTTAATTATGTCAGTACTATTGAGGCAGTATACAGACGATTAAAGAGTTTTCTCAAGTTGATAAATTTAAGAAGAGTCGTTCAGGAGAAACAATGTGAGGTAAACTAGGGATCAAAGTGAACTTCAAGTAATTCAGAACAAAAATGGTAGGATAAATGCATAAAAATTAGTTTTGCAAAGCCTTTCTTAATATAATGTGAAGGTTTCCGATAACGTATACAGCCAAGCGCTTCACTTATTACACGTAAGCTTTTGTATAATAGTAAACTACTTGGAAAAATGAATCACAGGGATGTGAATGACCTTAAAGCTGAAACGAATGCGTTAAGAACGCGTGACTTATATACGAAGTATGTTAACGATATTTTTATGAGCTCACAGTTTTTATCAATCATAAAACTTTTCAAATTTTTTTCACAGTTCAGTGTTTTAGGGTTAGAACAAAATGTGGAAGAAATAGCTAATTTTTCCTAAATGCAAATATAAAATTCAACGAAAATGGTGAAATTGAGACACATATCCACCTCAAAGCTGTGTAATTTGATGAGTATTTAAAGCAAAGGAGTTCCCATCAAATGTGAAAAAACGTAATGCAGGACAACTCTTTTGGACGGTGTGATTCAAACCAAACTTAAGCTGACTAGACAACATGTCTTTAACAACGGTTTTTGCTTAAAGCGTACTCAGAAATACGACACGAATAACAGAACGAACAAAAATATATCTTAATGCGCTGATGTTAGGTTTAACGACTTGGATCCTAAAGAAGTAATGCTAGGTAACATACTGATACTGACCACCTGAGGTGCGTTACAAGTATGATATTCTTCTTGTCAAAGACGATATTGAACGTAAGTTTTTCTCAAAATGAGTCTTTCGATTCACGTGTACATGCAGAGACAAGTATAACAGATACGCAAATGCCAGCTACTGACTCAACATTTTGAGTATGTATCCAGGAAATTCAGCCTCAATAGGGATTTTTCTTTCAAAAATATGATATCATGCTTTATCATGAACACAGAAGATAAAGTCAACAATAATTGTCAATCATAAAATTACAATTGCATCACTGTTTGTTGAAAACATAGCCATCAGATCAATTCAATCAATTATGCTTACAACCTCGTATAATCTTGATAGCGAATGACATTTTCGAGATGAACTTCTTCACCCAGAAAAAATTAAAATGCACTAAGAAACCCCATACACGTTTGTGGAGTAGGAAATGAGCCACACCAATTGTTCAAATCCATGGCCAAATGGTTGAAAGACGAGTGAATAGTCCAGCGAGTTACACGTCGACATGAATAAGAGTAAGCGTCAAACCTATCACATGAAGACCAATGAAGATATTTGATTGTTGAATTACCAAGAAGATGAGGGTTCCGATCAATAACCTACTAGTCGAACATCGAACACTTAAGATCAATGAGCTTTGCACATCTCTTTCCATTGAAATTATAATTGTTATCATAATCATGATTGATTTATTTCATTTACTTTATGAATACAAAATCAAACCTTCGTGGTCATGTCAGATCTCCTAGTTTCTTTCAATCTAATCCTACCACAAATTAATACATATCCAACGGTGGTTCATTGGTCACGATGGTCAACTTTCAGTTAGTGAGTAACGACTTTAGGCTGCATTCCACCTATCGCGATTTGGACTGTCAAGTAGCACCATCAGTTTTCAGCACAACACGTAGGGGCATAAAGATGCACATAGTTTTTGAGTTAGGAAATATAAAAACATACAAAGAGACAATATCAACAAAAAAGTCACATAAAAGTGTATCGGCTCAAGTTGCCACACTACACAGTAATATACAGAAAACAAGTGGATACAAAAAGTGATGTTAAAGTAGACAAAGTTGTGTGAAACAAAAGGCAATTTGATAATAAAGGTTACTGCAAATATCCAAGCCTTGTGGGACGTCAAGGAGTGAATACATCTGCGGCACTGTGACAGATTTTCAGCTGTCTCATCGAGATTGCTTGATCGTTGATTTCTTCCGTCTCTGAAACCCAACCAGTCAGTATACATCGCTCCACACTATTCAGAAAAACAGTGAGAGACTTAATCCACTAGTACCACGTCTTGGTTAACTGCATTCCATCCTCTACGGTGATGGTTTCACCAACCATCATCTTATTTTTGCCGGTATCCTTAATAACCCTAAATAGTTGCTGAGTGTTACACAACCTTGATACCTTCTCCATCTCTTCCACTCGATTTCGCCACCCACCACTGCTTGCAGTCGACACGAAGATTCTTGGTCAACTTATGCCTGAGTTGCTTTCGCTCTTTATTATGGGCTGACCCTGCTGTAATAAGTTTTCTCGCATCAATCATTTCGGATGAAGTCGCGGAAATCTAATGATGTTTGCTAACATTCACGCGTAGGCTACCATCTGTTGTTACGGCTGTTTCTACAGTAGACTTAATATCATGACAGGTCTCCTTAGAATAAGCATTGCAGTCACTTTCAGATAAATAATTAGCCAAAACCCCCCCTAAATACGTAATTGGCGTTATGATCCCCCAATCGAGACTGGACAGGCGTTAACATTGCCTGTTTCCTGCCACAAGTAAGGGCTAGACATACAAGAGCCC
>OX104134.1:73396478-73515494 GCA_944470555.2 Heterobilharzia americana
GGGAAATTAGTGTTGAGAGAATCAGTTCATTTCTCCTTAATGCATCATTTTCAAACATAGTTAAACACGGATCAAATATTTGCATAAAAATTCTTTGTTACGTCGATTACCTCTATATCTGTTGTAAAACTTGGGCAAAACTGAAGACGAAGGATAACTGCCAAAATGACACAAAAATTAACTAAACACACTAAGATTAGGTATAAAACTCCGTTGGAACCATTGTTGAAAAGTCGAACAGATCGACACTGAATCTGAAATGAAAAGTAACTATGAATTACTTTAATGGAGTAGGACAAATAGTAAAACTCTGTAATTAGTAGCTAAACCTATGGACAAATTCTTAAAAGAAAGGAATATTAAAACAAGTAGATCATTCATCAAGAATGAAAGTCAGGTAAATAACTACTAGGAATGACCGCGTGTTCCACTGAGTGTTTCATGGTCTTTCAGTAAAATACAGCTCTGACAAAGTGTCATCCTCAACAAAATTTTCATGAGTCTGTTGTTGCGACCAATACTTAGCATAAACAGGGAAGGAAAGCTCATTTACTAACTGAGGATAATGACCAGAAGTAAAACATGTCACTAGTTTCATATTAGATTTGTTTATTTGATATAAAGCGCACAGTGATACAGTATTATTTACTTGATTACGTTTCGAGCATAAATTATTGCTCATAATCATATCAATGTAATCACACTTCTTTCGACATCTGATTTTATAGTCCTGTCACCTGATCTCTCTTTGTTTTTTTGTTTTTTGATTGGTAGTAAAGTTTTCCATATCTCTGGTATAGGTGTTGCGTCATTCCTATTACATGTGTTGGGTGTGAATTCGATGAACAAAGATTCAGTAATTAATCTCTCTCTCCACCTAGCTATATTAGACTTAAGTACAGTGGTTTTGTCCCATCCTATTGTGTGGTTGTGTGTTAATGAATGTAATGCAATGGCTGAGTGTTTTTCTAGTTATTGATCTTATTGGGGTCTGTCGTTCTATGTTTAGCTAAATTCCTATGTTCTGTTAATCTAACTGACCCCGACCGGCTAGTTTGACCTATGTAGCCGGTCGGGGTCAGTTAGATTAACAGAACATAGGAATTTAGCTAAACATAGAACGACAGACCCCAATAAGATCAATAACCTAGAAAAACACTCAGCCATTGCATTACATTCATTAACACACAACCACACAATAGGATGGGACAAAACCACTGTACTTAAGTCTAATATAGCTAGGTGGAGAGAGAGATTAATTACTGAATCTTTGTTCATCGAATTCACACCCAACACATGTAATAGGAATGACGCAACACCTATACCAGAGATATGGAAAACTTTACTACCAATCAAAAAACAAAAAAACAAAGAGAGATCAGGTGACAGGACTATAAAATCAGATGTCGAAAGAAGTGTGATTACATTGATATGATTATGAGCAATAATTTATGCTCGAAACGTAATCAAGTAAATAATACTGTATCACTGTGCGCTTTATATCAAATAAACAAATCTAATATGGAACTACATTCTACCACAGTGCCCAAGTTTTTCACTTATATTAATGTCACTAGTTTGGTGATCTGTCAAGCGAACTACAAGTTTTCAACAATGATCGAGTCTCATTAGGTGTTATAGATCGTCTAAAAACAGCTCCATTGCTTGAAAATGATCGTATGCAGTCTTATTATTATTATTAGTCCCTTGGGTTCCTAGTGGAACATAGGGCTTCAGTAGCACGCCTCCAGTGACCTCTGTTCTCTGAGATCTTTTGAACCTGGTCCCACGACAGCCCAGAAGCTCTCATTTCCTGCTCGCACGACCTCCTCCATGTCACCCTTGGACGTCCAACTCGTCGCTTCCCATGGGGATTCCACTCGAGGGCCTGACGCGTGATGTCCTCAGTCGGCCTTCTCAGTGCATGGCCAATCCATCTCCACTTCTTCCTGCATATTTGTTGCGTGATAGGTTCTTGGTTGGTTCGTTCCCAGAGTTCCTTGTTGCTTATTTTTTCTGGCCATCTGATCTTCAGCAGCGAGCGTAAGCAGTTGTTGATGAATGTCTGTAGTTTATTGGAAATACCTTTCGTGACGCGCCAAGTCTCTGAGCCATACAAGAGCACTGACTTGACGTTGGTGTTGAAAATCCGTATCTTGTTCCGCATGCTGAGTGCAGAAGATCTCCACACTGGTTTCAGGCTAATGAATGCCTGTCTTGCTTTTCCGATTCTGACTTTGACGTCCTCGTCCGTCCCGCCTGTAGTTGAAACAGTGCTTCCTAGATAAGTGAAGGAGGTTACTTCCTTTAAGTTTCTCCCGTTGACAGTGATTGGAGTTTGTTGTTGTTGATGGTGGTGGTGCGGTATCTTCATCACTTCTGTCTTCTCTATATTCACCTGAAGTCCCGTCTTCGCTGCCTCTTCTATCAACTTGTTAGTTTTTGCCTGCAGATCTTCAAGTTTATGTGACATTAGGCATAAGTCATCGGCGAAATCCAAGTCTTCTAGGTTCTTTTCCGTCGTCCAGTGTATCCCCCTCTTCTCGCTGCCTACTGTTTGCTGCATGATCCAGTCCACCACAATAAGGAATATCATGGGGGATAGTAGGCAACCTTGTTTCACTCCTGTCTTCACTTCAAAGGCATCACTGAGCTTCCCATTGTGGATTACTTGGCATGTGGCATCTTCATATAGTTGTTGAATGAGGCGGATAAAGGTTTGCGGCACTCCGTAGTAATGAAGCAGCTTCCAAATTACCTCTCGGTCGACGCTGTCAAAGGCCTTCTCAAAGTCGATGAAGTTGAGGTGGAGAGGTGATTGCCATTCTATGCTCTGTTCTATGATGATGCGAAGCGTTGCAATTTGGTCTGCACATGATTTGTACTTCCTGAAGCCTGCCTGTTCCGGTCGTAGTTTTGAATCCAGTGCATCCCTTAGCCTCTCCAGGATGATGCGGCTTAATATTTTACTTGGGGTGGACAGGAGAGTGATTCCGCGCCAGTTCTTGCAAGCACTGAGGTCTCCCTTCTTCGGCAGTTTGACAAGGTAACCCTTCTTCCAATCGTCAGGTACCTTCTCTTCCTTCCACACCTTCTGCAATAGTGGTGTGAGCATGGCCGCTGTTGTCTCTGCATCTGTTCTCAGTGCTTCTGGCGGTATTCCATCTGGTCCTGCTGCTTTCCCGCATTTCAGTAGCTTTATGGCGTTCAGGACTTCCATTTTCGTTGGGGGATTAATGTTCACTTGTAGTTCAGCGGCTGCAGGTGGTATTTCTGGACGAAGTGCAGGTGGTGGTCGATTCAAGAGCTTCTTGAAGTGGTCGGCCCATCGTTTCCTCTGTTTCTCTTCTTTTGTAATTAAATTTCCTTCTTCATCTTTTATTGGTTTCATCTGTGTTGGTCTCTTCCCTGATAGCAACCTGGTTATTTGATACAATGTCGTCAGGTCTCTCTTACCTGCAGCCTGTTCTGCTTCACTTGCCAGTGTTTCGTAGAAGTGTCTTTTGTCTTTGCGTGCACTCTTCTTCACTTCTTTGTCCAGTGTTTTATACATTGTGCTCAGTTCCTCTTGTCGTTGAGCATCCTTGCACTGGTTTATCTTCTGCTTCACCATCCTCCTCTCCTCTATCAGCTTCCAGGTATCCGTCGAGATCCATTCCTTGTCTTCCACCTTCTTCCTTCCTAATACTGTTGTGCAGGTTTCTTTCCACATAGCTTTCAAAGACTTCCAATGTTCTTCCACACAGGTTTCTTCAGGGATGTCCCTCGATGTCTCCCATTTTGTCTTGATGGCTGCCTTGAAGATCTCCTTTGTAGTTTCATCCTTCAGTTTCCGAGTGTTGTACTTGAATTGAGGTCTATCACCAGCTTCCTTGAAGGCTTTTAACTTGATTTGGAAGGTTCCTTGCACTAGGTAGTGGTCTGAACCTACATCTGCTCCTCTTCTTGACCTCGTGTTAAGTAGACTGCGTCTCCATTTTCTTGAGATTGAGATAAAGTCGATTTGATTTTTAGTGTGTCCATCTGGTGAAATCCATGTCGCTTTGTGGATATCTTTGTGCCTGAACACACTGCCTCCAATCACCAAATCGTTGAATGCGCAGAATTCTGCAAACAATTCTCCATTCTCATTCATTTCACCTAGTGCCTCTCGACCCATGGTTAGTTCTCTTCCCGTGTTGTCCCCTCCCAGTTTGGCATTCATGTCGCCCATCAGAATTTTGATATCGCCAACTGACGTCTTGTCCAGTGTTGATTGAAGTTGTCTGTAGAAATCCTCCTTTTTCTCTTGCTCTGCATTATTTGTAGGTGCATAACATTGTATGATTGTGACCTTTCTTCCTTTTGAGTTGAATCTTGCTGTCATGATCCTGGAGGAGATTGGTTCCCACTGCATGAGAGCCTTCGATGCTCTTGAGGACATCATGATAGCCACTCCCTCAGTGTGCTCGTGGTTGGCGTCTGGGTGACCGGAGTAGATTATTGATTCTCCAGTTGACAGTTTGGAGAGTCCACTCCCATTCCATCTGCTTTCGCAAATCCCAAGCACTTCGATGTTATACCTTCTCATCTCCCTTGCAATCTGGGCTGCCTTACTGGGTTCAAACATCGTGCGGACATTCCATGTCCCCACGTTTACTTTCGCTTTCATCGAGAGAAGACACATCGGCCAATTGGCTTCCCGAAGGCTTTCACCAACTGGCGTCATTTCGCCTCTCCGATTCCAGCGGGGAATAAGTTTGTTTTCATTTTTTATATTTTGTTTGTGCTTTGAAGTTTCTTTAGCGGTTAGATTTGTTTTACGGGGTAGGGTTGCTAGCCCTATGCCCAACCTTCCCTCTTTACCCGGGCTTAGGACCGGCTAGTAACTAGTAAACTAGTTAACCAGGCGAGGTTCGTATGCAGTCTAATGCTTAATTTTTCCACATAAGGTCAGTAAGAAAAAGTGTCCTTGGGTTTTTCAATTTCCACTTTTTAGTTGAAAGAGGGTTACAGAAGTGTAGCACTATATTCTGTTAACTGCCAACCGCTGTTCTTTTTAGTCCAGTGACAAAGTGCTAATTTAACTACATACACATATAATAAATCTAGAGCGACTGGGTAATAAAAACAGTAGTTTGTGTGGTTAGAAAGAGATTGGAATTTGAAACCAAAGTTTCTGAAAGCACTACCTACGCATATTAGTATGTTGGATGAAATAGCCCTAGTAAGTGTTTATTTATTTATCCATGTAACAAAAACTACTAACCAACATCAGCGTAATATTTACCCGTAACAGAAAGCGTGCAAACATAAACACTATTAGCAAACGCTGACTTTTGCCGTCATTACTTTAAAAAGAAGAGTCTCGCTGTAATGTCAACCGAAAAGTGGAAAACATGAATCTCAGATAAGTGTCAATGATTGTATTACCTTATCTATTTTACAAGTCATTTCACTTATGACTTAAATGGCAACATTATTGTACAGATCTTTTTAAGAGGTCCCTCATCCATTTCAGAATGACTTACATTACGTAAATACTTGGATGATGAGTGAAGTCCACTACTGCACATCATCTCACTTTTTGCGCTCGAAATCGATTGTTTCGCTTTAAAAATTAAGGTGCGTTTTGGTCAGATAGTTTAGTTGTGCATACTGACGACTCAGATCGCTTAAAGAATCAGGACAATAAGCACCAGACTTCACGTTCTGGTGTAAGCGGTTGGGAAGGTTGAGTTGCATGACTTATCATGTTGGTGGATTGAGTATATTGAATTTTTTTAAACCCGCTCATCAACCTTGTGCACATTCATGCAGTAGACAATGGGCAGCAACTGTGTCGGGGCTAATGATACTACCTGAATGCTCAAACCTCGGTAGATGGAGCGGTGATCAAACCCGTGACCCAGTGGCTAAAAGTCAACTACCCAAACCAATGAGCGACAGCTTCACAACAGAGCGTACGAGACTGGGCAAATATATTCGAGACCAATCACCTGCCATGTCAGCGTTAAGACTGAATCGGCAGTATCATGCGCTTAAGAAAATGGCAATCAGGCAGTTATAACAACCACAAAGCTGTATAGTTAGACAGAGTAGTTATTAAATTAAAGTAGCCCTACTGAAAAGGAACACATGAAACACAATAAGTAAAGTGATAATTATCAAAACAATATTGGCCAATACATTCCCTTAACGGTGAGTTTTTGGAATCCTGACTAGACAATAGAAATAATGTAAATCCACCTACTTTGTCACAAAGCCATCGTTGTGGATATCCAACAGAAATTTGTGCAATACAGAATATTTGCAGTGAAACTAACGAATACAACTGGCAAACAGTTTCTATTGGAACCCGCATAGGGTACGTGAGATAAATGGGTAAACCAAAAGAACACACTAATCCACAGCATAACCTAGTGGTGTAAAAACAACAACACGAGGGAATAGGTAAAATAATATTTTCACAATTACCTAGTCAGCAAGGTATTCCTATCAACAAGCTATATTATAAGCTCATCGTATTATACGGTGACTCAGTGATTAAAAGATGGCGTACACACATCCAAAATAAAAGTAGGAAACGCCTAACTATGAAAAAATCATGCTAGGCACATTACAAGGTGGATATTATAAGGATTATGCTGGTTGCTTACTGAAAGTAGTGAAGTAGTAAAACATAATTATTAAACTATTATTCTTCAACTTACCGCTAAAAACATGACGGCTTCGATCTCCAGTTCACAAACAACAGTAAAGAATACGAGAATGTTCCAAGGATGCAAAGAAGTGTTTTTAGTTTTTTTCAATTAAATATTGATGCCGAAACGATATTTCGTATAATTTGAACGAAAACCTATGATCTCAGACAATTAGTTGGTGAGAATGATATTGATAAAACAAAAGTGGGGTTCATGTATGTTGAGTAGAGTTGTGGCTCATTGGTTTGGGGAGTTGACTTTCAGCCAATGGGTCACGGGTTCGAACACCGCTCCACCTACCTAGATTTGGGCGGTCAGGTAGTAGGTCTCACTAGCTTTCGAACAGTGAGTTCGGCCGTTTGCTTACCGCACAAGTGGATTTCAATTTTTCTTTTTCATGTGTGTTAATGAATATATATATTTATTCACAAAAGGAATGTGTACAAAGGAATTCAACAATAATTCACATATTTGAAAAGTAATTTATTACCCTTCCGTTTAGACTGCATAATACGCATATTAGCATTGCTTTGGTGTGATGGTTAAATATTTCCCTTGGCATCAATTTGATAAAGATATACTGGATTGGTTATCCATTGTGGACGCATACAATGGTCGAGGTTTTGAAAAGCCATCATTAATTGCACAAGCCAGTAAGAAAGTGATGGAACATTCTTGGCAAGATGAAGATGTAGGGGATGAAGTCTTATATTGAAGAAGTGATGAATAGGAGATTTATTTGCAAATTGTTGATTAACAATTCCGTGGGAAACATAAAAACTTATCAAACAAAAGACCAGTGACAACGCCTAAGAACCCTATTCTTCACTAAACATGTTTAGGAACCAGAGGATTTGCAAAGAAAAAAACGAGTGCTGAATTTTCAAGTTACATGCAGAGAAGTACATGAATGTGCATGATAAAGAGCTTGCGAGTTAGCGTCAACGAAGAACCACAGAGCCAATTAGAACACGTCTTGATAAGAAACACTGCTTAGAGCAATGGGTGGTTGGAACAAAATTTGAAGGCGTCTCGACCAAGCAATAATACTGAAATCTGAAGTCATAGAATGGGAATCATAAGCTCTACCATAAGTTTCTCAACTAACACTAGAAACTTGTAGATAAAATAATTGAAAATCCATTGAAGCAGTATAAAGAATTAACTCTTTGCCGTGGTTGAAAAACAAATGAAACAGTTGTCTAGTACTCTTCGTTTTTTTTCCATGGTTCTTTAAACGATTTCAATCCGTGATGAAGAATACTTTGACATCAGTAAATCTCCGAAAACCACCAGTTTGAATTACTGATTATATCATAGATAGGTATTTATTTAGTTAACCTACTTCATTTTCTGGATACCTCGTTTTCTGCTTTGACGTAGAAAATTGAATCAATGCACTATTATGGCAGTTTTCACATAATTCCAGTCATTTATTTGTATTACAGTTTAAGCGTACACGTATTTATTAAAAAAGGTGATCAACTAAAAATAATACTAGGAAATAAAAACTTACACAATCAACCTAACAAACAGATGGCAGTAGATATCTGGAACAGCTGACTGACCAGGTTCAGGTTTATTTGCCGAATATGACATGGGTTTATTTGATTTATAGAATGGTAAAGAGAAGTCACTGTTTCTATTATTAGTTGTGTACTTCATTGTTGCAGCGTGGTAGTCAGTAGACGGACAATGAAGCAGACCAGCTATTCGATGATCATTTGTATCCCAAAGAATAAGAGTAACTATACATGATATGTAGACTGATAACATCAAGTATGCAGCCAAATTAGAAGGGAATATATTTATCTGCAATGAGTAGAAAAAATAGTAAGATACAGAAAACTTTGAATGACTAGTGATCATAAATTAGGTAGGAAATCTGAACGAAAGATTTGAAAAAATATACTCAAGGTATGGTTCAAACCTCACCATCCAGTACAGAACTTAGAGATGCTACTTCGTGTTATTCAAGAGTATGATTATCGACAAGTAAATCGTATCAGCAACTGGATTACGGAATGATAGCCGATGCTCTGTGATAGCTTTCAAAAGTACTGATTTATAATTTTGTACGGTAATGTATTGCCTTGACTTCTTTCAGCATAAACGCCGAAAATAAATGGAACTTATTGAAATTAGTACTATGCAAAGAATAAAAAATTGACTGCCCATATATATATATATATATATATATATATATATATATATATATATATATATATATATTCTGAAATCAGAGTGGTAGAAGACTCCTAAATATTACAGATAAGCCTACTATTGAGTCACAAGATGATGAGACAACATTCACTTTTGTAATGAATTAATTTCCTAAACAAGTGAACAAAATATTCTGAAACAATTGTACAAAATACTCGGTTGAGACCAGGGGCAGTATAATGTCACTTAAAGCAGACAATATTACTGGAACTAGATTCTATCAGCGGATGAATACGTTTAGGGAATATAAAGCTTTGGTCTATTGGTGAGCATGTTTACAGACATTGTGAAATGAGAAAGGTATTATGGAACAGTATACTGGCAGTAAACAGGTTAAACAGGAAATATAACACATGAATGATTTAATGAAGTAGTTACTCAGCCTATTGATAAAATTCGTAGTGTACCGTAATGCAATAAATTATACAAGCTTCCTTGATTCTCTATGTGACAAACCAACACAACACTACCAAACTACTAGTGAAGCAACAAAAAATAAAGTACAACCGAAATTCATACAACAGTCGACTAGAGGAAAGTTTGTAGCAAGCATGTGCATGATTGTTTGATCGTTTAACAGCTTTGGTATTATCGTCAGTCATCACTTTACATATTCTATCATAGATATTAAACTGAAATATGCAAAATAGTAGTACAGTAAATTGTTACTATTTTTTTAAAATGTTAACCAGTTATCAGTCATGCACTTTACGACGAAGTCAACATACACACTGGAGACTCATATGTGTAGTAATTATACAATAATATCATGAGAAAATATTTCATTTAGGGATGAGAGACAAAATACTGTCAGCCAACACCATAAATTAATAAGTGTGAAGTTTTACCACTCAGCTATTTTAAATGCAAATCAGTGACCCACAATTGATTTATGTACGTAGGCCATTAATAGCACTTAAGGTGCAAAGGAATATTATATAAGTTTCGCAGGAAAACGTTGTCAGAGCACAGTTTGAACTCTGCAATCAATGTGTGAAAGTCGAATATCTAAACAAGGAAGTTATATACTTATTTTTAGTTCGATACAAGAATATGTTCAGATACCCCCTAGAATTTTAAAATTAATCCGAAAACCATCTAACATTACCACAATCAAATGATTTCTAAGATGATAGCATTCACTTACTGAAAGTAACATCAAATCAATCAAGTCCTGGAGAACACCACTATGAATGACGGCTGTTACACTTCCCAATTTGTTATTTCAGAGTTTGATCAGCCTTAGAAAACTTAATGAAAGCCTTATTTATTATGCGATTGTAATTGATGCATTGCATTCCCCTAAAATACATTAAATACCTACAGGTAGATATAGCTTATCCTGGAAGAGGTATCTAACTGATAAGTGATACGTGGCATTCGGATTCTTAATCTAACGGTCACAAACTTCAAAATAGAAACAATACGATAATTAAAATCTAAAAACCAAGATAAACCTCCTCCCTTAGTAAAAAAAAAACTGTTGGTAAATATAGTGACAAACTACTAACTAATCTCAATATGAAATCACAATCGACAAATATATGAATCGGCCAAATTTTACGACATAAAACTAATAATGAGTGTACGTTCGTCAATACATTTTTTCTCTGGCGTCAATCTAAACACATCAAATAATATTTAGGGTAAGGCAGACAAGGGAAGAAGTAATGGGGATTCAGACATTTTTTGTCCTGATTTAAGCCCTTGAACAGGATAATCATTCACAAAATAAGGTCACCTAAGTATATTGGAAACTACAACTTCATAATACCGCGCAATATACGAAAGTACAAATCATACGAACAGTTCATAGTTAAAACTGCTTATCGTTTTGTTACAGTTAGTGGGAAAAGTCAGGAAGTCCCATTTTCATGATGAACCACAGAGAGGCAGATAAAGTCAAGGTAGAACCTCGCATACAAGTGTATCAGTTCAACTAGCAACACTTCACTTTGGTATGCAAACAACAAGTGGCTAGAAAACGAAGGCATCAAAGAAGATAAAGTAGTGTGAGAGAATAAGCAATTTGAAGATAAAGATTAGTGCCGATATTCAAGCTCAAAAAGATGTCAAGGAGTGAACACATATGCACCACTGTGACCGATTTTTAACCATGTCACCAAGAATCCTCAATCACTGATTCGTTTAATGTCGCGGACCTCAACCAAACAGTCTGCATCTCCCAATACCGCTCAGTTCAATAGTCTGGGACTTCATGCATTGGTGCCATATCTTCGTCTGGCCACCGTGAACCCTCTCTCAACCCAATCCAACTTCCTCTAGGATGGCAAGTCGACGTAAGCGAAGACTAGGCATGTGCAGCACATGTCTAAGCCATTTCAACAGAGGAAAGTTTGGACTCTCATCAATCGACTTGCCTATCTTGCCCAGTACCCTTCGTCTGACTTCAATATTGCTCACATAGTGATTCCACTAAACGCGAACAATGCTACAAAGACACCTATGATCAAAACCCTGAAATCACTTCATGTCTTCTACTTTCAACGGCTATATTTGACATCCCTACAACAGGAAAGAGAGAACTGCATTGAAGCGTACTCGTCTTTTAATAGACATTCGCTAGTCCGTTCCAAAGATGGCGCAAGTTGTCAAATGTCAAAAAGGCCTTGAGTATCCAACCTGAAATTTCTTTAGCAACCAGCACGTTTGTGCTGATGCAAATCCCCAAGTAAGTAAAGTGGTCAACACATCTCACCACTTCATTCTATTATTAAACTGGAAGTACTGGCAGAAGACCAGTCCTGGAGCGTCATCTTACACTTGACCTGCGCAAGACGCATGCAAAATATACTCAGGTTTCTGTTCAATGCGTTCACAAGACTGCAATTTATCAGCGTCTTGACTTAACAGGATAATGTAGTTTGCATACTCCAAGTCAAAAAGATGACTTCCATGGAGTAGATTAGTCCCACTGAAGTCAGACACACCTAAGGTTACGTCCACCTTAGAGTGTGAATATCTTCGATTGATAATCTCTTGTGTGGCAGTCTACATTTTTTAAATAAGCGAATCTTCAGTGTCGTAGATTTTAAATGAAACTGTCCAATAGTGTATAAAAGTGGATATCAATCGGCAGAAGACCTACATTTTGAATTGCGTATAGTAGTCAACATTTCGAAAAGCGTACTGGAGATTCCAATACAACTTATTTCCCAAATAAAGAAAATATTGTCACAGTAATAGCATTAACAATAATAAACACGGTGACACAATACCTATCAACATAGATTTTGTGCAGGCAGGAAAACCAACGTGATCACTGTGACAACTAAACAACAAACTATATTGCAAGAAAAGACAATCGAAAAACTTCATTTCATTTTGATCAAAACATACAGCTTCGAATCTCAAAAGCCTTTGGGTCAGATGCTTTCGTGAATGAAGATTGAGAGATTCTACTCAAATCAGTAAAACTATTAGATAAAATAAGTGGGAATACGTTTTCGACTACCACCGCATAATGACCCATATCTTTATTAATCACAGAACCACCTACCTACCAAAACACACACACTGCGTATTTCAAGAAGAAAATCGGAAGAACGAAGAAAAAGAAGTAACGCAAATTTCTTCTCTCTTAAAGTAAGAAACCTTTTTCGAATAAGAAACTAACGAGGAGTAAATACAAAAAAGAAGTGAGATTGCTCCAGCTAAAAAAATATTTGAGAATGTATTGATGACATGAACAGTCTAAGCAGTATTTTTAAACGTTTCGTTTTCAAGTTAAGAGCATGAAGTGAGATGGTTTAGCTTATCAACAGAATTTTACTAACTTGAAGATGTTTAAACTTGGAGAGGCTAGAAAATATTTGCTGCTTACGGAGATGATTTTGCCGATGTGTTGCAATATATCATTTCAATAAACTACATGTTGCACAGAAATCACCAAAAGATTCTGGCTCTGATAAATGGCTTCTAATTAACCTTTGTTGAAATATATCAAACGTACTCAACATTCAACACCGTTACTATATGTATCATTAGGTTGATATGTCATGAAAAACCATTTGTTTCAAATTGATTCAATAATTTTTTCATATACGACGAAGGTTTAAGTTTATCTAATAACCAAAATTAACGGGTATATGCGACTAGGCTTTATCATTTCTATTCTCAATAAAATTGTAGATCATAAAGTTGACAATAAATCCTTATATGCACACACATGCCTCAAACATAGAGTGAACAGTCTTATTACAAAATTATCTTTGTAACTCTACAACAAAACTGATGACTTTGAATAAAAATAGTTCACATAGAAGTAAGTCATGTTAACCGTAGCCATGACAGTTCGTTTCCTTCAGAAAAAGCATGAAGGTAAATGACTTACAAGGTAACCTCAAATGGCACATACATATACACAGACTGAATGTTTAGACTATATGTTTATTCAAAATGACCACCCACAAAGAGGAATTCATGATACTCCATAAGATGTCATCCGGGATTAAATCCTGATGTTCACTTCTGCTTCTAGAAACTAACGCCATACTACCACTGCACGTTCATCAAAACTGCTTTTCAAATCCCTAGATATCTGCCTAATAAATCCCACGACAATAATGGCCAAATTATTAACTACATTTCAGATTTGTTCACACATGCGTAAAAACAACATTTACTTGTAGTCAAAGTAGTCACAATTTCGATTAAAAGTGCTTGTTCACCAATTCATTGAAATAAGTGGACTTTAATAACTACAATACGTAGCTTAACACCGTTTCTAAGGCTCACTCAGTCAGCATCTCTTAAACAGGAGCTGAGTCATTCTTGTTACATGGATTCTATATCGATTCGACAAATAAAGATTCGGTAACCAATTTTTTCCTCCATCTCACTAAATTTGCTTTGAGGGGTTTCACTCTGTCCCACCCTATTGTATAGCTGTGTGTAGTTTCACGCATAACTATAACGGTGCTTTAATTCAAATTCCTTATCTTACTGAAATGTTTCGATTTTGATGTAGCTAAGCTATTTGTAACCTCGCCTGGATAAATAGTACACTAGTTACTAGCCTGCCAAGCCCGGGTAAAGAGGGAAGGTTGGACATAGGGCTAGCAGCCATACCCCGGAATACGAATCCAACCGCTAAACAAACTTCAAAGCACAAACAAAATATAAAACATAAAAACAAAATTATTCCTCACTGGAATCGGAGAGACGAAGTGACGCCAGTTGGTGAAAGCCTTCGGGAAGCCAGTTGGCCGATGTATCTTCTCTCCCTCGATGAAAACGAAAGTAAACGTGAGGATATGGAATGTCCGCACCATGTACGAACCTTGCAAGGCTAACCAGATTGCAAACGAGATGAAGAGGTATCACATCGAAGAGCTTGGAATTTGCGAAAGCAGATAGAATGGGAGTGGACTCTCCAAACTGTCAACTGGAGAATCAATAATCTACTCTGATATTGTCACCCAGACGACAATCATAAGTACACTGAGTTATGGAGTGGCTATCATGATGTCCCCAATAGAATCGAAGGCTCTCATGCAGTGGGAACCAATCTCCTCCAGGATCATGATAGCAAGATTCAACTCAAAAGGAAGGAAGGTCACAATCATACAATGCTACGCTACGCACCTACAAATAATGCAGAGCAAAAAAAGAAAGAGGAATCCTACAGACAACTGAAATCAACACTGAACAAGACCCCAACCCAGTTGGCGAAATCAAAATTCTAATGGACGACATGAATGCCAAACTGGGAGGGGACAACACAGGAAGAGAACTAACCATGGGCCGAGAAGCGCTAGGTAAAATGAACGGGAATGCAGAATTGTTTGCAGGATTCTGTGCATTCAACAATTTGGTGATTGGAGGCAGTGTGTTCAAGAACAGATCGACTTCATCTCAATCTCAAGAAAATGGAGACGCAGTCTACTTGACACAAGGTCAAGAAGAGGAGCAGATGTAGGCTCAGACAACTCACTATCTTGTGCAAGGAACCTTCAAAATTAAATTGACAGCCTTCAAGGAAGTTGGTGATAGACCACAGTTCAAGTTCAGCACCCAGAAACTGAAGGATAAAACTACAAAGGAAATTTTCACTTCAACCATAAAGACAAAATGGGAGATATCCAGGGACATCTCTGAAGAAACCTGTGTGGAAGAACACTGGAAGTCTTTGAAAGAGATGTGGAAAGAAACCTGCATAACTGTATTAGGATGGAAGGAGAAAGAAGATAAGGAATGGATCTCGACGGGCACATGGAAGCTGATAGAGGAGAGGAGGATGGTGAAGCAGAAGATGAACCAGTGCAAGGATGCACAACGACAAGAGGAACTGAGCACAATGTATAAAACACTGGACAAAGAAGTGAAGAAGAGTGCACGGAAAGACAAAAGACACTTCTACGACACACTTGCAAGTGAAGCAGAACAGGCTGAAGGTAAGAGAGATATGACAACATTGAAACAAATAACCAGGTTACTATCTGGGAAGAGATCAACGCAGACGAAACCAATAAAAGATGATGACGGAAATTTAATTACGAAAGAAGAGAAACAGAGGAAACAATGGGCCGACCACTTCAAGAAGCTCTTGAATCGACCACCACCACCACCTGCACTTCGTCCAGAAACACCACCTTCAGCCGTTGAACTACAAGTGAACATAAATCCTCCAACAAAAGTGGAAGTCCTGAACGCCATAAAGCTACTGAAATGCGGGAAAGCAGCAGGACCAGATGGAATTCCTTCAGAAGCACTGAGAACAGACGCAGAGACAACAGCGGACATGCTCACACCACTATTGCAGAAAGTCTGGAAGGAAGGGAAGGTACCTGGCCATTGATTGGAAGAAGGGTTACCTTGTCAAACTCCCGAAGAAGGGAGACCTCAGTGTTTGCAAGAACTGGTGCGGAATCATTCGCCAAATTGCAACGCTTCCCATCATCACAGAACATATTATAGAATGACAGTCATCTCTCTACTTCAACTTCATCGACTTTGAGAAGGCCTTTGACTGCGTCGACCGAAAAGCAATTTGGAAACTGCATCAATACTACGGAATACCGCAAACCTTTATCAGCCTCATTCAACAACTATATGAAGACGCCACATGCCAAGTGATCCACAATGGAAAACTCAATGACGCCTTTGAAGTGAAGACAGGAGTGAAACAAGATCGCCTACTATCCCCCATGATATTCCTGATTGTGGTCGACTGGATCATGCAACAAACAATGGGGAGCGAGAAGAGGGGGATACGCTGGACCGCAGAAAACAATCTAGAAGATCTGGATTTCGCCGATGACTTGTGCCTGATGTCACACAAACTTGAAGATCTACAGGCGAAAACTAACAAGTTGATAGAAGAGGAAGCGAAGACGGGAGTTCAAGTGAATATAGAGAAGACAGAAGTGATGAAGATACCCAACCAACAACAACAACAACAACAAACTCTAATCACCATCAACAGGAGAAACTTGAAGGAAGTAACCTCCTTCACCTATCTAGGAAGCACTGTTTCAACTACAGATGCCACAGGCACAGACGAGGATGTCAAAGTCAGAATGGGAAAAGCAAGACAGGCTTTCATTGACCTGAAACCAGTGTGGAGATCGTCTGCACTCAGCATATGGAACAATATCCGGATTTTCAACACCAACGTCAAGTCAGTGCTTCTGTATGGATCACAGACTTGGAGCGTTACAAAAGGGATTTCCAACAAACTACAGACATTCATCAACAACTGCTTACGCTCGCTATTGAAGATCAGATGGCCAGACTGACAGGAATAAGCAACAAGGAGCTCTGGGAACGAACCTGTCACCCAACAAATATGCAGAAGGAAGTGGAGATGGATTGGGCATACACTGAGAAGGTCGAGTGGGGACATCACGCTTTAGGCCCTCGAGTGGAATCCCCCTGGGAAGTGACGAGTTGGATGTCCGAGAATGACATGGAAGAGATCGTGCGAGGAGGAAATGAGAGTTTGTGGGCTGTCGTGGAGCTAGGTTCAAAATATTTCAGAGAAGAGAGTGGAATGGAGACGTGCTACTGAAGCCCTATGTTCCACTAGGAACCCAAGTGACAAAGAATAATAATAATAAGCTATTTGTGTTCGGATAGCCTAATTGACTTTGGTCGACTATGTTGGCTCACGTGTTTGACCTCGCAATCGTTGCAAAGGATTTAGATCAGTAGGATCTTTCATTTAACCTGGGAAGTTGATTTCTAATTGACTTTGTAGGTTTAAATACCTTGTTGAGAATCTCCTGCATAATGTCACTGAGGTGGCTTTCGTTGTATGGTAATAGTGTAGAGATTTTGAATTCTCTCTTCACAGTTTCACCGTTATTATTACTATAGTTTTTAATACCTGTGCTACAACTATCTGTGATGATTTTCCTACGATTACTAAGGAATTTGTTTACTAGTTCAGGAGAGTAATTATTGATGAGTGAGTTGTCTTTAATGTGTCTGATTTCTTGTCTTAGATCTTCTGTCTTACTGGTATGTTTCTTGGCCCTGTTGTGTAATCATTGTACTAAGCCAACTTCAAATGGCATGGGATGGGATGATTTGATGTCTCGAATCATTACTTGGACTCCCTTCCCAGAATCACAGAACAGTTACGGCAGAGCCAAAGTAACATCTATTCCAGTCAGATCATATATAAATAAATATAAGTCACTGAGACTAAAGTAGGCGGAGCAGGGTGTGAACCATGAACTAATTATTTGAAAGTTGAGCTCCGAAACAAATGATCCAGGTTTCCACACTTACATATTACGTTTCAGAAACTACTCGATCTAGATTTAATTGTTGACTTAGTCCCACGAAATCCTTAGGCCAGCAACAAAAGACTACCTGGTAGGAGAGATGGGCTGTTCTTAGGATTGGTTTATTTTAATTCTCATCATAATCATCAATATAAACATAGGACCAGGCATTACTGCGTAACGGTACGAGTTGCCACACGTTATATCAGTACATCAAGTACAAAGTTAGTAAGGTGAAGGATGAAAATAAGAGAATGGAGTCAAAAGAAATATAAAGTACTAAGAGAGAAAGGAAGAATGAGAAAATGGTGAGATTCGGCATAATGTTAAGATGACTTCGGTTCTGAGCCATATCACCTAGAGTCTCCAACCATTAGTTCTTCTTGTCCCGCGGACACCAACCACCTAGTCCGCATCGTCCACATGGTTCAAACCAATAATCAAAGACTTCATACATTGGTGCTATGTCTTAGTCTGGCCACCTCAGGCCTTTTTCCAGCCTGGACCTACTTCAACCAACATTGTGTGAGGAGGCAATAGATGACTAGGCATACATAGTACGTGTCCCAACCATCTCAATCGATGAAGGTTCACGACCGTGTCAACTAATTTACCTATACTCCCTAAAACTCTATACCTCACTTCTGCGTTACTCATCTGGTGACACCACGGAACACTGCATATACTACGAAGGTAACGGTGGTCAAACACTTGAAGCCTTTTTATATCTTACACTTTCAATGGCTATGTCTTACAGCTATACAGTAGAACAGATCGGACTGCTGTGCAGTACACGTGACCCTTAGTAGACAAACAGATATCACGGCGGCGCCATAGATGGCGTTATTTTATTTCTGAATTCAGACAACAAGAAGGTATCGTTGGTGTATATATTGTTCATCTTTGACAGATACCATTAACAGTAATTTCTTACATGAACAGCAGGATGTATTTGTTTCGAAGGATATCGCCTGAAATAGTTATCTATTAGATTTAATATCACAGTACGACGAATACATCTTCAAAGCAAAAATGAAGAAGTTTAGTTAGGTAGAAAGGCATCTCGCAGATACATTAGGAATCTTACTCTGATGAATAGTTAAACGCAGTCTCAACGTAAAAAAAACTAATGGTTTTCTAGGTGATGATGAGCATTGGAGAGTGATACAAGATAAGGAGTTTAGTATATAAAAAAATGTGACACTTGACTTTTAATCAGTGGGCGTCAGGTTTTAACTCAATCCCACTTACTTCAGGTAAAGCAATTACGTAGAATAAAATATCCTCACCAAGTATGGTTCATAGTCTTGGATATAATTATCTGTACAGCTTCAGTTGCATTACTTTATTTGAACACATCTAAGTTGTTCTTTTTGTTAGCCTATCGTCTACATCATTTTCAAGATTTGATTCTGATGATCTGATGTATCTACTGTTGCAATAATTTCAATAATGTCAGCGTATACTGATTCTTATTTATGGATACACGCCTGCATACGACCAAGAAGACTTTATTGAGGAACTTTTTTCGTTCATTCACCTGTACTTCATGATAATGAAATTGTACACGTGGGACGACGCTGAAACTGATGAGCTAATGGAACTATAAAATTCATTATTGACAAACTTGACATTTGTGCCCGAGGTTTTAGTGGGACGATTTTCACGACCAATGAACTGATTGATGACGAGATTTATGTTTGTGACCAGGCATGAAGAATCACAACACTGAAACCTTATATTGTTAGATTTCAACATAATAATTTACAGGTGTATATTTAAGAACTTAACTGTAATAGCTCTCAACCGGTGTGAAACAACTGTTCACAATTTTTCGCCCCTGAATCTTTCGTAGAGAAAAATTCACTTAGGAACTTTGCAATAAATCTATTGCTGGGAAATCCTTAAATCAAGTCGATTCACTGAATAGCAATCTAATATGAATAAAATCCTGTCATTCAGAACGCTATTCGCCATAATTTTAGTTGGAAAATGTTCCTGAAGTACAAATAAGGAAAATCATCAGAGTTAAGCTTGATAAAAATAAGAAATGTGTACCCGCACTACCCATTTAAATAGATCACACAAACAAAAACAGCTAGTTAAAGTACACAACCATATAGATAAAAAGACTCATTTATTTGGAAATAAGTCGAAAGAGAACCTATTTAACATGTTAAGCACAAAGCAGATACGCGCTCGGGTGGCGCACAGTAAAATACCTCAGTATGGATTCACACTGATTGGTCAATGGGAGAGATCAACATTATGTCGTCTAGTCCCATGTACTGACCGAACTCTATCTATCATCTTGCAATGTGGTCACCAGGCTAGGAAACTCACCATCGCGATGCACTTTAATACGTACTAGTTAGATGGAGGCAATTGGCAGGAACCTCCTGCACCTAGGTTTCCCTCCTTCTTGACACTCGTCAACAAGGTGTATCTGCAACCTAGACGGAACTGAAGTTGCTTACCCACCACTGGCCAATCAATGCATGTACTCCAATCCTACAGGAGGTCAATCGCAGCCCGAACAGCACAGTGGTGATGCGGATTTGAATCTCAGGCGGGACATCAGTTCCATGGGGGTTACAGATACAGCTTGCTGACTGGTACCAAGGAGGAAACCTAGGCGCAGGGCTTCCTTGCCGACCGCCTCCATCCAACTAACATCAACACAGACAAGCTTTAAAAACGTAACTTAGATATGGTAAAGTGAGGTGAATATTAAGCTGTAATAACAATTACAACAATCACACAAACTAAATGTAGTCCCTTATTCAATTATACGTAGCGTCAAATGACAAAAAATAGAATACGAATAATTAACAGTCACTGTCTGATTTCAGCATGTATTCGCTAAATTGGAAGGCATTTTTCACAACAGACTGTCATCAGCGTTGAGTATTAACATAATTACTGTTAAACCTAAAAATCTCAGGTTCGATTATATGGAGAGGTAATGCAGTACGACGACACAGTTGGTGTAAGTGATTGGTTGATTCATGGTGATTTTGTAGATGATGTTCGTCCACAATGAATATAACCTTTGGATAGACTAATCACAATTCAACGACCTGATCAACTTCAAAGATAGTGGCATAAGACATATGAAATATTTCCTTACCATAATTCAACTTACCGACACCAATAAATAAAAAGAACATGAAAGAATTAGAAGGTTGGGAACAACTACACCTTTAAGTAGATAAACTAAAATGCTTTTCAAGCAAAGTGAAAATGTTTGCATGGAGAATAACAAGATGAAAGCGCAGATCATCCACATTGCCGAACAAATTAGAGTTGGTATTGTTGCGACGTAAACTAGGACCCTGAAATATATGAAAATGAAATAAATGCAAATGAAAAGATAATTAAGAGCTTTTGATGAACCATCTGGGAAATATTTCAACACATTTATTTATACTACTCAATAGTAGATCCAAATAAATGCGTAAAAGCAACTGTAATGATGTGACAGGTGCAGCATACTAATTTTTCTGGAAATCCGATTCAATGGTAAAATGAGTTTTTCACTTTCAAACGACAGGAGACATAGCATACCTTTTCAGCTATCATATTAAAATAAAATCCGTGGAAGATGGGAGATTGTACAATTCATAAATAGTTGAAGATATGTAAAAAAAAAAATGAACAGAACTACTGATGATCAAAAATCGAAAGTCACACGCTATATAAAACCCTGTTTGTTTTGTTATATCCCTTTGAATAACTGGAATCATGTGGAACGGTAATACACGATTCAAGTTCTCTTCTAGCAACATACAAATCCTCTTATTTCGCCTAAAGTTGAACAGACCACCCGGGGTCCATACAAGCGTGTTTCTTAAAATTTATTGTTTGAACAAAGCAGTAGCAAACAGATTTGATATTTACTTAGATATTTATCAACTGCATATAATCTAAAATTACATATCTGGGTCACGATAAATGGTAATTTATGTATGATTACACACAGAATTAGATCCTGACTATGATGATAAGATTGCATGGAGCTGAAGAATATCAATGAAATAAAATAATTTAGTTTTGCGAATCTGCTTGTGCACTTTTGTCAAGGGAAAGAAATATATTAATTATTTAATGAAATAATAATTGAATTTGAGACGAAGAAATGACATCTAATAGGACTGAAACTAGGGATCTCCAGGTTATCGGTCGCAGGCCTCACCAACTGAGCTGCGAGATGCAGCTTCAACTCCAATCACCACACTAATAATTAACACAAGCTGATTTAACTCAGGTAGTCTCAGTAACAATTGATTGCTTGTTTTTGTACGAACCCAGATGATGATAAACCATTCAAACAAAATAAACTCATTTTGTTCTGCAAACGTTATTAGATTACTTATAGATTTCATGAGATAAATTTGCTCACTTACCAGCCCCAAAGTGCATAATTAGATAAGCAATCGTAATATAATGCATTGAAAATTTTTTACTAACTTAAATCGCTCCGTACTGTAGGAATGAAATTTAGTCAATATTTTTCATGAAACTTCCTTTATCTATTCATGGCAATTGTTAAAGAATTATTTGTTGATAACTGAAGGGAAATTGATTGATATGCACACAGCTGTGATTAGAATTGCTGCATATATTGATTTTATCACACACATTTTAAGACTATCTAACTCCATATGATGTCTGAACTGCTAAGAACACTAGGAAATTAATCAGCTTAATAGCTTCAATAACTAAAACCATTATTCCCTTTTATGAATTTGGATACCTTATCCAATTAGGTTTTATAAACTTCAATAACATCAGACATTTATTGGCGTCTTAAGAATGCGTAAATCAAATTGAAGCGTAGGGATATGAAAAGACTATCAACTTAGCCGGATCATAACATGAACCCATGATCCAGGAGAAATACGTCCACATTTTATAACGTTGATTTTGTGAGCCAGATCAGCTTTCGTGCTTTTCAGTAAGCGAATTTTTTGTTATGCGCAACACATTATTGGAAATGATATCATTGTTTACCAGTGACGCAAGTCATCCCATGCATACAATAATTACAAATTCAGAGAAGACTAGCAAATATATATATATATATATATATATATATATATATATATATATATATATATATATCATCTGTGTGCTCTAGACCTACCAAAGATTCACATGTGATGAAATCAGCAATATGACGACAGAGAGACCTTCATAAGTACGTCTGTGATAAAGTTGAACAGGAATGGAGAGAGTGGATATCCTTAACAAATACCACTCGGTGTACACAGCTCACCTGACAACTCAACATGGGCTGTAACACACCGATGGATGTTCATGAACATAGTCTTCAGCAGACTGGTCTACTTACTTGGCACGCTTTCACTGAGACACCGCCATAAAACCTCTCGATCGATGGCGTCGAATGCCACCTTCACGTTGAGATATGCAAATAACCCTTCCACAGCCTAAGGTACAAGCCTTTGACTTATGAAGCTTGTTGGCCGATTTGATGGAGTGTATGAAAACTGAAAAATCCAATGTGGGGTAGAAAAGTGTATCATTTTAACGGCCGGCCTTTTATGGCGACCCCTCTACTACATGGAAGGTAGCATAAATTTAAAACTGCTGGTCAACAGTTGGAAACACCTTACTGATGTTACACTCACGTGCAGTTAGCAGTACAACTTCGCCCTCCAACTCCCATTATAGCATAAAAATCTACACTACGACGGTAAAAGCGTTTCGCTTTGCCAATATCCAACATGCCTTTTTGGTATGGTAGGATCTCGAGGGAACAAATGTCCCGCCAGCACAGCTTGTTGGATCACCGTGATGTGCAAGGCCGGTCACTGCGAAAAGGTAGCAGCTATCCTGCTCTAGTTAACATTATGCATCATGGTGAATACTGGGCATGTGCAACATTTTTCAAGCAGCTTAGTCGAAGAAGGCTCACTAATGCACTAACCATTCTACGCTTAACACAACCATCTTTTACGTTATGGATCCATTATACGCTCGCAGCGCTACATGATCAATAGCCCGTAACTTCAACGACCATATCTAAAAGATATTTAGTAGGGGGAAAATACTTCTATAATACATTCATTAATTGTTAAGTAGTCAAATACATTACCAGTACCAGAAATAAGTTGGGAAATTAAAAACGATTATTTGATACGTGTGGTGAGATTTCATCAACCAACAGCCTGTCATGACTTATGTGACTGCGCAAATAAATGAAGCAATGAATATATATTACCATTTTACTCCCCATTGTTACACTAAAAGTTATTGTAAACCAAACCTGCATACGTTTAATCAAGCAGATAATTTCCAGACACTAAATGAATCCCTGAGAAGTCAGAAGTACACACTTCCATCAAATAACAAATCCATTCACAGAATTTTTGAAGGTGGAAATCGCTGATAACCTTCAATTGAAACATTCCTGAAGAATATCTATAGTCAAAATGACAGCGAACTGAATGTCAAAAACTATTATTTTGAAGACAAACCTTGTAGGCAGTAATGACACCAACAGTCTAATGACTCTGTTCTAAACAATTTATATACCTCATATATACAAGTGTTATATCCCCTTGTATTTGTGTTTTCTGCTACAAAGACTAAAATGACTGTCGAAAAGCTTGCTTCACTTTTTAGGCATTATAATACGGCCAGGTTTACAACGGAAGGTCTGAATTTATAAGTGTCACAGTCTGAGTGATTTATATACAAAGGGGAAAAGCTGTTTTCGATGAAAATTTTCTACTAGAAGATAGAGTCTGATAATATCCAGGAAAAGTTAAGCATAAAAACAGCTTGGGTAATATTAATGTCTATACCTAAAAGTGGAGAAAAAACATGCTATTCAAACTTCATGTGAGCATAATAACAATATTTGATCAAAAAGGTACTTTGAAAGACATACCCAGGTAAATTAAGTTCCAGTTGTCTAGAGTTAATAGTCCAGACTAAAAGTAAAAAGCCAAGTTTGCCAATACTCCTAGACTGTGTGTACATTTCACAACTAGTCGTATTTGAATTGATTACAGATGGCAGTATTAAAGCAAAGCTGGTCATCAGACAAGAACAGGCTACATAAACGAAGTAACGCAATATGTTATCATAAACTGAATGATAAATTCAGGGAACTCAATGATATGCAATAATAAAAACGTTACACATGACTAAACAACCTTACCTACTGTCATATGCATTCTCATAGAGCAAAAAATATTTCTGCAGATTATTTATACTTTGTTGGTGAAATATGGAGTTCTTCATGACATTACACTAGCGCTATTCCCTCAGCACCAAGAAGGTATTGCAAATGAAATCATCCATATCTATTGTATTATTAGTTTTATATCGACAATGCAGTAGTTTTAATTCTTTTACAGTAAGTTGTCATGGGAACACAGAAGTATCACGCTACTTCAACAATATAATTAGTATTAATTTTCTCACAGTACAATATCTTAGGGAGTGAAAACCATTGACAACTTAGGGTTTGTCTTGGTTCTTGAGTGATCAATAAGATTTGCAGCAGGGCACCGAATGTCAACCCGATCAGGAAATGCCGTATGTTCTCAAACAACTTTGAACACGACTCATTACATCGAATAATGGATAGCCAGTAGTAATCAGTCGTAAGCAAAGTTAACTGTGAATCGATTCCAGTTGAAACATTTTAATCTCAGCACATAGTGGCGGAATTCAGTTAGGAGAAAACAGTGAGATGAAAATAATAGTAGTAATAATGATAATAATAATGACAGGAGATATGAATTTAACCCACTAATAGGTACCAATAACTTACAAAACTGGATCAATACATGATTGTTTGAACTAAGGGACAGTTCACCTTTTGGATACATAAACAAGACAATTTGAGGCCAAACCAATACGACAGCAGAATGGAAATAAGCTAACATACTTATTGACTGAATAAATGCATGAAACTGGAAAGAAGACAATTGAACAATTGAAAGATCGTCATTGTAACTTTAATTTGAATGATCGTACAAGTGTAACATCAAATGAAGTTGGTACTAGTGGATTTAATGACAATAATGAAACAGAAAAAAATGAATAGTATGTGCGAAACTGGAAGTGAACAAGAAATCCAATATTGGTTTGTGTTAGATAACTGAATCACCAGTCAGCTACAGTTACCGATATATATATATATATATATATATATATATATATATATATATATATATATATCTTCTGAAGTTGACAAACGAAATCTGAGAACGTGATCACTACTTGAGTACCTTATGAAAAACAAACTGTAAAAAGATTATTGGTCGACTGAATACTGTAGAGAATCCTGTTGAAAGATTTTCAAAATTGAGTAAATATTGTGTACACAATACACATAACTTGAACAAACACATCGACATCTTATGTTCCATACCTAGTTTATTTAACTTTGAAGGCAAGACATATCCTTTTTAGAAAACCGACATTATATGTTCCTAATGTTTGTCAGCTTTAATCAGAAAATACAATTAAACCAAACTACTACACAGAATGAACAGCATGAAAGTGTGAAAATTAAAATCGACAATCTTTTATTGTGGATTTTGTTTTTTTCTGATATCTTATCCAAACTTTGCAGGTAACTATCATATACCTCTCATATAAACAGCATTATTATCTGCACCTTTAAAATAATACATAGCATTCATATGTATCAAGCGAGATGAAAATATGGTATGAATTAGCAAATTATGGAATGATTTTATATTTTTAGCTAACGACCTGCCACTTTCCTATGCATTTTACTACATAGTCAACCTCTATGAATTCATACGTGTACACCTATCTTTTACTTACTCCGTGAACTCAAAATATGCTGGAAAAATTACATCGCCTGATGTTCCTTTAAGTTTTTTCAATGACCTCAGTCTGCGAAATAAAGGTTAACTCGACCATGAGTTCATGTTATATGCTACTCAATGCAGTATTACTTCAAAGAACAGCAGATGAGCTTGAAATAAAGAAATTTTAAGGGCGAATCAATGATCAAAAATGCCTAGCTTTTTACCTCCAGTGTTATAACAGTTTTTACAACCTACATATTGTTGGTGTCTCGGTTGTGTGAACTACAATGTATTTTGAATCTCATCTAAGTGAAAGTAAGTCACCTTTAGTCAAGAAGCAATGTAGATGTGCTGTTCCGGTGAATCAATCCGAATATATATTCAATCGGTTATTTCGTAGACCAAATAAATGAAAAAGATACATTAACGCTATTTTGATAAATATATCACACAGTAAAGTATAGACTAATGGTAACATGGGTGGGTAGTCAACATATTCAAATCGAAATTGAAATGCAACCAGCAGCCTTGTACAATTTCATGCAGAAGCAATAAGCCACACCTATTGTGTAAGGCTTAATGATATAACCCAGCTACCCAAACCCGTGAGACGGAGCGGGCTTCGAACCTGTGACCCATCAGCTGAAAGTCATCTCCCTAAACAATCAGTTACAGCTCCGTAGATTTAAATACAATGTTTCAACAGGAAACGTCATTATTTAAGATCATATTGCAGTTGGCTTTAGCCAATATATAGAGGGTATGTAGCTGAGACATCCAAAACTGATAAAAAACAGTTTATCGATGCATCCTGGTCTCCACAGACCAATGCTGATTGAGTATGAAGTTTTTCAATTAAATCAAGTTGTCTAAGCTAAGTAATCAGTCAAATGAAAATATACTCTAAAATATTATGTGTAGGCAAATTGCTGCATTCGTCTGGGAGAGAAATAAAGTCAACTTGATTGTCGTCTTCTAATTAACCTTTACATAGATGTCATCATTTCAAATGTAATAGGAATTATGTAGTTCGATGTATAAGAAGACTCCTATCGATTTATCCTAGTAGTGAACTGTTTGATCTCGACAAACACATATTTTCAACCATCTGACATAAATGCAGAGTTGATATTTTTTTCATATGTATCCGCAAAACAGATTTTCAGAAAAATGAAGTTTTTTTCTGAGTTATTTTAAACTAACACATGGCAATCTAGAAAACACTTGAGTAAATACAATTTCATGTTTAGTTATGCCAGTTATTGAATAATTCAGCTCCATGGACTGTCGAATAAACAAATGACAGAAGTTGATGAGTGAATATAAATGCAACCTTTGCAACTGTTTATTTGAGACCGAGTTAGTCCTCAGAAATTTCTCTTTAGATATATTAGTAGTTAGTTGAATACACTGGACATAGAACAAGGAAGTATGCTGCCCAACTTTTCAAATTGCAGAGATTTTATGCCACATGTCACATACATACTATAGTGTCATGATACTGGGACGTATATTCAAGTAAACATTCAGATCGCTATGAAAACCAAAATGGTAAGTTTATATGTTGGAGAGGAATAGCGTGTATGAACTGTAATGTCTAGAATGAACGTAACAATATTTAGCAAAATATCTTATCTAACAAACGTCATGCATCATTAATATAAGCCACAGATTTTAGACTCTATGGGAAAAATAGATCTAATTTATATTCAAAAATGAGTTTATACTGTTGGCTAGGTGATATACTTCAAAACACAAGAACAGACCTGTGTAAAACATGTGACAAATATTGGAAACTTTAGCAACTGAGCAGCCAATTCTCTCACGCAAAGGTACATCCTTTCACTGCAGATAAACCCAAATCATTAAATACAAGCCTAGGACAAAACCTTTTTCAAAATGCACACGGTGATTCAATGTATTATGGGTCGAAGAGTCATCGATATATTTATTAATCCACAGTAAAGCTAGTTTCAGAAATGCTGGAACCAAACAACATGCAGATAAAACATGCCACCTGAACAGTTTAATAGCAGAACCCCGATTCGCGATAGCAATGCACTCTTCTGCAGGCTACTCTGTTTCATATTGGCAGATCCCCTATGGATAAATAAACAAAAACAGAAATAAAAAATCGCTATAATCGAATGAGAACGTGCTGTAAATTAACCCAAGAATAAGTAACATTCTGGCTACATACACCGAAATATTACATTGAATAAAAGGCAGGCTATACATGAATATTATATCAACTTTATGATATATATTCTGTTACGGAAAATCCTTTAAACTAAATCCATTCCAATTCACAGTATTTCGCTATGTTTTACAACAAGCATATGAGTGACTGAATTGACATCAAGCTCAATGAAATAGAGCACTGGATCAAGAGGAGGGTGTCGATTATGCGTATACTCCGAGAAGCACATAATTATATGCATTCCCTATGAAAGGAGTTGTGGCTCATTGGCTTAGGGAGATGACTTTCAACTAGTGGGTCATAGGTTCGAAGCCCGTCCATCTACCGAGGTTTGGGCAGCCATGTAGTATCATATCTGATTCTGGCTTGTCTTTAAGTTATCAACTACTTAAAACCAACAATCAGCAAAAAATATCGACCAATAATTTTAGCTAAAGGTTTCTTGAGAATAGATGCATTGTATTATCGAAAACAGGATTGGATTGGAAGAAAGATAAGGATGGTCAGAACTAGACATGGATTCACTTCAGAGAGTTCACTCATGCCACTTACAATGTTCTATATGAAGTCACATAATCTAGTTAGTATGGTGTTTTATTACTGGTAAGATAAACTATGAATGAAACAAAAGCTTAAATGCTCACTGGAAAAACATAGGCATGACTTTAAGATAATCAAACAGTGTTATGAAAACCAGTAACATTCAAATTTTCCTTACAATAATACAAAAATGATATTGATTGTTGAGGAAATACATATCCAGGATTCTGAAATGCTAACAGTCATATATAAGCACCACTCGGAATAGTGGAGAACTAAAAAAAGAAGCAAACAAAATGAAAGAAAAAATATATATATTTGCATAAATTAAATGAGCGAATAAAAGTCACTATACTATAGCCAAAATAAATTTACTAAAAATTTCTGTTTTGAATACTTTTATGTAAAAGATACACATCGACAAGTATTTTACATCAAATTCTTAGTCAAGAAGTATTAGGACCCAGTGTGACAGTCTGACAAGAAGGGAACATAACTTCTAACTCCTAAGATACAGAAAGTGACTTGTGATATTTGTCTTATAAAAACGTCCATCTATAAATCACTCTGTGGGAACATCGAAATGTCAAGAAAAATACAAGTGATGATAACAATAGGTACTGGAACGTTTGCAGGATGATGGATAAAATATGTCCGGGAAAATATGCAGCTCCAGTGATAGTACAACAGGTAGTAATGGCACCAACGATCGGTAACTGTAAGCTGTAATGCGTGAACAAAAGATCAAAACTCCGAATGCACGTTAATCGTATAAATGAAACTTCATTCTACTTTAAATGTAACGACAAGACATCTTTGTCTGAGAGGCCGTCGAATTCGCTACTCTGATCTACGATTAGCTAGTCAATATCTACATGATTCTATATTACATTAGTCTGTGTGATATATCAATGAACTGATGCAACATGAAATTACACTCTAACACGGTGTTCAAATTCTATACTTACACCTACATGATTACTACCAAAAAATAAAATCTCGAAATAAGATTTTGGATATCTTCAAGTATCAACTTTACTACTAAGTACTGCCAAGAGGAAAAACAATGCCAAATAAATTAAACTAGCATGTCATGACAATGACAAAAGTTGCGCAGTAATCAACCATAGGAAAAGGATTTAACTAGGGATTTTCTAATACTGTAAAAAGGTCTTGAATGATAACAACGCATATCCCAGTCACAGTATTGCATTCAAATGAATTACATTCTTACACCATGTAAATAAATATTGGTAATTTAACTGAAAATGAGTATGTGAAAAGTTTATTTCACTTACCACACAAGCAGATACCTAAGCTTAAATCAAATATCTCTTGGTTTCCATATCCGTAGGCAAATAAAGTAATTATCGAGAATATCAGACTGACAATACCAGCCCAAAACAGCTGGTTTATGAATCTTCTGTTCCAAAGAGGGTATCTAGGATAAAGTATATAACAGTCACTACAAAACGGCTAGAATAATTCTGATTTTAAAAGTCTTTACGAAGAGAAACATTTTAAACCATATAGTTATGCTATTTGGATGAAAGCGATGGGCCAGATGTCCTGAACCCAGGTTTTGTGCTTGTCAGCACTCGTCAGAAAAGCATATCTGCAACCCCAACGGAACTAATATCCCGCCTGAGATTCGAATCCGCATCACCCAGTGTTGTAGTCAGCGACGTTACCATTGAGCTATTTAGGTCGGGACTGACTTCCAGTAGGACTGGATTAGATGCATTGATTGGTCACTTGGTGGTAACCAACTTCATGTTGTCTAGTCTCATGTGCTGACCGAACTCTATCTATCATCTTGCAATGTGGTCACCAGGCTAGGAAACTCACCATCGCGATGCACTTTAATACGTACTAGTTAGATGGAGGCAATTGGCAGGAACCTCCTGCACCTAGGTTTCCTCCTTCTTGACACTCGTCAACAAGGTGTATCTGCAACCTAGACGGAACTGAAGTTGCTTACCTACCACTGGCCAATCAATGCATGTACTCCAATCCTACAGGAGGTCAATCGCAGCCCGAACCGCTTAGTGGCAACGTCTCTGGCTGCAGCAGTGGGTGATGCTGGTTCGAATCTCAGGGGTTACAGATACAGCTTGCTGACTAGTGCCAAGGAGGAAACCTAGGTCCAGGGCTTCCTGCCAATCGCCTCCATCTAACTAACACCGATTAAACTGCATCACGATGGTGAGTTTCCTAGCCTGGTGACCACATTGCGAGATGATAGATAGAGTTCGGTCAGCAAATGGGACTAGACAACATGAGATTAGCTACCCGCCAATGACCAATCAACACACATTTGTGCTTTGAGTAACCCATATATAAGTACGACAAGTGAAAATAAAATAAACGCAAAATGATGTGATAACGATATTTAAGAAAATGAAAGTGTCAGAGCGAAAAGAATCTATTCTCTGATTTCATTTAGTAAGTTGTACAATCTGACCTACATACAATTTTTCGGTGAGATAGGTTAAAGCAATTTGTTAAGCATAGCAGCAAATAAAGTAATACATTCAAAAACGAAGTATCATTTTCATTCCAAAATAATCAAAGTGTTTAGGAATGTTGAAAATGAATCAAAAGGCATAGTAACATGAAGAATTCAATTTTTATGACCTGAGAATGCAAGTGACTTTAAAGGCCACCCTAGCAACAGCTGAAATAACCAATTAAACTTGTCTATTTTATGAGAATCTGCCTTTCCAGCTAAAATAGAAAAGCCTAACTGGTCATTTCGATCGTTCCTAGGGTAGCCTTCTAAGTAGTTCAAAAATGCAGAGTTCCTCAGATAAGTGAGTTTTACTCACACACAAAACAAATTGTACATTCTCACTAAAAAGAAAGTATATAAGTGTAATTTCGCAGCTCAGTGAATGAAATTGCCCCGACGATCTTTCACTGAACCACTTGTTTTCATTTTCGTATATTTCTTTATGGGGATTTTTGGAGAATACAACACTTACGCCTACCACAGATCAAGTTACAAGAAAATATGAAGCTATATGGTCTAAAATTTATACCCCCCCCTCCCAGCATCTCACTATGTAATTAGCATGCGTTTAATAATACATACACATACATAGAAAGATGACAAAAGAAGATGCGTTAGCAACTTTGCTAACCATGAAACAACCAGACTGTGTAAACGCTGTCTGAAAAGAAAACAACTGCTAGCATATGTAATTTTTGCAGAACACACAAAACAGGTCTTTCTGAATAGTATATAAAGCGTTAGAAATTTAGCTAGCTAGTTCGTACCAACTTATCAATTATCCACAGTGAAACAAAGAAAAAGAGAGTAAACAGTCAACCCATCGTTAAATTTTAGAGGTTGAGGGATTTTCTAAAACCTGGCTCATTTAGTCCTTGAGCATTAAAATCTAATAGTCAACCTTATGCTACCCCACATTAGTTGTACGAGTTTGTTCAGTGGGACAAAGAAATATTAAACTTGAAAAAACGCAAAACAATTTTCATCCTTAGCCAAAACTATTTACCTTTTCCATGATTTAAACAAAATACTTGATATGAGGTGTCAGCACTATTTGATAGCCTTGAAGTATACTAAAGAGACTCAGTAAAACGGTAAACTATTCCACTAGCAGGTGTATTGAGTAACTCATAAATAACTTCAAGTGTAAAACTGAATATTTTAGACTTCGACTTTTGTGAGCAGATTGATTTTTTCCAAAGCACTAGAAACAGACAACATACTACAGACTGCTTGCAGCTCCGTATGAGTATGATAGAAGTTTGAGATCTTTAGAACACTGTTGTATGACAGTGAACATTTCGTCATTAGGCTAGGAAACTTCATGAGAACTTAAATGACTTCATTATCAAGTTATTAAGAAGTCACACAGGATGGTGATGAAAGGCTTGTAACCAAACGGCAAAAAAAACCTGAAAAATACCGGACAGTTGTTACAGGTGTGGTATTTTCTCTTCCACAATTCATTACAACGATTTACGGGCGATGAAAACTCAAGTACCTTCAAGGCCATGCTTCTTTCTTGCAAACTTTAGGTAGCTATTCTTAGGACCAATAAATGAATGCACCTCTGATTAAAACTATCTAGATATCTGGGAACCACGTAAATATATGTAAGAACACAAAGTAGTTACAGTAACAAAAAACGAAGATGGCGAAACAAGGAAACTATGTGAGCAAAAAGCGAGTGTTACTGAGGTATGGCAAGAAGTTACTTTCTATCTCTCAAGAGACTTCAGCCATGTCTTACGGTATCCGGACCTTCTATAGCACAGTTTAGATTGAGAATTATAGACGTAATAATTTAATTTGTTAGTAAGGTACAACCGAAACCATGAAGATAAGATCATCTTCACATCAACGGCCCATATACTCATACAGTTTACACTACGAATGCAACTATTGAATCAGAACCACTCAGATAGCATAATCACCGGATATACGAGGGGTTTCATCCCTAATTTGAACTACTACACATTAGTGAAAGGATGTTCGAGCCAGAATCGAGCCACAGAAATCTAGCGGTAGGTAACATCAATGTAATACACGTAAAAATTTACGTGTCACTGACAGAACTACAACCATAAAAATTCTCTTTAGGTAACAGAATCATAATAGTATCCGTTAATATTAGATCAAGGAACTTACTGCGAAGTTTGCAAAGTGCTCGAAAGACTATTCCAGTACAAGCCAATGACTATGAAAAATAATAACACTGAAATGCACTAAAATGAAGAAAATATGAAATAAATATAAAAAAACTCAATTAAGAAAAGTTAACATATTCAAAAATTATAAAATATTTTTAACGATCCTTCATCAAGTGGGTTTTTCTATCTCTTCAAGACTAATTTTAAGGAACCGAGATGACTGGCTCTGCATAGTTTGTTGAGGGGGGGATATCTACGTAATCTCACGAACCATACTAGGAAACAAGCAAAGTAATCCCTGATAACAGTCAGAAAACCAAGACGACAAAAATAAATTCATTCGATAACCCTTGAAAAAACCAACGTGGATGCATACCTTAAATAGTATACCAAAACAAAAGGTTAATGACGTGGAAACAACGTGAAAGACTAAAACTTATTATTATCAAAACGACATACATGTTTGCCAGTTATATGTGATAACCTTACCTTCAAAACGTATCGTGTTTTAATTGATCGATGGTAGAATTCCAAACATATCATGGATGTTAAGATAAGGAAGATAAAAAGATGAACAACAAACGCAGGAAGATGACTGGTGTACTGAATAATCTTCTTAGGAAGTCGGTATGTGAATTCAGCAAAAGAACTCCAGTCAGCATAGAAGTCACACTTACAATCGACCTATAAAAATTACCTGTAAAGTGAAATTAAATAATTATCTGAAGTGAAAGAGATAAGAAACCATTAACAATAAGTAATTCACGAAACAAGCATTATATGCCTCTATGAGTGACTAGCGATGAATCGCCTTAATTCTTAACTTAAAGAAGGGTCATAAAATTTGAATGAAATTAATTTTGCTCTGCTTGTCGCTGAGTTGAGGTAATTCGAAATGATGTTCTGTCTCTAAAAATAGAATAATAACTCACAATTATCCACAAAGGAGTTAAAATAATAACAATCATTGGACCTATCTTACCAACCAGTAGGTAGAGTAGAGACACATCTGTACTAGTTTCCAAGTACAATAAAGGTTTGGCATAAAAATAGTTTACAAAAGTCTAATTTAGGATCGTAAAACGCACGTGAATCGAACAATACTCTATCGATGCTAACACATGGCTTCAAAAACATCTGCATCATTCATTTTTAATGATTAATAGACAAAAAGATAAGGAGTATAGGACTCCGTGTTCTACCATGAAGAGGATAGGCATCCAAAACTCATATTCAAAGAGTCATTTCTGTCACTTAGGGACAAACAGCTAGACGTATAAAGTTTATGTGACTTAAAACTATAAGTAACGCAGAAATTGCTTTCAAAAATACAGTTAACACATGAAAAAAATTTAAATCTTTATCAAATAGTATAACAAATAGGAAACAGGTATGCTGATGAGACAGGAAAATAATTACATCCATGAATAACACATGATTTTACTTGAAAACAGATTTTGAATGTGAAGTTGCGACAATATTAAGTTTGTTGTTGCAGTCAGAAACAAAATTTCCACCTGAATAAAACAGTACAAGAAAAAAGAAACAACAAAATAAAACGTTAGGAAACAAGCTCCCCAAGTGCACAAGAAAATGTCGTTCTACCGGATAACAAAATCCATCTATACAGTCTGAAATAAACGCTAAATTTACAGGTCTTTCATCGACATTAGAGTGATAAAAATCCCTCTTCTACAACTACTTCAAACAACGTTTCACACTGGTTAGAACAGTAAAACAAACTATGGCAAACGTACCTTTTCTAAATCGAACTACGTTACTCGTTAATATTCAGTAGTATAGAATACAATACAAAAATGCAAGCATCAAGGGAAAATTCTGTTGTCGACACTTAACAAACCGATGCGTTGATTACCAGTAATTCAATACACACATCAACGACAAACAAAAACACTTGGCACAGATGCTAACAGCTCTATTGCTTTTGGTTAACTTACACCATCTGTCGCGCCGGCGAGGTGTCTAACTGCTGAATAAGTGCCGGGTATTAAGCACAGCACTTCGATCTTTTCTACGAAATGGCTGGGAAACATGGTTATCAAGGGTGGAGGACATGAGAAGGCTTCAGGTATTCATTCAGTTTTGCCTTCATAGTGTTGGTCATGTGTTGTGGAATGTAGAAGTCAGTCGTAGAGTTTTTGGCAAAGGTGGTAGGTCAGTTGATCAAGTTGTGGAGCTTCGTCGACTCAGCTGACTGCGACATGTGTCACGCAAGCCTGTTTACCGTTTCTCCCATTGCATAGTACTACCTGAAGTGCATTTATACTGGGAGGGGTTAGAGGAGGACACAGTGAAACATGGCATCACCGCATGATTTCTGTGACTGTTGGGGTGAGTCGCGTAGATAAATGTAGGCTTATCGGTTGGAGTCCGCGTGACAACTAAAATCGGTAGTTAGAAACTCTAGGCGATATGACTGAGAATTTGTGCCATTGGTGCGAATGCATTAATAGATTATCTCCATTCCCATCTTTTTATCACATTTCGTTAATTACATTGCCGCCCTACTCTCTTTTTATGAGGTTGGTCACTCGTGACTGAATTTCGCTTTCGAATTTTCCCATCCCTCTCCTTAAAGCCATGTATCTTGATGTTCTGATGTGAAGTATGGCGGTTGAAATTGTTGGACCATAATGTCAGGTCCTGTGCTTATATTGACTGAAGTGAAGGATGAGTTCTACCGGAAACTGTCTAGTCTCTTACTGAAAGCCGAACGTTCAGACGAGGTTGTCGTAACAGGTAATTTTAATGCCCAAGTGGAAAGATTATACTCGAGGGAAAAGTAATTAGGTGGCACATTCAGGATCCTAGACAACGGCGAGTACTTGTTAAAACTGTGCTCGGATAATCACTTATTTCTGGAGAGTACGAACTTCAGACAAAGAGAGACATTATGTGATGTGGTGTCCACCGATCTTAACTCAAACAGAACATTTCGCTATCAGTTATCGATGGAAAGCGTCGGTCGGTGGAAGATTGTGGCTACCTCTGAAGCATGCGTTTGGTCAGCGGTCACACGTTAGTTCGAGCGCGTGTAGTTTTCTTCTGAAATGGAGATGCGAAATTTACAATGGCAAGACCATTGCATACGCTGCTTAACGATGAGAATATTAAGGCTGCTTTCTGCAAGAAACTGGCTTAAACAGCCATCGTATAGAAGATCATTGCTCATTCATAAGAAGCCTGGTACCATCTCTTATTATTATTTCTTATTTACTTCTTAGGTTCCAAGCGGAACATAGAGCTTCAGTAGCACATCGTCATTTGACTCTCTTTTCTGCAGTCTTTTCAACCTCGCCCCACGACTGCCAAAAAGCCTTCATTTCTCCCTCACATGATCTCCTTCATGTCACCCTCGGACGCCCGACTCGTCGTTTCCCCTTTCGATTCCACTTGAGAGCCTGGAGCGTGATATCTGCGAATGGTTTTCTCAGTGCATGCCCAATCCAACGCCACTTACTTCTGCATATCTGTTGGGCGATGGCTTTTTGGTTGGTTCGTTCCCAGAGTTCCTTGTTGCTTATTCTTGTTATTCTGGCCATATGATCTTCAGCAACAAGCGTAGGCAGCTGTTGACGAATGTCTGTAGTTTGTTGGAAATGCTTTTCGTGACGCGCCATGTCTCTCAACCATCATATAGAAGCACCGACTTGACTGACTTAGTGTTGAAAATCCCGATCTTGTTCTTGATGCTGAGTGCAGTACAGCAGATCTCCATACTGATTTCAGTTAATCAAGACCTGTCTTGCTGTCTTTCCGATCCCAGCTTTGACGTCCTCATCTGTGCCTGTGCCATCTGTAGTTGAAACAATGCAACCTACGTAGGCGGAAGAGACAATTTCCTTTAGATTTCTCCCGTCGATAGTGATTGCTACTTGTTGTTGTTGTTGTTATTGGTTGGGCATCTTCATCACCTCTCTCTTCTCTACGCTCACTTGAAGTCCCGTCTTCGCTGCACTGTCTCTGCCAACAACTTCTTGGTTTTCGCCTGTGGACATTCGAGTTTGTGCGACAAGACATTAGACATAAATCATCATCGGTGAAATCCAGATCTTCTTCTAGGGTCTTTTCACCGGTCAAATAGCGTAGGCTCCTCTTCTCTCTCCTCACAGTTTGTTGCATGATCCAGTCCAGTCCAGTCAACCACAATCAGGAAGATCATCGGTGACGGTAGGCGTCAACCTTGTCTTACTCCTGTCTTCACTTTAAAAGCATCACCGAGCTCTCCATTGTGAATCACTTGGCAAGTAGCCTCGTCGTATAGCTGTTGAATGAGGTTGAAAAAGGTTTGTGGTACTCCGTAGTGTTGAAGCAGCTGCCTGCCAATTACTTCTCGGTCGACGATGTCGAAGGCCTTTTCAAAATCGATAAAGTTGAAGTAGAAAGTTGACTGCCATTCTATCCTCTGTTTTATGATGATGCGTAGCGTTGCAATTTGATCCGTACATGATTTGTTTCTCCTGAATTCAGCCAGCCTGTTCCGGTTGTAGTTTTGAATTTGGCGCATCCTTTAGTTTCTGCAGGATGATGCGGCTTAATATTTTGCTTGGGTGGATAGGAGCATGATTCCGCGCCAGTTCTTGCAAAGACTTAGGTCACCCTTTTTTGGGAGTTTGACAAGGCAGCCCTTCTTCCAATCGACAGGCAGGTACCTTTCCTTCTTCCTTCCAAACTATCTGCAATAGTGGTGTGAGCGATTCGGCTGCTAATGTCCCTGCGTCTGTTTTCAGTGCTTCTGGAGGAATTTCATTTGGTCCTGCTGCTTTCCCGGATTACAGCAACTTGATGCCATCTCTAGTCTGCTGTAAAAGCAGTGTTAAAGACCGTAACATATCAGGTAGTCTCCTTGTTTCCCTATCGTCAGAAATTAAATGACGGTAGACAATTTTTCACAATGGTATCTTTGTGATTACTTCTACAGTAATTCACCTTAGTTTCTGTTTTTATCCCCTTTTTACATTATCTTTACTTCTTCTTAATGCTGTTCAGTTACCTTTTGTCTTTTGGTGCCCATGAATCAATTCTGTCAGTCACGAAATGATATAGGCTATATAAACACAGCACACAATTAACTTCAATTTCAATATACAGCAGATGAAACGAACCTGTTTTTTTTATATCCATGCAGACACTGGCAATGTGACTTGGGTTCTTTCCTCTGGTGTATGTGCTTTAATTAATACCAGTTTCAGTTTTTACAGACTTAGCTTCTGTATAGTTGTCAAACGTCAAAATTTTATCGTCGTTGTGATCCTACAAGTATGTAGTTTTAGAAAATGCTTCTTTCAAAGGGCTGGTGGCTTTGTGAGACTAAAGGTTTTCAGAAGACAAATACTACGAGATTTCGTAGTTTCTTCTCAATAGCATAGCAACTAACATAATTTACATGGGCAAATTACTCCGGTGACTTTAAAGGCCACCTTGAAAACAGCTGTAATAACCAATCGAATTTCCGTATTCCGGCCAGAAAGGTAGCTCTTCACAAAACATAGAAACTTGGCTGGTTATCTTAGCAGTTGCTAGAGTGGCCTTAAAAGTCACTCAATTATTCGTCAGTATCTGTAGTTATGTGAAGGTAAAGGTAACAACCAATCAATATACGAGGTCAAATAGTTCAGGTAACAGACAGGGTTACATCCGTCATTTTCTGGATTAATAATTCTGTGCATATTTGAGTGAATAATTCAGTATTTCTGTCACCTTAAATAACTAACTCTGGATTTAAGTTATGTAAAACAAAAACAGTTATTAGTATTGATTTTGTGACCAGTCATCAATAAAAGCGTTACATAGATGATTTTGAATTTACATTCATGCTAAGTACATTTGGTTGAACCACGTAATTTGATAGCCATTAAGGTATTTTATCATTCTGATGGTTCTACCTATATAATTGGCACCACAACTGCAGGTGGACCTGTACATATAATGTGAGGTAGAGTTAATCAAATCTCGCCCTTTAATTGTTGGCACTAGAAGAGTAAAATAGCCATGAGGTTAAATAAAGAGAAGCGGTGTGAAGTTTATTTGCTAGCCTCCGAAGCCTGTTGTCTTTAAGTTGTAATAATGCATCAAAAGTTAAGCAGAAGCTTTTAACATGTATACCTAAATACGTACATAGCTTCTGAGAAGTAATTCATAATATTTCTTAATTTACTACCAAAATCTGACAATCGTCTAAGGAATACCTTAACCATTTTTATAATTGGGGACGTATCACAAACTCGCTTCAGAATAATAAATGCATTCTTTGTAAATTATAATGATCATGTTTAAACACTTAAGTCCCATACTTTTTGAGTGAACAATTCTTTTCCAGTAATCTGCATTTTCGTACTCGATAAAAGTAACAATAGAGGACTTTGATCAACATCATTAACCAGTACTTCCTGACCTTCACAGTCATGTGACTATTTCCTATAGACACAGGTAGCCAAGCAAGACGCATCACGTTTTCTAACTATTCTCACTGATGGGAGAGTATAACCACATAGAAATAAGCAACAAAGAAATACCAACAGACTTGTTTGTTTGACTGCGAGCCAAACATTCTGAGTGGTATCTAAATTTTCATTGGAACCTTGAAAAATCCTTGAAATTTAAACGTCCATACCAATGAGCTATAAATTGACTTCACACAGAACCTGATACTCAATCCAACTAACACCCAAAGATTCAATCAAATATCAACTATGTTATGTACACATTAGCTGTAAGTCGCCAAGGCTCTTAATTCTTCACTTTCGACAGTTGTTTTTTGGAGCAGAGGCTCTTGACAGGAGAAATCTTAGGTATAAAAGAGTTACTAAACCGTTAAAGCTCCTTAGGTGGTTGACTTTGCTGTGTGAAAATAAATTAAAAGTAATCGTAGCCAACTTTAAGCGTAGTTTTATACAGTGAAGGTTCAGAAAGTAAGCCAAGTATTTTCTGAATCACACTTACAGCACGCAGTATTACATTTCCAAAATTTCTTTCCAACATGAGTGTTTGCAGGAAATCTCGGGGTTGACCTGGCGCATCAGATAATAATCCCTTGTCAAAAATGAAGGCTTTTAAGAAATTCCACTTATATTTTTGTTGAAAATGTTCACAAGTTAACGAAATAACATGTTCCAATAACCTCCTCAGAACCACAATACTAAGTTCTGACAGAAGTGTGGTATGTTAAACATGATAGAATCAGACTAGGACAGGTCTGAAAAAGATCTTTAAAAAATTGGGAAAAAAAGGACCAGACACTTCGGGTCGTAGGAAATGAATATTCAAAATAAGAAATTTAATTCAAGTTTGTCTTACCAAGAATTTACATAGTGACTTCTCCCCTGCATCGAAGTAAAAGATGATGTAATTTAAAAAGGGGAAGAGATTTAGTAGGACAGCGGTACATATTTCCATGAAAAAATTCCATAGCCTTTCAAGATGATTTTGTGGCTTATATCTGGAGCATAACCATAAAGTGGGTACACTGAAAAGTCAGAGGTTAGACTAATTGTAAAATGTTACCCCACAATGCATGCTAGTAAGGACATATGTTTCTTCAAGTGGCTGAAGCCCAACATTATAACCAATAAACAGCTGTTTGTTGGTAAACTACTGAAAGTTGGAATTTCAAGAACCTGTTCGCAAACTAATAATGAGTAACAGCAATTAACCTCTTGTTCGATATCGACTAGAGAAAACTCCAGAACTGACCATATCAAATAGTGACATAAAAAGCAGTTGATAAGTAACATGTACAATAGATTAACTGGAGCATGCCTAGAAAATTAGTAGTCAACACAAAATGCAGTTACCATGAAATAGGTAAAAGAGTTCGCAAAGCCATTATTTCGGCCGAAAATATTGTACCCATTGTCAGCACAAGCAACCTAAAAATTTTCGATTAAAAAGAACACTCACAAGTTATTACTGCTCACCCGCGAAAATATTCTGCATAGTAAAAAATGCAAGCACAATGAAATTAAAAATCTATAAATGTTAGTTGAAGAGAAACTGATCTTACTCATTTCCAACGCGAAGACCAATAACAACAACCGCAGAAGCAACGTATAACGAAACTGTAAACCCATTTGGAACCTTCATTAGGACCTGTGAATCAATTAAAAAGCACTTTAAACTTGAAAATTTTGAAATCCTATAGCTATCACGAAGGATAATACATTTCAATTTGAAATATAATTACCAGGTAATTAGGAAAAGAAACACAGCATTATACATGGGAATAAGACAAGTTATCAAAATATAGTGGTTCAGAAAAACGATCACGAACGACATCTGCCATATCCTAGTAAACACGCTGGCACACTTAGGTAACAGTACAGTAAGTGAAAAGAGCGAATTCGCCACCAACAGCACGTTCATGAGCCACATTATGGACGACACTATGTGTGAGTGTTCACAACCACATAAACTGACTTTCCTCTCCTCTCCTCCTTCAAACTGTACTCCTGCCTTCTACATTACTGATGTGGTGAAACCACAACACAAAGTTAACGCTTCGAAGGCAACCGTGCTCAAATAGCTGAAGCTTCATTTTCTTTTACTTCAATGGCCATGTTTCACACCGAAACTAGAACACATCGAGCTGCAACACAGCACATTCGACCTTCATGACACAATCCGACACCACAGTGGCAACAAAAAATAGTGTATGTTGATGAAAGCTAGTCCAGCCATTTTGTATCCATACAAAGATTTCACCCATCACTACCGTACCAGGGTTGATCCGACTTCCTAGGTAAGTGAAGTGATCAACGCACTCAACCACTTCACTGCTGACTAACAGACAAGGCTCTAACGCATATCAGTCCTAGAGCAACAATTTCTATTTGCATTTCGAGAAACATAAACCAAACATTCTCAAATTGTCACTCAATGTGCTCATGAGACTCTGCATCGCATTGGTATCTTCATCTAAAACGACTACGTCATCTGTGTGCTCTAGACCTACCAAAGATTCACATGTGATGAAATCAGCAATATGACGACAGAGAGACCTTCATAAGTACGTCTATGATAAAGTTGAACAGAAATGGAGAGTGGATATCCTTGACAAACACCACTCGATGTGCACAGCTCACCTGGCAACTCAACATAGGCTGTAACACGCCAATGGGTGTTCATGAGCACAGCCTTTAACAGACTGATCTACTTACTCGGCATACCTTTTATTCAGAAACCAACATAAACCTCTCGGTCGACAGATTCAAATACCGCCTTCAGGTCAAGAAATATAGTGTCGGGGAACGGTGAGTATGCCTGTGTTCCAGAACATGGTCGAAGGTGAATATCTGGTCAATATGCCTTCCACCAGGTTTGAAGATTGCCAAATTTCCTCAGATTCCGTTCCTCAGCTCCACTCTAATTAACTGACAAAATTAACGTAGAACCTCACATATATGTGCATCGACTCAAGTAACCAGCTCCACTCAGACGTCTTATGACCGCAGAACCAAGAATTTCAGACATTTTGTTCTTCCGGCTGACTCCCTTACACTTATCACAAGAGGATTTTTCCCTAGCTGGAATTATATCTTACTCCCATACAGTGGCGATAACAGTTTAGTTAATTTGGCCAATAATCTTCTACAACCGACCTTAAATACCTGTGGTAGTGGTCGGTCTGGTCCTGCTGCTCTTCCTCGATTTAACTGACTTACGGCCTTCTCGACGTTTTAGGTGTTAAGGATCCTATCTCGATGTTCCATTCCAGATTCGACTGGATAACGGGCAACGGAATGGTAGCTGGAAGACAGCTAAACCATTTGTCGAAATGTTCTGCTCATCGTTCAAGTCATCTTTCCTATGAGTGAATCGCATACCTATCCTTTCTTGCCCTAGTTTCAGTAACCACTGACCTTTTCACACCAGTTTCCTTATTGTCTAAATAACTGTTTACCGTCATCTATCATCGTACCCTTTTCTATCTGCTTAGCCTTCACTACACACCACTATTCGTGGTCATCTGGTGGATGACATTTGACAGTCTCCATTTCAGTTGCCTCCGCTCCTCATTCTGCTCGAAGCCAACAATAGTGTATTCGCAAACATCCCTCGAGCACAATCTTTCCACTTGGGCATTAAAATTACCTGTTACGACAACCTCGTCTGAACGTTCGGCTTTCAGTAAGAGACTAGACAGTTTCCGGTAGAACTCATCCTTCACTTCAGTCAATATAAGCACAGGACCTGACATTATGGTCCAACAATTTCAACCGCCATACTTCACATCAGAACATCAAGATACATGGCTTTAAGGAGAGGGATGGGAAAATTCGAAAGCGAAATTCAGTCACGAGTGACCAAACCTCATAAAAAGAGAGTAGGGCGGCAATGTAATTAACGAAATGTGATAAAAAGATGGGAATGGAGATAATCTATTAATGCATTCGCACCAATGGCACAAATTCTCAGTCATATCGCCTAGAGTTTCTAACTACCGATTTTAGTTGTCACGCGGACTCCAACCGATAAGCCTACATTTATCTACGCGACTCACCCCAACAGTCACAGAAATCATGCGGTGATGCCATGTTTCACTGTGTCCTCCTCTAACCCCTCCCAGTATAAATGCACTTCAGGTAGTACTATGCAATGGGAGAAACGGTAAACAGGCTTGCGTGACACATGTCGCAGTCAGCTGAGTCGACGAAGCTCCACAACTTGATCAACTGACCTACCACCTTTGCCAAAAACTCTACGACTGACTTCTACATTCCACAACACATGACCAACACTATGAAGGCAAAACTGAATGAATACCTGAAGCCTTCTCATGTCCTCCACCCTTGATAACCATGTTTCCCAGCCATTTCGTAGAAAAGATCGAAGTGCTGTGCTTAATACCCGGCACTTATTCAGCAGTTAGACACCTCGCCGGCGCGACAGATGGTGTAAGTTAACCAAAAGCAATAGAGCTGTTAGCATCTGTGCCGAGTGTTCCTTTGTTTGTTTTTTATTGGGATTGTTCCAACTTCCTAAGTAGATGAGGTGGTGGGGGTGCTCCGTCACTTCACTTCCTATTGTTAGACGATGTAATAATGCAGTACAGTTATGATGTAACAATCAGTATTTCGGCAATGAGAAGCGCACCCTCAACATTTTCGAATCACCACTCAGTGTCGAGAAGACCGTGCGTTTTGTTGGCGTCTGAAACGACCAGATTTGTGGTGGCAACTTGTTTTACGCACTCCTACTCATCAACGGCCCTGTAGCACATTATTAGATGACTTAGGTTAATGCTGGATAAAACTAGGAAGTCGATAGATGGAAAGATGACATCACTTGAAGCTTTGCGACTGTTGCAACCCTTGTAGTGAAACAAGTTGGAGCCTGAGTGATAATCGGTGATCGAAGACGCTAGGCGATTTGCTCGGAATTGATCTCAGTGACGCAAGTGTGCCCACACGTTATAGGCATTTCAGTAGTCATGGAGAAGTGCCGGACCTTCTTGTTTAGTTTTTACGACTTTCTATGACTTGACAATTTTTTCTTTTATTTCTAAACTCTTTATCTTGGTACCTTTTACCCTGATATGCTGATATGAGGCATGGCAACCTAGACCGTTTAGCAATAATACTAGGATCCAGACTGGTGGTATTTAAAGTGATCATATCTTGTTTTTATACGCCGGTTACCATTCCAGTCTGTCTAGCTAATAGTCTTTGGTCAGTGTCTTTAACTATCACTGATTCAAAGCTATAAAGGCCAGTCGCACTTTCATTTTTCTGTTTGCTTACAGTTTTTTAACTTTTCCAGCTGAGTGCCGTACTTTTTGATGCTCATCGATCTTTTCTGATAGATATCGAGTACAATGGTGCGCGTAAGTCCCTTTCATGACAGATCAAACAGCATTCACGTAGAAACAACGAGATTCGATGGTCAAAAGGTACATGTGAGATGAATGCAGTAGTTGCATCTGGTAGCAGTCGGAAGCTGTTCCAGCTCATGAGCTACCGGCAGCAAAATTCTGGTGTCAGTTAGACCGTCTGTGAAGATGGTGATATGGCGATTACCAACTTCCACAGGCACCTAAAGCGCTGAGTAGAGCACTTCAGAAAGCAGTTCAGCCCACCTACTGTTCGAGCAACATTGGCCTCAATATCTTTTGATCCGTAATAAGTTAACACCGACTTCCTCAACGAAGTGTATGTCCACAGGAACCCTAAGGTTCGAAAGCACCATAAGGCACTCAGACCAAAGAAATTACCCCCAACTCCCTTTTTGAGATGGAGGTGAGAAGGTAGTCGGGGAACCTACTGCTTTGCTTTGAAAGGTATGGCAGACTTAGAATAAAAGTATCCTTTTATCCACCTATAAAAGGGTCTTCAAAATTAATATGTAATAATCAGGGTGTCAATCTACTGCCAGTAGAGTCTTAATTGTTAGGGATGATGTTTCATAGGCTGTTTAAAATGCATGAAAACTGATTCGTAAGGAGCAAGCTAAGTTTCGTTTAGGTCGTGGATGCATTGATCAGACGTTCAATATCTGTCAGATAATCAAACACAATCAAAGGCATTGCAGACCAACGATGGTTGGGTTTCTTGATTTTAGAACTGTTTTCGATTTATCGAATAGAACTGTACCCTGAAATTGTTTGTTTGAGAGGAGTGCTCCTGAGACGTCTGTTAGCATCTTGAAATATCTATACTTCAACACATCAGATAGAGTGACGGTATAAAGCTAGCTCTCCATTGTTCCAAACCAACAGTGGCGCTAGGTAGAGCTGTCCGACTTCACCAAGGATAACATTTTAGAGACAGACCTGAAGCACGTGGTAGTTGTGGTGGAATAAAACTGTTATCAGGTGACTTTGATTCGAAGGTAACAGCAAAACATAACTAACGTAGAACCCTGTACACAAGTGCAGCAGTTCAAGTTGCCACACTTCACAACAGCGTGCAAAGAACAAGTGTCCAATCTAACTCACTTACCGAGTGCTGAGAACCTTATCAGCTAACTTTTCTTCCTTCCCTAGTACCTCTCGTCCAACTCCAGCACTGTCAACATGGTGATTCCACCATACGCGAGTCATGCCATGAAGACAACTGTAACCAAAAACCTGAAGTCTCCTACTTTTAAGCGCCACGCTTCACGGGTGCATAACAGCACAGAACTGACTCTAACGCAGTATTCTAGTCATTTACCAGGTAGTCAAATACCCCACTAGTCGGCACCAAACAAGACGCAAGTTGGTAAATGCCAAAAGAACTGAAATTTTGAGATGACGCAACTACTTGTGTGAGTGAAGTGGTCGACGCATTTCACCCCTTCACTTCCCATTTTCAATCTGGGAGTAGCTGAAAACTAGTCTTGAAGCATCATCTTAAATTCGACAGATGCGAAAGGCATGCTAAACACACAAAAAATTTCCGCTGAAGGCGTTTAAACGACCTCGCATTTTGTCATCATTTTCAACTAGCAGAACAACATTGTCTGCATACTCCAAATCAACCAAGTAGTAGATCGATCCCCGCGGAGTGAGTGGAAGCTAGGGTTATGCTCATTAGCATATCGTCTATAACGACGTTAAAAAGGAAGAGACTGACCACAGATGGTGAAGGTTCACAACCAAATCAATCGACCGGGCTGTCTTGCCTAATACCCTTTACCTGACCTTTTATTCCCTAGCTCCTTCCTTGAAAACTTCGGGTGGCAAACCATCAGGTCCAGCTTTTTTCATTGTTTCGGGTTAAATACAACATTCTCAACTTCAAGGAAAGTTGGAAGACCCCACATCCACGTTTCATTCACGTTTGTGTTACCTTGTCGCCGACCAACTGAAGCGTTGCTGTGAGCCAGCAGAAATGTGCTTCAGTGTTCTGTCCAACTTCCTAGCCATATGTCCTGAGAAGTTATCAAAGTCTCATTCTTTTCGGTGATGGTCACACTTCACTGACCATCGTCTTCTTTTTGCCAGTATCCCTAATAAACGTAAATAATTGTCGAGTCTGACCTAATGCTGATGAATTCTTTCTACTATTCCCTTTCGCCACCCACCACTGATTGCTATCACTGCGAAGACTTTCTATTGATTACGTTCAAGCTGCATCCGCTCCTAATTGTGTTCAGAGCCAGTTGGAATGAGTCTTCTCAAATCAATCAGTTCGGATGACGTTATGTAAATCCACTGCCTTTTGCTAACCTTCGGATCCCGATAACTAACTTCCTTTACCATGGTTTTCATAGTTGAGTGAATATTGCGCCAGCCTTCAATTGAATGAGAACTACTGCTACATCTAAATATATGCTTTTATCCCTTCCCACTAAGAAGAAATTTGTATTTTCAATCTTCTATAGGTCCTCACAAAACGAATAATTAAATCAACAGTAGGACTAAATATTTCAGCGGAGAATACACTTTACTGAATTCTCCACTGCGATAGTTGGTTGCGGCAACCTTATTTAAATCTTGTGGAAGGTTGAACAATCATGTCAGCTGGTGTGATCCAACAAAAACGTACAGAAGACAGGGCTGACCGCACTAGCCACTTATCTTTCTCTTTGCTAACATCGATGCCTGTTTAGCTACTCGCTATTTTACTGCTTTCTTTCAATTCATTACTTATTATCCTATTACATTTTCGTTTACCCACTCCATTTTTCAACTCTATTTCCAAAAGTATACTCAACTCACATATTCCCACACCTGTTAGAGAACGCCCTCTTTAGCACCTTGAAAGATGAGGGTCCACCTAGAGAGCAACACTCTATTATCCCGTTCACAGCACGGTTTTCATAGAAATTTCTCTTGCTTGACGAACCTTCTTATAGCCAGAGAAAGTTGGGTTAAGTCTAAAGATGGTAAGATACCGGTAGATGTTATTTTCATTGACTTTAGTAAGGCTTTCGACAAAGCACCTCATTCCAGGTTGCTCGAAAAACTGAGAAGTTTTGGAATCAAAAGCAGTCTGCTCGCATGGATAAGAGACTTTCTTGTTGGTAGAGGACAGAGTTACGACCAATTCTCAACTCTCCACTTGGAAGTTGGTAGAGAGTGGAGTGCCGCAAGGCACAATCCTGGGCCCTCCACTGTTTCTTCTATACGTAAATGAGCTGCCAAACATCACGAAATCCCCTATGGTTCTCTACGCTGACGATGTAAAAGTCTGGCGGGAAATTAAGAACTATGAGGATATACGTGTACTCCAGGAAGACCTGAATAGCTTATTTACCTGATCAGAGAAGTGGTTGATGCTTATCAATGCAGGTAAATGTGTGAGCATTCACTCTGAGCACACACACACACAGCAACATCTACGATATTGATGCGACTCCTTTACCGTCAGCACTGACCCACAATGACCTAGGAGTCATGTCAGTTATGACTTGAAAACCATGGCTCACTGTCGACTGGTAGCAGCTCGGAGTCTTAGGTCTCTTTGGGCATTACGTAGAACTTTTACGAAAATAAGTGGTAACATGTTCATCATCTTATACACATCCTTAGTTAGGTCTAAATTAGAAAACTGTACACAGGCCACCAATCCTTGTTTGAAAGGTGATGCAGACCTTCTAGAAAGAGTTCAGAGGGCAGCCACTCGTATGATCCCTGCGATGGCCGGCCTCACCTATGAAGACCGACTTAAGGAGCTGAACCTCTTCACTTTGTCCTACCGCAGACAGGGGGGGAGAAACCTAATCGTGCTATACAGGATTCTAAGAAATGACTTTGGACCTGACCTATCTTCTCATTTACTTCCCACTAGATGGGAACACCTCAGAGGACACGGGAGGAGACTACAAAAGCAAAAAACGAACATAGTCTCCGCAGAGTACTGGTTCTCGCGCGAAGTAATCAACAACTGGGACGGACTTCTAGGAGAAGTGGTGTCCACTGACTTGTTCAAAAGGGGATTGGACAAGCACAGAAATCTACTGGAAAGGATTAATATAGGCTACGAGCCTCCTATCCCCAAAAAACAAATCTGAAAGTGAAAAATGCTCTTACTTTTACGCCTGTAAGGACTTCAGAAATTTACTAGTTTTACAAATGGTAAAATAGATGTTATTTGGTAAACAAACGCAGAAAGCCAAATATGAGTTCATGGGCACCACACCACCGAACTTCAGTTTAGGCGGTGCACCTAACTGAAGGCCACCTTTTTAAAATGACTTAGTCGTGACGAGGGGAAATAGTTTCACGCCTACAATTCAACCTTTTTTAAGGTTTTATGTGCCGAGTATTTAAATACTTCACTATATTTTTGAATTACTGTAATCTACTTAACAAACTTGTTTACCTTTCTCCACTATCTGCTACATTAGCTAGTTTAACAATTCAGTATTGTTACTGTCACTTCTAGGTCTTGCGGAACAACTTGGAGCTTCAGATAGATGACGAATTGGCGGCTATGGCAGTAACCCTGGTAAACCCGGCTGGTGGTTGGATGTTGGTTAAATTTATAGTGACATTTATTATTTGTCCTCGATATACGGTATCAATGGTTTCTTACATAGCATTTAGCTGGACAGATTTGAAGTCAGATGGTGATGCTGTGGTGCGATCTCACTTATCCACCTCGACCTAATACATAGGGGAGTATCCTCTGTCCCTGGAAGTTGATGAAATCCCATTGGTGCGTCATTATTCGAGGTTCAGGGAGTCTGGTAATGTTGCCACGTATGGATCCGTACGCATACTCATCACAGCTTCGTATTGCAGCTCACCTTCCTGGTTGACCACAATGTCTGACACTTCTCCGTCGACAGCTAGTGGTGAAGCTGGTTCACTTGTTCCCGTTGATGTTTTGCGCATACTTTAGGTTACACAAATTGAATCATCGTGCGAAGTGTATATTTACCCATGTAATCCCGGCATAGTATAATGAATCGTACTAACTTGGTGCCAAAATTTTTCTAAGCCATTGATCCATTGCTGGTCAGGATATGCTTAGATATAATTTGAAGTTTTGAAAATTCGAAAATGCTTAGAAGCGTGCACTGGATAAGGCTTATGTTTTTGTGACGACCATTAAGTATATCTTCAAACTGTAAAATTCGTGTTATGGAAGCAGTGAACAATGGTTCCCTGGGTCCTTTGTTTGTTGCAATGGAATACGTTCCATGTTTGGAATCGGCTGCTTCTTTCCTGGTTCAAGGAAAGCTGATAAGGCAGAAATAATCAGTTCATTAATCAGTTGTCTGTAGGTAGTGCTGCCATCCATTGCTGGGAAGTCATGAAGTGACTGCTAACGTTCCTCCAAACTCATCCTAGAATGGCTATGTCCTTCTTCACTTATGATTATATACCTAGAGAGTGTCTCACAATATGAGGATGCAGACGATGTATCTAGCATGACTGAATAGACTGAATGCTAGCGATTTAGTTTTGAAGTACCTTCTCGCCAAGTATATCTGATCACACCAAACTTGGCAGAGGACCTGCGATTCTCGTCCCGGCTTTAGGATAAACGACAGTAAAGTTGACGTCCAGAAACTTGAAGAATCTGTTCTTGAAGATCTGTTACAGCTTGATGTATCACAACAGTCTACGCGAAGAAAGAGGCGCCAGGCCCAAGTGCATGCCAAATATTCAAACGACACGTTCTCTGAAACCCAAGTTCTCCGATGCATGATAATGTATCTGGTGTGCTCCAAAAACAGACAGCAATGTGGACCTCCACCAACACTCCGTACAACCACCCGTGTATGCAGGCAGGTGTGGTTGAGGACCAGTCAAAACGACAACTGAAGGTTTAATAACGGTCGTACATATATCCAGTTCTGGGAAGTTGGTCACTAACATGGAAGACTCATTAACTTGTTTTGTAAATTTTTGGAGGCAGCTACCTAACGATGATTTTCTCAGGCTGAAGTCTCATCTACACCCGGGTGACAAAGAGTCTACGAGGTCCTAAACTAGTTCACGGACGTCGGTAACACCAGTAGTGCCTTCATTCTGGTTGGATGGAACACAGGAGTTCAAAAACCAGACACGTTCGAATTCGGTCTGCAGCAGCACAGATGTTTATGCCAACCGTTCTTGGAGTCCAATATGCTCCTGTGTTCCTACTACCGCTCAGGTAAATAAGTATTTAGTTAGTTGCAAGCCGATTTAGGTACACTGTTGAACTAAGCATTCTTAGACATTGGCGTGTAACGTATGGTTCATCAATCTACCTAATCTATCTACTAATTGCCACATCCCCAGCTTCTGAAAGAATCTTTTAACAAGCGATATGCTGTAGTGGGACTGTTATCATTTAATTGCAGACGCCTCTCACCGTAGTCAACGGTGGATCAGAAACACCAACAGCCAAACTCTGGGAATTTCGCTTCCGTAACTGGTCACAGAAAATGGTAAGACTTGTGAAAAATAAAACATCTGGCAGTGAAAAAAATATTTTAAAAACGGAGTTAGTAGACAGCTGTGGCGAAATTCTGGGGCAGATTGGGGAAACGTTATGTATCGCCTCTGGCGGAATGCGAAGGCTGGACCCGATTTCCCCTTGAATCATCGTGGCACCCCGAACTGCCGTGCCTCAGCAGACAGATCTCTATGAACTGTTGCTGATTAAAATCCTCTTTAAACATTTATTTCCCCGAAGCGGATTGACACCATATATATAACGCGCTCTTGGCAGTTTACTACACGTACACATTTACGGCGAATGAAACCCTATGCACAAAAATGATTTATTTGAAAATAACCAACAATGTAGATTTGTATAATGTTATTAAGGTCCACATACACGTCCCCGATGTAAAACGTGTTGAATGATGCCTGAGTATGTGGAAAGCCATGACGGATTGTCTAGCACGGAATTCTAAGCAAAATGCCTACTTCAACACAATACACAGTCAGGTGCACCACATGGGAATGGCGTGAAGCCCACTTATCTTGGGAGGGAAGGGATGGCTACCGATGGAAGGGAATATTCATTTAAATCGTATTGCAAGCACAGACGCTGGTAAATGATGTTGTCACCATTAATGAGTCGACATTATTCATAAGAGCAAGAAATGAAGTTCTTACTCTGCTGCTGGTGGCCCCCTTTTGTCCTCCCACCCACGTATACGATCTTTGAGTCACGCAAGCAGCCTCGAGTGGCCTCATCCGGTTCACTATCTGCTCCTTTATTCGACCGTGAAGTACCTACGGATAGCGATTTTACTATCGCTGGTGACGGAGTCATGGAAGTTTAAACTTACATTTGACGATCCAGTGGAATGAGCGGCTCATAAGGGAGGGTTCCACAGGGGGTTCATGGGTGGGTTCATCGGAGTGTAACCTCTGGTTACCAGGCTCCTCGCAACATGTGCCTTAACAGAAACTTCGGAGCAGCCATAACCTCGCGATTTGTATGAAGTTTCCGATCAACATAGGAGGCTATTAGCAGAACTATGGCCCTCAACTGGCGCCCCCTTCATCATTCATCTCACAGAAATAAGCGGCAAAAGTGGAAAACTGACTAACTATATGCATATGGAAAGCAGTTCATCACAAAAGATAAAGAATGAAATTTTAACATGTTCCCAACCAGCGCGCTTCAGATAGCCTGCCCATGCACACCCATCCTATATATGCAACTAAATTTCTCCTTCCGCAATACCCGTGGTTATGATTGCCGCTGAAGAATTTGTCTGTCTCACTGACGAGGAGAATAACTGTTCGATCTAAGACATCCCGCTAACTTTTCTCAAAAATGCTATCAAAAACACACAGCGAATCAGTTTGATTTGTGCGATCAAGTTTGGAGTGCATAAATTTCACATATCAATGATGCGCACATATCCGTACGAGTTCCCGAATAATTCTCCAAGACCGATGAACGGTGTACGGCAAGGCTGACAGCACAGGCGATATATCTTTTACGTCTTTATGTAGAATGTTTGACTTTCAGGCCTGTCATTATGGAGTTGGCTAACTTGCATGCGGAGAAGCGGGAAAACCAGCGAGCGTTTACGCCTTATGAAACCGCCTGATGTGACCTATTTAATGGAGGCAATAATAATCGCCTTTCTGCAGACGACATGTGTGGTGTATTATGGAATTTTCAGCGCGTAATATTTCCACGAATGCGTTCCTGTGCATATGTTTAAAAGAAGTAGTGGTCGCAGTGTCAGTAATAACGGCTTTAAATGCACCAACGTAAAATGGGTGTCCAGTATTACGCTAGCGTCAGGTCAAGCCCTGCGTATGAATGCAAAAGTGAGTTTGATTAAGGCGGTGGTGGTTCATTCAGTAGGAACAAAAATCTTGAGTTCGGTGTAGGTATCCCAGGAATTGTAGTGTGCTGTATTTCTGTAAATTTACATGTCTATCTCAATCTGTCACAAATTTTTTTCTTCCCCTGGTTCTTGACTTGAGAAACGACAATTTGAAAACACTTAAGAAAGGTATAAGAGTATATGATAAATTTAGAGGACCTATTTAAAAAAGTAAAACAGATATAAAGTGAAGAATTGAGATAAATATCAGCAGCCCAGGAGTAAGCATTCCTCTTCGTCTTAACTACGACACTTACCCCTGGAGACTGAGGTCCGATCTACCCTATCTGTGATTCGTAACGCTAGAAAATGAATAATCTGGACACTTCAAAATGTCGCAAATTGGCATCAACAGGTAACGGAAGCTGGTGCAGAACTGAAGATGGGCGAAATTACAGAAAGCTAGGTAACTTTGAATGCAATCAGTAAACGGCTGACTCAAAGCTCCACGTGTCTTCAGGATATACGCAGAAGAACCGAAAAGGTAACGTAATGACTCATAATTCCAACAAATTTCAAGAACCTACCCTCGGCCATGGCACTGTAGCGTCACACACTCCCCAAAATCAATAGCCTAGGGTTTGACGACTTCGACACTGATGCTGACCTCGATAGTTTAACTGGACTCGCTGAGCTGAAGGCACCCGGTCAAGCATCCTCGCCATTTGGCACGCTGTCGTGTTGCGTTGCACTGCTCGTATTCGACCCTCTAGCCAGTCAGTCGGAACGCATCGGTATCTTGGCACAACCATCCAAATATACTATTCCATCCGACTACGCTATCGTGTTCTTCCTTGGTCTCGTATTCGTGGGTATATAACAAGTTCGAATAATTAGTGATTGGTCTTTGCGTCTGTCAAGTTCGCACCAGGACAATTCCTAAATTGGTGGGCCCGACGTAATCACATATCCCGACCAATAACAAATATTGAATTGGTGAGCCTGTTCCACTTCATATTTGTTTACTGTTTTCATTTCGATAACATTTAATTAACCATTTACTGTACTTTCTCATGTCCGACCACACTCCCAAGCTTATTCGTATTAAGCCGACTACGAACATGATCCAACTCGTGCCATATTGGCCAGACAGTGAAGAAACGTGGTTTCTGTATGCCAAGGCCGATTTTCGAGAACAGGGCGTCTCAGATCCTCATTCTCGATTTCTTGCTGTCATACGGTCACCACTGCGAGAATTAAACAGGTATGTTACAGCACATATGTCTAATCCTGAAGTAAGTGATCCTTATGCACTTCTTAAGGCTGCACTCTTGAAGAAAAGCGATGTGACATCGCCAGCGTTTAGACAAATTACTTCGTAACATCGAGCTAGGCAGCCACTGAGCTACTGAAGTCCATGCACGCATGCGTGAAGTGATCGGTGCAGGAACATGCGACGATACCTTTTCCGAGAACTATTTCTCTCGAAACTACCGCAACCGGTGCGAACCGTGTTAGTGACACCGCAGTCAGTCCAACTCGATGGCCTGGCAGCCTCGGCAGATAAAATACTAGAGATTTCTGGCAGACCCGTCTCCAACGTATATTCTGTCTGCGGCAAACCAGAAAGCCAGGATTCATAGGTGACAAAGCTGTGCAACTCCGTTAAACAGTTGCTACGATCTCGAAGTCCCAGTTCACGTAGCACTTCACAGAAACGCACCTTGGCGCATGGCAGCAAATCGCGTGGTAGCCCCAAAACCAAACCTAACAGGATGGAAAACCCTGAATGGTGCTGGCACCACCCATGTAGGTCCGAGTTTAGCCATCGTTAGAACCAGACAATCAGGCGATGCGTCCTACCAAGCAGTTTTGGAGAAATATCCAGAGTTGCGACGACCGAAGCACACTCTTCCGTGCATAACCAGCAATATTATGCATCACGTCACAACCACAGGCCCACCTGTGGCATCCAAAGCGCGCCGTCTGGCCCCCGATAAGCTCAAAATGGCGAAAAGCGAATTCGACCACATGCTCGAACTGGGCATTATTAAACCGTCAAACAGCCCTTGGCATCGCAATTGCACATGGTTCCCAAAAAGGATAGCAACGACTGGCGTCCAACCGGTGAGTACCGAAGGCTTAACGCCAAAACAACTCCAGACTGCTACCCGATACCTCACGTTTACGATTTGACTGCAACCTTATGCGGAATGAACATTTTCTCCAAAATCCACTTGGTCAGAGCGTACAACCAGATACCTATGGCAGCAGAAGATATCGTGAAAACGGCCATTATTACTCCTTTTGGCCTGTTTGAATTCCTGCGCATGCCATTTGGTCTTCGGAACGCAGCACAAACATTCCAACGCTTTATGGATGATGTCTTCCGTGGTCTGAATTTTGTTCACGTCTACGTCGATGATTGTCTAATTGCGAGTCCAGGTAAGGAAACTCACCTCAAACATTTGGACCTCGCATTCGAAAGACTTAAGAAACACGGCATCACAGTCAACTTACAGAAGTGTGAAATGGGAGTTGAATCATTCAGCTTCCTTGGGCATACCATTGATAACAAGGGTATACGCCCATTGAGAGATAAGGTGGCGGCTATCACAAACTATCCAGAGCCAACCACCGTGAAACATCTTCGCACTTTCAATGGCCTGGTAAGTTATTACCGAAGGTTCATCCCCAACTGTGCCTCTGTCATGAGACCACTAACAGATCAACTTCGAGGGACTACGAAGTCCGTGACTCTAGACAACGTGGTTAGACTTGCCCTCTCCAAAGTCAAGGAAGCCAGTTCAAACGCAACTATGCTTATGCAACACGACCCCAATGCTCCTTTAAGTATTGCTTTTGATGCATCTGATTCAGAAATTGGAGCAGTTTTGCAACAATTGTCTGACAACCAAGTAAGTTTAACAGTCAGTGCAAACTCACCCAGACGTATCGTGGTCGATCTACTCCTGCGTATTTTTGTGCTCCTGTAACAAATTTCGCCTGCTGCTCGCTTTTTTCATTCACTTTTCAGATTTACCTAACCAGTCCTGCATTCAAATTGAATCCTACAAATCGCATCCGTCAGTGGGAAATATTGCCATCAAAACGTTATGACCAACGCGTACACTCAAGGTCATGGCCGTGATGCGGCCTCACCTTCAAGAATATTGGATGATTCAAACGATGACCGGATAATCTTCAAATTCGAACTGGGCCTGCTTCAACACACCTATATGCCATAAACCACAGCATCTAATGTATAGGATAACATCGTACATAATAGTCATCTCTCATCACCAAAGCGATCAAACCTGTTAACTGGTTTGTATTCATGTAACCTTTGTTGTATGAAATATATTGTTATTAACCAGTGGCAACCGTTAGCCTTTCTCTCGAGGCGGCTGCATGACGTGGGAATAAACAGTACATTTTGTAGGTGTTGTGATACTTCAGTCTTGCATAAAACATTGTTATCGGTCCGAACATTTTAACGTGTCATTCCCACATTATTTATACTTTATGACCAATAGTCTATTTCTGCTCCCATTGTAATGTAATTTGCTGATTGGTTAACTTTTACTCCTACTATGCGAATTTCTCCAATTGCGGATAAGGCCATTTTTCATGTGTATACTTATTCACGTGTTTTGGAATGATTCATTGTTATTATATTCTCGGAGTAATACGCTCTCCATCTGCCAGCTTCGGTCTTCTCTCTATTCGTCCCGGGGTTCCAGCCAGTGTCTTTTGCGTACCAAGATAGCTGTCAGCCAAGCGCGCGTGTTATATTCGTTTCGGAATATATACATATACCATTAGCGCCTTGAACCCATAACAGTAGGGAACTCCTAGCTATATACTGTTCTGTACGCCACTTTCGACATTCGGTGGAAGATCATGATTTCATTATTTTCACAGACCACAAACCGTTAATCTTCTCCCTCGGCTCGGCGTCTGACAAATACTCCTCGCGTGTCTCACGACGACTGGATTACATTTCCCAGTTCACGTCAGACATCCGCCACATTTCTGGAGCAAATAACTCCGTAGCCGATGCACTATCACGGATAGCTTCGATAAATCATATCGAGGGAGTTGATCTCGTTGAACCAGCCAGGCGTCAAAAGGAAGACCTTGAGCTGCATCATGAGTTGTCGTCCACAGCTCTCAAGCTGCGACTTTGTCCGGTTGGATCAGACAAGCATACAATTTCGTGCGATGTCTCCGCTAGTCAACCGCACCCAGTAGTCCTGAAGAGTTGCCGACGCGACGTCTTTAATTGTTGCAAAAACTGTCCCATTCAGGTATGCGAGTCACCATTAGGCCTATTGCACAACTTTTTTGCTGGCTTGGGATGAACGGAGACCCAAAGGTGTGGGCCCAGTCGTGCTTAACTTGTCAGAAGTACAAAGTCACACGACACACGAAAAGCCCTTTAGGCTCATTTCTAGCCCCAGACATGCGTTTCGACCACGTTCATACACACACTGTAGGACCCCTACCAGAATCTAATGGATGCACCTACCTTTTCACTTGTGTTGATCGTTTCACACGATGGCCGGAAGCAGTACCTATTAGGATATTGCTGCTGAAACAGTCGCTCGTGTTTTCATAGAAAGATGGATCGCGAACTTCGGATGTCCATCTTACGTCACGACCGACCGTGGGCGCCAATTTCAGTGTTGATTATTTCACGCTCTAACGGCACTTTTAGGTTGCACCCGGTTCCGAACGACAGACTACCATCCACAAGCAAATGGCATGGTAGAGCGTTTTCATCGACAGTTGAAAGCTTCCCCTTCAGCTGCAAACATTCCTCAGTGGACCGAGGCTCTGCCTCTAGTCCTACTAGGTATTCGTAACGCCTTGAAAGTTGATGCTGGATGTACTCCTGCAGAACTCGTCTATGGGACCACTCTTTGCCTACCAGGTGAGTCTGTTTCTCCTTCAACTTTCAAACATGTTTCCGACAGGGCATCGTACGTGACTAGGCTTACAAACGCAATGCGTTCAGTTAGGCCTTCTCTGGTTAGACCTCAAACGACTGATGTCTTCGTTCACCCCAGTTTACAAAAGACGTCACGCGTGTTTATTCGCCACGACGCCGTTCGTCGACCACTTGAACCATCCTGCGACGGGCCTTTCAAAGTGATCAAGAGACACGAGAAATTCTACATAATTGAGCGAGATGGACGTGAAGATACTGTTAGTATCGACCGTTTGAAACCAGCTTATTTCGACTGCAACCCCATTATAAGCGACGTTTCAGCTGGTTATAGCCTACCGACGGATAGCCCAATTATCGAGATTCTTGACGATGTGCCTGGTAATGCACAGTTGCAACAACGGTCGGCGCAACAGAAAACGCGATCAGGTCAAACCGACAGGTTCCCGGAGTGTTTAAAGTAGTATTCGACTTATTGGTGTGAAGTGAGATGCGCCAACCATTTTTAAATGAATAAGTAAATGTTTTATTCTAAAATTAAGAAGTTTTAACACGAGAGAAGCCAGTTAACAGGCTTCATCACGTTGATACATCTCAAAATGTCTGCAAGACTTAAGCCCTGAGTGGTACTGATGGAATGTCATTAAACTCAATTAAAAACTGCCGAAGGTCCTGCTACTTATGAAACGAACAAGGAAATATTACTTTACAGCGTACATAGAATGTTAAAGTTTAGATAATGGTAAATAGTGTCTTCATTTAACAGGTTTAACTTGAGGGATGCCAGTTAACAAGCACTGTCAAATTCATAACTTTTGAAAGTATGTGGTATCAAGTAATTTACATATCAAGTCATTAGTGTGCATAATCTTATTGAACGTTGCTGAAATCCATGAGACGGATATGGATTGCCATCTCCCATCACATAGATAGGTTCCATTATCAATATCAATAGCGCGCAGTGTTCAAAGCTTGCGTTGTAGCCAACCGACGTTGTTAGTCCATTCGCATAGTTTGCCGATTAGCAATATAGTAGTTTATTACTTAGAACGGTCTTCAGTTTTTAGCTTCGCTAACCACAAAGGACCCATCTATACAATCTAGAGTATCAATAAAGTATCCACAGTTATATAACCAACGTGTATGGCTATATCAATGCATATCCAGGACACGATGTTACTCTTAAAGGTAATATAGATTAATTCTGTTGGGAATACTTGTTGTATTGGATGAAAATAGATGTTGAAACAGTCAATAGTCTATAGACTTCGAGTATCTTTTGTATTAGCATAGGCAGCATCATTCGAGAATATGAGTCCTTTAGTGAAGCAACTACATCATCTATCTTCCTCTGTGTAAAGGAAACTTACAGCGAGTGGTGTGGTGGAATGAGCACTTTTATGTTTAGTACACTATCTTCGTGCGTGAAGCAGCTTGCATAATGTTTACTAAACAGCTGACAGATCTTGCTTGGGTCATCATAAAGAATGTCTCTATCAATGATCAGACTACTAGCGGTTGTGAGTTAGAGTTGAGAGCAGCTGATTCGGCAGCGTCATCATTTGAACGGCAAGAGGCGCTAATAATTTTTGAAGCCCGCGAAAATTTGAGTTTTCAGAATGAGTCCTGGGTATGGGCGTCTGCGGAAATGAGCCAAGTAAATCTGTGGTTTCACTTCTGTATGGGAAGGGGTAGGGTGTAATATGTTGGGAAGCCAGTATCACGGGCTGCATCTGAACAGCAGGTCTCCAATTAGGAGGTGATATCGTTGTGCTGGGGAGAGCATACATTGGATTTGAATGTTGTGTAAATGGGTGTAAGGAGAAAAACCTATCGTTTCTCCTGTAGCCCTTGTCTTCGTGACCATGGGAGGCATTTGTGTTCTGAACATTCTTACGCATGTTCCCTTTCTTTTACCACCTTGGTGTATGAATCCTACCTTTCTGTTGATCAGTGAGGGTGCCATAGTGCTTGGTGTCATATCGAAGGACGTCGTGAATGTGTCTGCGTAAGAAAACGGGGTCACTCTTCGAATGGCGTTATAACTATTAGGTTTAACAGTTTGAATGTAATTACTTCGGGGCTGGCTGAAACGTTTCTGTGCCATTGGCCTTGTTGACGAAACGAGAAAAGCGGAGTTGGAAACAGTTAAAAATTTCAACATGTCTTTCGGGGCATCACTTTCTTATTTGCTGGCAATGCTATAAATCCTCCCACATTTTGCCTTTATATGTCATTTTTTCGCTACTACTGAAGTGGGCGTTGCTGGTAATAACGGATATAAGAAGTATATATGGAGAGGATGGCAAAAATTATAGGGAATTACTGGCAATGGGTAAGGTTTCTGTCAAGAGCAACACAGGGGATAACACAGGCGTATTACAGTGGACGCTGCTGATAAGAGTGTATGAAGAGCCGGTCAAGAGCAAATCAAGACAGGAACAGAGAGGAGACGAAGACATTTGCAAATGGCTGCGTTAGTGCAAGCAGTACCATATGTAACCACTACCATTCCGATTGTTCGTAATAAACATTCTCCCGTCGAGTTGTCTTCTGTTTCTTCAATTGACGTCGCTGCCTTTGGATGTGATGAATATCCCATGGCCTGCAGAGTTCGAGGATGGATACATCAGGGTCTCCTCAACAAGGACTTCGGAAGGTAGGGGCGCTGGCGGGAGTTCTGGATCCGGAGGCGAAGGTCGTGGTGCTGGGAACGCTGCTGTGGGGCAGAGCGAAAGCAGCATATGAAACATATGAAGCATATGGAGCGTGGTGACAGGAAGGAGACTTGGCGAAGAATGGTTCAGCGCCTGGAGGCGGAGTTCGACAGCTCGGCGGACAGGGGGCAGGCGACGCAGCAGTTCCGCAGCGCGAAGCTAGAAATAGATGAAGATCCGCTGGTGTTGGCTGTGAAGTTGGCCAAACTACTTCGACGAGCGCTTCCCACGTTGGATGAGGATGCCTGACAACAGTTGCTGACCGCACAGTCCACTGAGAGTGTCACGAATGTCACTGCCCACCAGTTACGACTAGTCAATGCAGCCCGGCCCATGGACATTGGCGAAATGGCCAAGGTGACCAGACAGCTAATGGGTACAGCAGTAGCGACAGTGGAGTCACCAGAGGTAAATAACTGGCAAGAACAAATCAACAACCTTCAGAAAGAGATAGCAGCACTGCGAATGAGCGTCAACAAACAGAGTAAATGCTTCGCATGAGGGAAACCGGGACACTGGCGAAGGAATTGTCCGGAGAGGCGGAAAAGAAAACGTTTTGAACGATATAATATGAGTTCTGTTTTTCCGACTAGACTAGATATCGTAGGAGCCATAGATCGAGGCGCGGTGTATGCTAGATTGCGAATAAATGGTCGGGATATCGTGTGTCTCATAGATACAGGGGCGGCAGTCTCTCTAATAGATAAGAGGCAGTCTCACAACACAAGACCATGTGCGCTAACGGTCCATACGGTTGGGGGACATGCACTGGATATTGCGGGCTTGTCAGATTGCGTTGTTGAGATCGGGAGCCAGAAAATTAGATTCCCATTTATTGTGACCGCGCGCCTACAACGCCCAATCCTAGGTGCCGATTTTCTGAGAGAAGTGGGTGCAGTGATTAACACGAGAACAGGAATAGTGGCAACGAAGTACGGGTCGTTCAACACTCAGGAAAACAGCGAGGTAGCAGAGATTGAAGTACCAAAAGCACCGTACCCAGAAACGCCAAACATCATGAAGGTGGTTAAGAAATACGACAGATTGTTCACAGGAGATGGAGACCCCTATGGTTATTGTGACAAGGTTCAGCATGAAATCCCAGTGACCAGTCAGGTAACGACAACATTCATCACACGGCGAATACCATGTCACTTGGAACAAGAAGTTGGGCGCCAGGTTCAGGAAATGCTAGATGAAGGTATTATTGAAGAGGCTGACAGTCCATACAGTTCTCCAGTACTTTTAGTAAGAAAGTCAAATGGGAAATATAGATTCTGCGTGGACTTCCGGGAGTTAAATAGCATAACGCAGCTGAAGCCATGTGCCATGCCGACGATAGCGGAGACACTGGATCGTTTGCAGAATGCGAAAGTATTTACAGTTCTGGACCTCCGCTCGGGCTACTGGCAGCTACCAATAAAAGACAGTGATAAAGAGAAAACAGCATTTATTGTGGGCAAGAAGCAATACCAATTCAAGCGAATGCCATTTGGTCTGGCAGGGGCGCCCTTTACATTTAGACGATTGATGATTTGTTGCTGAAGAATTTAGAGAACGTAGAGGTGTACGGCGATGACCTGGTGGTGTACAGCCAGACGGAGGCAGAACACATAGAATACCTTGAAGCTGTTTTGAGACGTATCGATGAGTTTGGACTCCGCATCAATAAGACAAAATCTCAAGTAGCCAAGAGGAGTGTTACGTTGCTGGGACACAAAGTTGGAAACGGCGAAATAAAACCACTACCCGAGAAAATTCTGACAGTCAGAACTATTCCAGTGCCGAATTCCAAGAGGAAACTGCGACAATTCTTGGGTAGAGCAGCATTCTACAGTCGGTTCCTCAAAAATTTCAATGAGATAGCAGCACCGTTATATAAGCTACTGGGCAACCCCAAATTTGTGTGGACGGAGGAGGCACAAAAACATTTGATCACATCAAAGAACTCCTAAATGACCAGGAGATGACGTTAAAACTACCAATACCTGGTAGGCCATTTATCGTGTCCACCGATGCAAGTGATTATGGAATAGGGGCAGTCCTGAGACAGACTGAAGGAGTAGTGGAGTATGCCAGCCGCATTCTAACACCCGCAGAACAGAAATATTCTACAATGGAAAAGGAATGTCTAGCGATAGTTTGGGCGCTGGAGAAGTGGAGATCGTACCTCCTCGGTCAACGATTCCATATTGAAACGGATCATAAACCTCTACAGTGGCTTAAGACAGCGAGAGACCCCAGAGGAAAATTATCACGTTGGGTGTTACGACTGCAAGAATATGACTTCACCATCGGCCATGTGGCAGGGAAAGAAAACTGGTTGGCAGACTTCTTATCAAGATCTGACGAAGAAAATGAGCTACCTGAGATCGCATACGGCGTACATGCAGTGGAATGGAACCCGTTAAGACTTATTCGCCTTCAGAAGTCGGACCCGAACTGATCAAAGCCATAACTGAAGGGACAGAGACACAAACGTCTGTGGGAGATAAAGAGTTGAGAACGTTGTTGACGCAGAAAGAACGCCTACGGATGAATACTTATGGAATGCTAACGTGGCGAGAAAATGACGGAAGCTGGTTGGCAGTGATTCCGAAATGTCTACGCGACAAAATGATACAAGAATGCCACCAGTTAGCTCATACAGGTGTCTCACGGACAGCTGACCTTCTCAGACAAAGTGCATACTGGCCAGGTATGAGAGAGGATGTTGCCAAATACGTGCTGGGGTGTCCTCATTGTCAACTGATGAAAGGTGATCGGTATGTACGGCCGCCACTGCAGTCGATTCCAGTAGCAGCGGTTGGTGACCTGTGGTCGGTGGACGTAATGGGACCATTTCCGCAGACGTCTAGTGGCAACCAATACCTGTTGGTGATGACGGAGCATGCTACACGATGGGTAGACGCTGTCGCGATTCCTGATCAACGCGCGAAGACAGTGACCGCAGCGGTGATGCGGCATATTATCGCGGATCACGGTGTGCCGAAGATGATACTGACCGACCAAGGTCCTTGTTTTGAGAGTGAAGAATTTAAATCCTGTTTGGAGCAGCTTGATATCAAGAGGATAAGAACGACGCCGTACCACCCAGACTAACGGTTTGACAGAACGGAATAACCGTACACTGAAGGAGTGGCTAGCTTCGAAAGGAGGAAATTGGGAGACGGAACTGCCGTTAGTATTATTAGCTCATCGTGCCTCGGTACAAGGAACAACCAAGAAGTCGGCGTTCCAGTTAATGTATGGCAGGAAACCACGGCTCCCGATACATAGTAAGACCTGGCCCCAACAACAGCCTTGGAACATGACAAGATTGAGAGAGGAGCGGAAACAGGCTATCAGGAATGTGGAACGAAAGCAGAAGGCTGATGCTGAAAAATCTGAGCAGAGAGAAGGAAGTAAATGGAAACCATTTGAGGTTGGAGATCAGGTGAAATGTAAAGAACGAGGATATACGTCAGGAGGTGAGTATGGCAGAAGAAAACTTCCGAAGTGGGAAGGACCATACATCATTACCGAGAGACGCGGTTCAATTTATACCATCAAACAAGGGAACAAAGAGAAAAGAGTAAACGCCAGCCTACTTCAAAAATGGAAGCAGTGGAAAAAAGACGAAACAGCGAGTGAAAACCAAGAGAAGACAGCACCAAGACGATCAACACGGTTGCAAGCCCGGAATTTTGAGAGGGGGGGACGAGTGTAGTGGGCGTTGCTGATAACAACCGATATAAGTAGTATATATGGAGAGGGTGGCAGGAATCGTAGGGAATTACTGGCAATAGGTAAGGTTTCTGCCAAGGGCAACACAGGGGATAACACAGGCGTATTACAGTGGACGCTGCTGATAAGAGTGTATGAAGAGCCGGTCAAGAGCAAATCAAGACAGGAACAGAGAGGAGACGAAGACATTTGCAAATGGCTGCGTTAGTGCAAGCAGTACCATATGTAACCACTACCATTCCGATTGTTCGTAATAAACATTCTCCCGTCGAGTTGTCTTCGGTTTCTTCACTACCACTTAATGAAACATTTTTTTCAAAAAAGCGCAAAATTTTTTCGATATATTCATATATAAATAATTCCCATTTTTACGAAACGTCTTTGTGGTATTAAAGACTTTTATTTATATTGCAGGTGCAATGAGCACTGGAAGGAACGTCAAAGGAAACTGAGGACCGCAATCGACGTGCAATTCGATTTGTTGTTTTATTTTTCACTTGCCACGACACCCTAAAATAAGTTCAGAGAACCAGGTGCCACTTCACGCAGTTAACCCATCGGAAGAGTTTTACCAGTGGGGAGACCGCTGGGTTTTACTTCCGGCTGGCATCGTCTTAGGGTCATCACGAACCCACTAGAGGGGGGGAGTGATCTGTAGCGTCACACACTCCCCCAAAATCAATAGCCTAAGGTTTGGCACTGACCTTCATATTTTAACTGGACTCGCTAAGCTGAAGGCGTCCCATCAAGCATCCTCGCCGTTTGGCACGCTGTCGTGTTACGTTGCACCTCCCATATTCGACTCTCTAGCCAGTTAGTCGGAACGCATCGGTATCTTGGCACAACCATCCAAATATACTATTCCATCCGACTACGCTATCGTGTTCTTCCTTGGTCTCGTATTCGTGGGTATATAACAAGTCCGAATAATTAGTGATTGGCCTTTTCGTCTGTCAAGTTCGCACCACGACAATTTCTAAAGCACTATCCAGAATGAATTCATGAAGGGCTTGAATGTCCACATATTTTTTCCATGCATCAACTGGCAGTTCTTAAGATACTTTAGCGGTTATCTGTGTAATTTACTGCTTTGTGAGTCGGAAGTGCCCCTCCTGAAAAGCTTTCGAAGCGTGTATGGAGATGTATGGATACCGCCTCACGAACCTATTGAAACGAACTTATTTTTGGTTTTGACTAATCTTTTGTACTTCATAGCAAATTTTCCGGCACTATATGCCGGCATTTTAATGTCAACCTCTGGTTCCACTCGAGATCTTAGGATTTCCGTAGACTGTTGTTTATGCTTGTGTACAGGCTTCTGCAACACTCATAGTGTTTGCGAGGTCCTTGTTTGTCTTCACTCACTGTTGCTTACTCTCCCTTCTTGTTACCATATTGTCCACATCGAAGTTGTGGTGTAGTGATGGCACGCACCTAAGCCATTGGGAGGAAACTGATTGCTATCAGTTATTGTATAATTATGAGTCTTAGTCATCCTATCACTGATCACTATACATGCTGGAACTTTTGGCTGTTATTCCCATGCCTGTTCTTTGCTTCATTTTTGCTGAGGGCTGGGCTGTGACTTGGATTTTTAATGTTGCCACCTTGATTTCTTGAAGCAGTTTTGATTCCATGTGTCGGCCCGAAAAATGCTATGCTTGTACCTACCTACCCTCATTAGTAATATATCAAGGAAATGGGTTTTATAAGTAAGCCGCATGACAATTTTTTTTGCCCTCTCCCGATCCGTTGAGTATAAGGAAGTTGGGTGGCTGTTCGTTGCAAGTGTTAAGAATGTCTTTCGTGCAGATTAAACTAAAGGTACTACGGATCAAATCACTCGACATGATCAGCTGCCCTGCAGTAGTTATCTGATCAATGTGTTAGTGGGCGCGCACAAAGAAAAGTCGTTGAATTGTACAACAAATTAAAGCGTACGAAATATGGAATTATTTCATGAAGGAGGGTAGAACTGAGACAAATTGTTAAACGAACTGTACTCATTTTAGTATTAAACAGCTTAAATTTTGAACCATAATTATTACTGTGGGACTGAAGCGACCACTAACTCCCTCAATTCAAAGGCCCCCTTTCGGCTACATTCAACACCGGTGCTGACATTCATGGTTTTGAGAGACCTGTCAAGGTGAAGACACACGGCTAAGAATATGACCCATCTGTTGCGCTGTCGCGTTTCGTCTCTCAGTCGTGATTCCCCAGCAAGCTAGTTCATGCATCTCAGCATACTGGCACGCTTCGTCAAACATACGGTTCACAAGTAGATACCCTATGGCGTTCTTTCTTGGTCACGCACTCATGGGCAATAAACAAGCATGAATAATTAGCGGTTCACCCTTGCATCTGTCAGGATCGTATGTGACAACTTTGGGAGCCATATTGCATACAATATTTGTTTAGATCAATATGGTTGAAAACGTCTTCATCGAGATGGCTGTAGGCAAAAAAGTTATCAGAGTATGTCAGTTGAGTTAAAATAAAGCGGCTTGTCTCTGTGCTGACAGCATTTGTTGGCCAATTTAAGGAGCAACTCATGATAGAGGAATGAAATCGCGGGTGAAGTGTCAGAATAATCATTTGGGTTTGTTAACGCCAAAGAATTGTCTGATGGAAACGAGGGAATAAAAATGTAGGAGTAAACGTGGAGGTAATAACCACGTACTTCAGGTCGACGAGCTGCCAAAGATAAATAGGCATGAGGCAGCAAGACCTCAATGTCAAGAGTGTTTTCTAAAATGTTTTCACATGGACTAACTGTTATCTAATGTAGTGATATTTTAACGAGTAGCTCTTACTTGCGAAGTCCAACCAGAGGAATGAGAAAGTGGCACTTTAGTTGCTTGAAGTCAACTACTACAAGACACCTGCGTGGACCAGATTCAAAAATACCGCAAAAATGTCATTTGTGCCTCACCGTATAAAAGTAGCCAGCATGAAACGCAGTATCTCAGTACCTGCGTCTATGGATAGCTAGGCATAGTCATGTTCACACCTGGATGGGTTTATGGGAAGGCGTAGACATGTTTTTAAGCAAGTGTTGCTTTGGAAGTGCGTTATTCTAAGAAATTAAACTATGGGAGTCCTATCGCGAACTGGAGGAGAGCAGGATGAAGAAACAACTTTATTCAGCAATGTAATAACCAAGCGAAGTTGTGCTGCAATAATAATGCCATTTATTTCATACAACCTAATGCATATGGGTGCGTCCCAGTTTCGCAATTCAGGGTAGTAACAGCAAAAATATGGTTTGTCTCGGTACAATCTAGTCTTTGTTCTCTGGAAACTGTAGTTAGCATAGGTGAGGGATGCGTGTTTGTTCACTCCATATTCTGCAGTTATCTTAAGGTTAGACAATGCCCCCAACTTTCGACTTTGTTGACTAGGGAAATAAAAATTGCCCTCTGGTCTTTGAACTTCCAGGTGATAAGGGATGACTGTCTTCAAAATCTGGGTAAAAATACGAAGTGTACTTCATCGAAGAGGCTACGTTGATATAATCCCTAGTGCCAGCCTGATATCGTAGCCAGAACGCAAAACAGGGTGTGGAATGTAGCGTTGTCTAAATGATGATTCAGAAAAATAGCATGAAAAATAAGAACATGGAAAGGAAACGCCAGAAGAAGCAGCTGTACGAAGATAAATGCTGTAGTCATAAACTACGTTTGACGTTTTTGATGATACTTTTTCCAGTTTTTAAGATTTCAAGGTTTTTGACATCGATCTTGCGATTGAGAACCCATGCGAGCTCGGATATAGAAACGGTAGGCTGTCGAAGGAGAAACTAACTACTGTGATTTCAAGAGAAGAAGATCTCTGGAGTGCACAGTGTGAGTTTTCAGAGTATATTATGTTATAGGCAAATGGTCATCAATGATAGTTCGCCAGCATGCTCGTGTCCAAAACACAAATAAGCTGTTGAACAAGATTTGCGGACTGCAACACTGGTATCTGCTGTCGTTTGAAAACGCTATAATTTTTGTTTACTATCATCACAGATCTGAAGCCTTCGGAGAGACCAAACTTCAGCAATAGCCGTTAACGTTCACACGTGCACTGACGAATTGGAATAAAGTATCAGAAGAACAACTTAATTACCAGAGGAGAAGTTAATCCATTCACAACTTACAAATCTGCTTCTCATGAGAGATAGACATATTCTGATTTGCAATAGGCTTACCAACTTTTCAGCCATACCGCTCTCTGTACTGTCAACCATCTGTATAAGACCGTAACATATCCTTTAGGGGATCCTGAGGCCCCATGATCTAGCCAAGAATCTTGGGAAATTTGAAGACTACCATACATAGTTTCGACATTGTTCGTATGCACTCGAGACGTCCAATGAATCAATTGCTTTTCGTGAACATTAACTTGTTGGATAACTTAGTAGCGTGACATACTTCTCCAGAATCTGTGACCTACGATTCGATGAGATTAAACACTGATGCCAACCATCATGGGTTTATCGGACTCGATGAGCTGAAGGCACTCGGTCAAGCATCCTTGCCACTTAGCACACTCATGTTACGTTGCAATGCTCGTAGCCACTTAGTTGGAACGCATCGGTATCTTGGCACGACCTAGCAACCGTACTACTCCATCCGACTACGCTACCGCCTTATTCCTTGGTCTCATATTCGTGAGTGTATGGCAAGTATGAATAATTAGTGAGTGGCCTTTGCCTCTGTCAAGCTCGCACCAGGACAATTCCTAAAACTTGTTTCAGGTAACGGTATGTACGATTTCCAAGCACCTGTGTATCCTACAGTACCCAGTTCTACCCATTTTCTTGAAACTGGTAGGATGAATTCTCCTGATTCACCTATCTACTGAAAAAGATTTTCTTCCTATTCTGGTTTTTCTCGTCACGGCTCTGTGATTTGCCGAGACATATGCGTGTGACTTACACAGTCCTGTTTAAGTTGTTTTCCTTGGTCATGTCTACGTTTGTAAGGAAGGCACTCATATGTGCCCACCTCATTGTCTACTTCCCCAGACTTCACATTCAGCCTGCATATCATTTCGGAGCAAACGCCTCCCCAGCGCCGACACCACTGGACTCAAGAGACTTCTCTTGCATCTTTTTAATCCCTAGCTGTTAATGCGGGCGTTCCAACGACCCACTGTAGTGTTGAATTCATTATTTACCAAACATCGTGATGAAATCCTTCGTGGGAGATCCTGTTCTCAAAGATATCTTTTTGTAGCAACTGGGAACTAGAAGTATGAGGTCATCTCTTTGTTCATTGTAAGGTACACAACCTATTAAATTGCTGCAAATACAACCTAGACCTCTTGCAAGCAACCCGACTTTCTGAAAATATCCGACGACGCAATCTTCTTGATGACTCATCAACCGCTTATATAGCGTCAACGAGATTGTAAATGGAGGCAAAAGAATGACCTAGAATGCAGCCTCTGGAGTACGGTTGGTTGACCGTGTAACATTCCGTCGTAGAGGTTCAATGCTGCCGAAAGCAAGCTTTATCCATTCACTCACTCTCCCCTTAGACTCCATAATCAGCGAAATTCAATCTCCTATGTCGATTGTTTCAGAAAGATGGGTATCAATGAATATGTATGGTCAACAGACGTGAGGAAGAAAGAATTTGCTTCAAAACTCGGAAATGAACCCAGAGGCAGCAGGTAGGGCCTCGATATGCAGATTTCTGTGATCTTTTGAGAGGGTTATCCTCGTAAGCATACTGCAAGTCACCTCTACTTGTTGCTGGATGGTGAACGAGAAAAGCAAGCTGATGCCACGGACCGTTTTCGTGTGTGCACATTACCCTCCTTTTAGAGTTTCCGAGGCTTAGCTTAAAGTCTGCTGAATCTTAGGCAACAAAATCTGTTTTCAATAATAACCCTGAGCATATTCTACAACTATTCCTTGAGCGTTATATCACCTTTTTGACGCGATCCACTTGGCCTACTTCTGAAGCCGAGTTTGACAAACTTTACGGGTGATTTGGCTGAATGTGCATGTAAGCATAGGAAATTATTAAGGTGACCCACTTAAACCTCGGAGGAGAAGCACACAAAGGATAAATCGAAGCCCAAAATATCTTATGAGCTGGTTTCAATCATTCCTGGACAGAAGTACTTATATATAATTTGTCTTGATTCTTCTGCAGTTCATCTGCGTTTGTTATTCCAGGAATTGTTACCATGACGTGTTGACATATGCAAAGGCGAGCGTCAGGTCCTTCCTACCTTCAGCATACACACAAGTGAGACTGAGAAGGTAGTTAACAACGTGGCCATTTAGAAATAGTACACTTGATGGACCGGGCTAAAATACCGTGACCCTTCGGCTGGCTAGAAGATCGCGTACGAACAGTGCAACATTGAGCTACAGTAACGTGAGAACGTGCCAAATGGCGTGGATGCTTGGCCACCTGCCTTAAGGTTGTCAGTTGGCTAAGATTATGACCGTTAGAACCAATGTTCACTTTTGTCGGACCCTGGGCTAATGACTAACTAATTATTGGTGGCTAGAGCACGCTTCCTCTTTAGTCAGTTTGTGATGACGGTAAGATGGCACCAGCTAAAAGTAAACGCCTGGCGGTTTTGCCCCTAGCATGACCTTCCCGTGAGCTCACTGCAAAGAGTGGCGTCTGGTTGTCGGAACTCATTCCAGAGTGTTGAAGAAACAGAAAAAGTGACCAATCAAGTGATAGATTGGTTGCAATTTTCGTGGTTACATTCAGAATATAAACAAAAACCTTTATTGGCGCAATAAAATTTCATGAAAAAGAAGATCGAAAAAGGGTATACTATGTGCTACTGTAAATGTCGATAAGAGAACGTGACACATCTACTTTTTCAAGAATGTATCACGACCAAGTAGCAATAACGAAGCATAACGATAAAAAGTAGGGATTTTTTGGGCTTTGATTAGAAGTGTTGCCACGGCGAATGCCGGTAAACATGTTGTCATGTAAACTTTTAACATTACGCTACATTGTTGTCATTTTTGTGTTTACACATCAAAGGCTGTTTTATTTTTGCTCTAGTGGGAATATTATTCAAATTTCTGCTTCATGGTGGGCCAAAAGTGTCGTAAAAATGCTTGTGATAGGGTCGAGTGCCACTTTACAGTGGCCTCTGGTATGCAGTGTAGCGAGTGTAAGACTTGTTTCCACGATAATTGTACAAGCCTCACACCCTCAGCATACAAGAGGTACAGCAACGCGGGAACTGTCTGGCTTTGCACGTTGTGCTGCTCGAATATTCGCACCCTGGTAGAAGGGGCAAAAACACTTCTAAATACGATAACTAAGAGACTGTTGTCGAAAGTCGAAGCTGATAACTGTGGCAGTGATAACAACACAGCATCCATTGACACAGATCGCTACGAAAATTTTAAGAACGTCCCACAACAAGCTGTAAGTCAAGCGCGTAGACCACCTACTAGGTTTGCTGACAGCGACTTTGAAAAAACTACACCAAGCAGGGTGAAGCGAGTATCTTCTGGATCTCGCATCCCCAGGGATGACAGACCCAGTCTGAAAACTGCTGACCGCAAAACTAGGTCCACTTCAGATGAAAGAAACAGCAGTGAAGCACTCTCAATTCCAACGACAGAACCACGCAGGCCGTAGGTTATACCCAGTTCGGCGGCCCAATCATTGACGAAACTAACACAGAATAGGATGCAAGTCCGTTATGAGGCTCTCAGTGTCAGGGCCACTGGATTAGGCCTTAGCAAAACTTGCATACCCAACTCTGAAAAACGGCAAGTAACTAAGCCTAATGGCATGCTAAGAAGCCAATAACGGTAACCGAGCCAGTTATCATCACTCCCCATAGCAAAGACAAAGTAGGGCTCGTTGACAGGTCCGTAATTTTCCACGGAGTAGAAGGAAGTAGAAACCCAGAACCACGTAAACGTTTCGAACACTACCTTGGCAAGGTACAAAGTTTGATAAACCAGCTTTCGGCAGAAAACGTGCCAGCAGTCACCATACTCAAGATATATAGAGTAGGAAAACAGGAAACAGTCATTGCCGAAAATAGGTTTCGGCTACTTAAAGTCATATTCAGGTCAGCAGATGAGAGGAATCAGATTCTGAAGAATGCTCACAGGCTTCAAGGATCTGGAGTGTTCTTGCGAAAGGATCTCGCTCTTGCTGATCGAATCAAAAAGCAGAAGCAGAACTAAAATCCAGATTTGCAGCTGGAGAGCAAGATCTGAAAGTAGTGGGTTTTCATGTAGTGAGGTTTCGGCAACAAATGATGCCGAAGCCTCTATGGAGAGGACGGGAACTCGTTTGAATGGCTTCGTTGTCTTTCACACAAACGTGCGTAGCCTTTTAAACAAGTGGACTGAGCTTAGTAATGTGGTAAGCAACGAAAGCCCTGACATCATTGCCATCTCAGAAACTTGGCTCTCTTCTTGGATCAGTGACTGTGAAACACATTTACGAGGATTCGTTCCTTTTAGAAGTGACAGGTTAGCATGCAAAGGTGGCAGTGTCATCCTTTACGTTAAGAATAACTTAACTGTAAAAGCCATGGAAAGTTGCACATGAAAGTGGGACATGTGAAATGCTGCGCTACCGACTGAAGAGCAAGGGGGAAGATGTTAACGTAATCGTGATATATCGAAGCCCTGAATGTGAAGCGGCAGACTTCCTACTGAATAAACTGGCCCTCTGGACAGGTAAATGCCGATGTTTGGTTGAAGGAGACTTCAACGCACCATCGGTTGACTGGGATAGACTGACAAGAAAAGCACCACGAAATTCGTTTGACCACGGGTTAGTGGATACATCAATCTCCTTAGCCCTCATACAGCACATTAGGACACCAACCAGATATGAGCATCAGCATGCGCCATCAGTTCAGGACTTAGTATTCTCACATACAGATGTGTGCTTCACCCGGCACCCCTTGGAAAAAGTAATTACGCTGTGATCATCTTCAGATTCATAGCAGACGTCTTGTACGACGCCGATGCCCCAGCTGGACCCAACATATAGAAAGAGAATTTGGAAGCTAGTAACCTGGTGGCCTCTTCGGAGGACTGGACAGTTAATCCAGAAGCCTCATTTGAAGGTGCGTGGTGCTCTTTCAAACAGTTATATGCATGAGTGACCCAACCGTTCATTCCGTGGACTGTCCTGAGGGGACGGAAACACCATCCTCCATGGATAAACCACGAAATTCGAATCTTGCTACGACGTAAGAAAAAGTGTTGGAATCTTGTCACCCACCTCGGTACACCCGAAGTGGTGAAGCATTACAAAGAAGCCCGCGATAAATGTATCGCTGCTATCCGCCGGTCTTGAACATGCTTTGAAACACGTCTTGCCCAGTCTGCATTGCAACATCCGAAGAGGTTGTTTTCCTATATGAACTATGGAAATAAAACGTGTAGTATACCCACTCTAATGAATGGGACAGAAAATGACTGTTTGAGGACGATAGGTTCTACGTCGATTTAGACATCCAACTGTGACCAGTAGAAGATCGTAAGATCTTTTTATATGTTGTTTCATTTAATCTCAATGAAACCGTGATAGGAAATCTTTTGAAGTTCAGTCACGCATCTGTCACCTATTTCGAAGTAAAACCACCTGCCACATACAAGCTTGTGTTACCGCCATGGCATTATACATCTAGTACAATTGAAGTCCGATTGATAAAACAAAAGTGGGAAATTAAGCAGAGTGCAGAAGAGTAAACAACTTTTCCCAGATTCTTCATTCACTTGATTTTCATTACTTTAAAACTTAATAACCATTTAAAAGGCAGTACTTGTAACAGTTGGGAGTCAGCTTCATATTAAAAATATATTTCATATTCAAGTGCCTCTAATGAGAGGGTTCTTATGCACAATGACAGAAAATCACATGCTTCAATATTCAGTCACTCAAAAAGTGATTGCATTCAAAGGGTAAACAATGGTAACATGACAACAGATCACTGAAAGATATCTTATGAAATAAACGAAAAAAAATCCAAGTATATGAACTAATTCACTGAAATCTGGAATACGATTCCACAAAAATGTTATCGACGAAACCTAACTGACAGAAAATTAACCATTTTGTTGCTTGCAGCAAGTTATCGAAGATGAATTTCAGATGTGAAAAACAAAAAGAAATATGTTGTTGTTTGGTTAAATTTGTAAGTGAAATTTTCTTCACTTTCAAAACATACTTTAATAAGATATGATCAATCCTTAAGAAAACGGTAGAAAAATCCCACATCATGAACAGAAATGAATAGATGTGTTGACAAACAGATTCATTCCTTTGTTTGTTTTTTTTCTCGTGAACGAAAGAAACATAAGTACAGAAGGTACACAAAAAAGAAAGCGATTACATAGGGCACTCAGTGGATACCCATCAGAAAAGAAACAGCACACAATTGTACATCACAGCAAATGCAAAAACAGCATAATTTTAACGAAAGTAACACATACAACTCAAGACGTAACAAGCAAGTGTAAAATCACCGTTATGTATATATTATGAATACATATAAAGGCAAAAAGTATTAAATTCACTTCTTAGCGGTAGACTGATATTTCTGTGTGTATAGTTATTATAACAACAAGACCTTTAACAACACCGGCGATAACACAATGAGTTTCAGGATGAAAAAAAAAACTAGAGGCCGAGTACACTGGAAACAAACAAAACATTGAAGTCAAACAAAACCATTCAATCGAACTGAACTCATCCAAAGGTCGGTAAAAGTAATGCCAGTAACAATGAGTATTATGCACATAAAAGAAAATTATTTAAACTAATTGGGAACATTTTGATTGCACCTTACACACAAATACATGTAAAAGTGTACTGTGGCAAAAAAAACTGATTACAGATTGATGCCGATGTGAAAAAAGAGACACTTATGTATAAACATTCCGTATAGCAGGAAGTTATATAGCTTTCTTTACAAAAACCAACGAGCTTGCTACAAGCTAGATAAATTCGAAGACAGAATGGAGAAATATAAGAAAATTCTCTTAACGAGATCTTGATTGAGAAATAGACGGTATAACAGTGAATACACATGTGTACGCATCTACATGTATAAATCACACAGTGGGTAGTGCCCATGATATAACACTTTTATCTGCACTTGAGGTAATAAATGATAACTGATGTGGATGCCAACGTGCTTGTACAACTTTATCTGTGTGCTCAGCCAACTGAACACAAGGTAGTGGTTGGGACAGATCACCTAAACATTACGTAAAGAAAAACAGTAAAGTGAAGATTATATCTTTGGTTGTGAATCAGATGAATAGAAGTGCACACTGCAAACAAAGAGTGAAATGTATTCAAAACTAAGAAATGATGAGAAAAACCCATGTGGACAAATCGTTTGCTTGTCGTGCCATATCAGCCTGATCAACTTTTCAGAAAATTGTTTTTTCAGAGGCTAGGAGTGAGCTAATTTATTCAGTTAAACGGTGACGATATTCTGAGTTTGAAAACGTCGAATCATCAGACTCTTTTTGTACTTATTACTCAGACGATAACAATTCAGTATATGTACCCATTTTTACTTTTACCTTCCAACTTTTCGTATCCAACTGGTATTTAACCAAGTCAAATAAAGGTGAGGTAAACTGTCATTTGAACACCCACCGGCTCTCTCTCTCTCTCTCTCTCTCTCTCTCTCTCTATATATATATATATATATATATATATATATATATATATATATATATATATATAATCTGTGTTAAAGTGAATATTCTAAATTTTCTTACAATTAATAACAGTTTTACAAATAAAATGGATGGAAGACTTTTATCCACTTTAGAGTACTGAAAGTCAGAAATAGAATGAGAGAGACAAGGAGAATGACTGAAAACCTTACCGTGGAAATCAGTTAGCATAACTCGTTTGTCATAACTGGCTGATAAAAGATAGTAAGTAGTTGGTGAGAAGCGTACACTGCGTACTTCATTGGAATGTGGTCTATAGGCATTGATGTAACGAGCACCACGTAGATCGAACAGAGAGATTGTAGCGTCTTCATGACCACTAGCAAGCAGATTACAACCAGATTCCACAGTGACCGAGGCGAATGCACTTCCTGAAGGTTAGAATATGAGGAGAGAAAGTAGTACGAATTAGGAAGAACAACGTTACGCAATTATGACTCAACAGACAGTTAGACGTCTGTTAACTTGTTACCTGTACACAAATAGACATCTCAGAATAAAGTGGGTGTTGCTTAATAGTTCGCTTCATTTAAAGAAATGTAGTGCAAAAGGTCATTTAGTCGAATTAGTATACAATAAGTAGAAGTCATTAACAAAATTTAAATTGTTGCATAAGAAACCTACTCAACACAGCTGCATTCAAATTGCTTAGCACTGATTTGTAATCGAAAACGAAACGTCGATTAAATATATGATCACCAATTACATGTATTTCTTGGAATACAAGGAACCAACAATATATTTCTAAAAAGTAACCGTGATTCTTTTAAAATCAGGTATTCTATTTCAGTCAGACGCATTAATTTCCAAACGGGATATTTGTACTACACTTCAGTTTGTCCTCCTTGTTTATTTTCATCTATTTCTGCCTTTGTTGAATTTCAAAGTGAGTTAAATTACACTGATATATTTTTCGGAGGCTTGTGAATCTCCGTCGTTGATCGGACCGAATCGATCGGCCACTATTGGCATATAGGCTTCCATGCGGATGCCTCAACATCATCGGTATTTTCAAATCTGACATTAATCATAGATAACGGCTATCAGCGGAATCCAAGATGCGCGTTTCGTTCTATTTAGGACTTTTCAGCTGGATGTATCTGTCTCCCGGTGAGTGATGATGTTCAATAAAAATCCGGACTCGTCCTGGACTCCACTGCTAGACACTAATCATCATTAATATTGAATTTAAAAATACCAGCAGTGTCAAGATATTCGAACAGAAGCCCCTAAGCCAATGGTGGGTCATCAAGTCTGTTCAATTAACGACGGAGATGCACAAGTCATAACATATAAGACTATAGTATAGCATGCCCGTCGTACAAGGAGTGGCCATTGTGATTCAGTGGATAGTGCTCTGGCATTAGAAGCAGTTGGTCCGCGGTTCCCGTTTAAGTGGGGACAAAATCATCCAATAGTAGGCAGGTATATCTAGATGAGAAGTCCAAAATAGGACAGGACGTGCGTTCTGGATTCCCTTGCTAGCTACTAACCATCGTTACTTTTGACATACTGATGTACAAAGTAATGCATTGTCATTAATCGTGTGTCTATTATCTTATATATATCTTACATTCCATCGGCGGCCTGCTTGAACCTTGGGCTGCCAAATTTATCCAACGAACATTTTTCATCAAATTCTTCCCTTGCAACTTGTTCTAATCGTTTAAATATGTCCTTTGAACGTATCGTGTACTCTGGCACATTTTAAAACTGTTTTCAACTCTCCGTTTCTCGAGTCAGAGAAGCAGGGGAAAAATGTTACGTTATGTGGAAATCGACTTTTAGGTGCACAAAAGTGCATCATATTTCTATCCGTCAGATGCTTAGCTTGAGTTTCAGAATGAACCACCACCACCAAAACTACGTTTGCATTTCTGTTGATTCTTCACTATGAACTAGACGCCCATCCAGAACCATATTATTGCCTTGAATACTGTTAATAATAACATCATGCAGATGCAATAACCATTTCGTCTTAAAGTATTGTTCTTGGAGTGAATCTATTGAAAAACTACGAGCTGAAAATTCCATACCGTCATACATATTGTTTGGAACAAAGCGATTATTATTATTACTTTGATTTTTGTTAAAACTTACACGAAAAGAAGTTCATCAGTGCTTTTAAAATGATGAATGCATTAGAAAACTTATTTTATGAACCACTTTATTACGTGATAAGCTGCTGAAAATGAGGAAATACAACACTAACAGTCGTTCAGTAACTGAAAACCGAGTAGTCATACGCTCCTTTTTTTAATTATCATCCTTGGCATATATTTCATTGCAAAAATAAAACAGATCATATATTTTGTGTGACAACGGTATATTTTATCAATTTAGTAAATATCGCAAAACACTAAGTACATCACACAAAACTGAAATCATAACATTCAAGGTGGATATCTAACGAAAAAGCTATGAATACACACTCAAATCCAAAGAGTGATAACTGATGGATAGCACTTGTAACAAATATGTCTCCTTACACACTACAACAATTTAAAGCATCAAGATGAAAAAAGAAACCAGACTAAGACAACGAATCAACCAGTGGCAACGAACATGAAAAGAGAGAAAAAAAAGGAATCGTAAAATATCAGACAATAAGATACACACCAACCAAATAAACTTCATGAAACTGTTTATTTGAAACAGTAAATTGGCACGCACAAAGAGTACCAGGAAATGTGCCAGAACGGATTACCCTAAAGAATCGATAAATTTGCGCCGATCGAAGTAATTTCAACTGATGCTCCTAAAAATAATGTCATTAATTCCAGCTGTTTAGCAGACTAAAAACATAACACCATGTGTAACTCAAACTAATATAAGATCTTGAGTCAACATCATCAACGAAAACACAGGATCAGCCATTACTGCATAACGGTCCGGCTTGCCACACCTTATATCAGCACATCAAGCGAGAATGCACTAATGACAGAGATAAGTAAATCAAGAAGAATCAGTCAAAAGTAGTAGAAAGTAGTAAAGAGAGCGGAGGGATAAGGAAATACTGAATTCAGTACGATGATTAAGACAAGGATAATGTGTGGATACATCGGCGCCACGGAGATCGATTCTCGGCTATGTCTCCAACAGTCTCCAACCACTGGTTCGCGCTGTCACGCGGAGACCAACCGAAATATCTGCATGTCTCAGACCAATAGTCAAAGATTTTATGCAATGATGCCACATTGTAGTCCGGCCACTGGTAATCTTTGTCCAACCTGAAGCTACTTAAGCTAACATTGTGCGATGAGGCAGAGGTTGACTAGGTATCCGCAACACATCCCAACACTACACGACTCGATGAAAGTTCATGACTTCATTGATTGACTCTCCTCTCCTCCCTAAAACTCTACACCTAACTTCTACATTACTGGGGCCGTGACGCCACGACACACGGCATATACTGAGAAGGTAGTGGTGGTCAAACATCCTCTACCATGTTCCGCAGACACACATATTAGAACAGAGTGAATTGCAGAGCAGTAAACCTGGTCCTGATGAGACAATCCTACATCTCACTAGGGCCGAAGCTGGCGTATGTAGATGAAAGCCAATCGAGCCATTTGTATCCACGCTGAGAAATCGTCGGTCATTAACCCACCAGGGCAGATCTGACTTCTCAGTTAAGTGAACGGGTCAACAAGCTCAAAACTTCACTCCCTATTGATAGATGAAGCATCAACGCAGACCAGTCTTGAAGTTACAATTTCCAATTGGCTGACGAGATTTCATCCTTCACTTCATTTAAACTGTAGTGAGTGGGTGCGTAAGCAAAGATAACGAAGAGACAGCGAAAAATTTCATGACTCCTTTTTGTCCTCACTGTGTTGTTTAGTCGAGCGGCGCATAGGCGACTGTCAAATGGCATCCAGTGGAGTAGTGCATTTTCGGCCATAGTCCTCAATCCCATACTTGAAAGACCATGAGAGCTGGCCATCGAACCTTCACAAACTCGCAGGGTGAATTTTACGGATTCGTCATGTTGGTTGGGTTGCGTTTAGTAAATACCAGCAATTAGGTCCTGTATGCATATCTCACAAACACAACAAAAGTACGTCGCTCGAGTTCTTAGAGTTTTGGCTACAGAAGCTTGTTGACCGACTTGACGAAAGATCTGGACATTATTAGCTCCATGTGTAGTCTGAAGCACGGCTTCGGAAACCAGTGGTGTGGTTCCATGAACTCGGATTGTTATCGACAATTACAGAGCTGGAAGGAATTATCGACCGAGAAACGTGAAGGAAGATTAGAAGGTAAGGATATGGGAGGTGGACGGCAAACTGAGAGAGCTTAAGTGTTGACAGGTTTGTGAGTGTAGTTGACATTTTCTGGTTGCCCACATCTTGAAAAGTTGGTTCTCCTTGAGGAGCCTGAAAAAGAAGCGTTAGTTCGCAAAAGCAGATTCCAAGGGACGTATGCTAGAGGCCTGTCACACATGGCCTTTATTACATGTTTGAGATTTAAGTTTATTAGCTTGAACTCATATCGTTGGCACCGGGTATGCATTGGTTTAGATGGGAGATTGGTATTTTCAGAGCAGACCTTTTCTAACCCCCCCCTTTTCGTGGGGAAGTTAGAACCAGAGTGGCACTGCTAGTCATCAAAGGGAAACACCTTACTGCTATCATAGCCTCGTCCGGTCAGCAGTACGACTTTGTCCTGGGAAACTCGTCATAGCGTAGCAACTTACGCTATAGTGGTAACTGCTTTTTGCTTTAAGTACTACCTGAAAGACCTTTCTGGTATGGTAGGACCTCGAGGAAACAAGCGTTGAGGCCAGTGTAGCTTATTGGGCCATGGTGATATACAAGCCCATCACCACGTCAAAGTAGCAGCTACTAGTCGGTTAGGTCGTATGTACTACGTAATATGCCGTGTTGAGTGGAGGTTGCAACATTACTTTGCTGCTCAGACATAGGTAGGTAAGATGGGTCTCAAACGTGTCAGTAACTGGTTGAAGTTAAACCTGTACAACAGTGCACGGATTCTGTTTACAACCTTCATGCAAATAAACAAAATGTAATGATAGTGGAGAATTCCAAGGGAAACTGCAAAAGATACTATGAGCTTAGAGTAAGTGAGGCAGAATGATCTGTCAACAGTATATCCGCACTACTAGCATCTACTTTATAATTTACATTACCTAAACATAAAATGCTAGCACCAAGCATTTCATTTACGGAATAATGACTATGTATTTATCTTTGTTTTAATATATGGCTGGACTAGATTTCCATCACGAGCTGAAAACGGCTTGTTTACTGGGCACACAAGATCTACTGTGTAGGATATCGACAGATAGTATTCAGTTCATCACCTGTGCGTAATTGAATTTGGGGTCTTTGGGGATTTAAAGATATTTTAAGTTGGTTTTCATCATGGACTGATATCAGTTGAAGTAACATTGGAAACCTGGGAGCACTGGACAGCCGTCTCGTCCTAGTATGGGACTCCTCAACAGTGCACACCCACGACCCCGCTAGGGATCGAACCCGCAACCTTCAGGTTCCGTGGTCAGCACGTTACCGTTGAGTCACTGAGTCGGAATCCAATGGTCCATATTTCCAACTTCTGCCAGTTCACGACATAGTGTGACCATCACCCAATGTCATCGTTGAGTATTGTCCTCATGACCACAAGGTATGCTCACTGGTCACAACTCATTGCAACTTAAAATATCTCTAAATCTCCACAAACCCGCAAAATCAAATGAACTAGTGTTCATTGGTGACTAGCTTCAAGAGGTGATTCCTGAGGTCCCAATGAGAAGTTGTGACCAGTGGGGCAAACCTTGTGGTCATGAGGACAAATACTCAACGATGACATTGGGTGATGGTCACACTATGTCGTGAACTGGCAGAAGTTGGAAATATGGACCATTGGATTCCGACTCAGTGACTCAACGGTAACGTGCTGACCACGGAACCTGAAGGTTGCGGGTTCGATCCCTAGCGGGGTCGTGAGTGTGCACTGTTGAGGAGTCCCATACTAGGACGAGACGGCTGTCCAGTGCTCCCAGGTTTCCAATGTTACTTCAACTGATATCAGTTTTATATTAAACTATTTATCCTTAACCTTGTGTAGAACTTCAAACTTAAACCATTAGCAGCCCTAAACTTAAGAGCAGCTGCAGCAGTTTCATAATGCTTGTTTACCTTTTTTATAGGTTGCAACAACTCAAATAACCAAACATAATAAGCCTAACCAGAAAGAACCAAGTGCATAGAGTGATGTAATTGGTCGAATTTCAACCAACCAAGACAAGAGATAGTTAAAAATTCTATATCGACATCGTATAATTGTATTATATGTTTTGTTTTACCCGGAGTTTCTTGATACGCATAAGTGGGGTTGATGTGTCAACTAAATAAAAGCAACAGACAATATTACGTACACATGACACATAAAGGAATGGTGTACAACAAAACAATGAATATAACTAACCTTGTGAACCTGAATAGGAAGGAACAATTAACACAGGAGCTGGTGCCCGTAAATCCCATAGACGTGCGGTAGCATCTGCACTGCCAGAAACAAACAATGAACCAGGACTCCATACAGATAGAGAATAAACTGCCGCTGTATGTCCAGACATTGAACGTACCACATAACCAGGTGGCGTTGACTTAGGTGCTGACGCATCAAATGTTTGAGCTCGATTACAATCAATAAGATAAATACGAGAATCACCTGCACCTGCACTTAGTAAATGATTACTTGATGCACTGGTATTGGTATCTGATGATGGATAACTTCCTAACTATAATTATTGTAAAGGAAAACGTAAGTCAGTAATCGAAAGGTGGGATACTGAATGCATAGTAAAAAGCAAGGTGTTTTTACGAGTTGAAGCCATTTTAATTTGACGTTATTAATTATTAATGACCGAGATCATTATCTTGTAGGACATAAAAGCATCTCGCACTCACTGATTTTGTTGTAATGAAAGAATACAACAAAGTATACCAGTGCTTATATATAAATGAAGCCTCATGACCTGTTATTCGCAAGTGATGGAATTACTGAATAAGTAAAATTTATGCAAGGTATAATCTTAAGGAAGATACGCATACGATAATATTATAAACAGATATCGCCTATAAATGGATTGTGTATTATATAATGCAAGTTACTGTCTACTTGACAATATTCAGAATAAACAATGTGAGAAAAACCTTCAGGTTACAGGAAAAAGTGGTATTATATATAAATTAATTAATAGTCCGCTTGGAACTAAAAACAGTGACACTAGTTTATCTCAAGTAACCAACTTATGTACATAATCCATTTCAACAGAAGACAATCACAGTTCGATTTATCTATCGACACAATGTACCTAACTGAAGTAATGGATTTGGGTCTGTTAGGAGGCATTAGCTCCTCCAATCACGTCCTGATGAAGAGTTCTGATATAGACAAGACAACGATAGAAAGGTTTCTGTCGGCTCCATACTGTCAACTAACATCAATCAAATTGCATCCGGATGGTAAGTCTCACAGCTTAATGACTTAGAAAACTTGGTCAGCATTTATGACTAGAAGGCATTTTGAGTAGTTTATTTTTGTCTTTTCTCCTGCCAACTCCCAGCTCCAAAACGTTGATGTGAAGTTCCGCTACTGAGAGTGATAAACAATTATATCTGGTCGTATTTGGTCTATACCTGTCTATTTTCATAACTTGAACAAAAAAGTAATAGATTTGCATACGAAAGAAAGTGATACGAATAAACTTACTAAAATGCGATATCTCGTACTGTACTATCATGATATCGAAGTTCTATAGCATTTCCGGCAGTGCTGGCGATTTCTGGATCACCACAAGCAGCATCCGGTAAACAGTACTTGGATCCATTTGAAGCAAGCGAACTGTAGTATCATTACTTCCCGTAGCAATAAGTCGACCATCTGGACTCCAAGCAACGCAATATATGCTACCTTTATGGTATTTTTGACGTCTCATTAAAATTACAGGAGAGGTAGCTACATGTTTGGCACTAAAAAAAGAATAGGTTTTAAAAAAATGAAAGTCAAGTACCTTGTTGAGAACACCATTTTTGCGGTATATTCTGATGAACAAAATGAGTAATATGGACGCGACGCGTCGACTTAAGCCCGAGACTTTCAGATGGTCTTGGTTCGAATTCTTCCTCCACATAGTCAGGCTTGGGTAACTAAATAGTACAGAGACCAACTGGTCCGAATCCTGCTACAGCCCCAGTTTTCATCCACCTTCAATCATCACCTAGCATGTAAATATGTAACTACACGCACAGTTGTCAAGGAAAAGTAAATAGCTTGATGGATTGTGAGTTGATAATAGATCGTTGACTGATACCAAAATAATAGATTTATAACCTAAAATGAACGGGGAACGACAATACACATTCATTTGTCGTTTTCCCTTCCCGGTATGCGGAAAAATGAACATCTGCTGTAATGTCATATTTCCTCTTTCGATTGTGTGTACAGTATTTTTAAGGTAGTAATCAGTGCATAATCTACTTAAGCTTGAATTGAAACTCTTCAAAGCACTACGTTTCTTTTCTCTGATACAGTGTATTAGTTCATCTGAATGAAAACAATTGACATATAAGGATGAACAACTGTATACTCTTTTGCAGTGTATAATGTCCATAACTATGCCCTGTCTACATTTCACATATACATTCAAAAGGCTTAGCTAGTTTATTTTGTTACATCCCACCGTGAATTTGATGCGATGATTTTTGACTTTTGGTAAAGAAATGTCAACGACGAAAAACTAAAGTCATTATACTTTATATATATATATATATATATATATATATATATATATATATATATATATATATATATATGACAGGTATAGCACGGTTATCTTAAGTGAACTTATTTCCAGTCTTTCCGGAGCTAACACATCTCTTACAGTGATATCACTTAAAAACACAACGATGTAATTTTGCAAGGTGAAATTAAGATTGAATCCAATTTCATACAGTTATTCGGGTGAAAAATGAATATATTTATTGAATCTTGCGAACGTTGTTCTTGGAACCTCCTGATTCACTCTGAGGGTTAATTAATAGGTAAACGCTCACGTTGTTGCGAGGCTAATGATAAGCTGATGAGATATAATTCATTACCAGGAGTTTGATAACTGTGGAGTTCAATGCAAATATAAGGATACTTTTTTGTATAAGATGTTCCATTCAGATTATGAGTTGAAGGAATTCATTCTGGATATTTGATTGCTCCGAAATGACCGCAAAATATTTTAACTCTTAGTTCGAATGTTTAACCTGAATTGTTTTTAAGCTGAAGTCTCGGTTTGCTAACGTGTCAATCTCCCATCTTATAGATTAATAACAGACGTAGCAGGGAAGAAACTAGAACAACGGCTTGCTTTATGTATTTTAGTGGTACCGTCACGGAGTTCGAACTCCGATGTTACCAAGAAAAATGAAGACTGAGCAAATTTCATATAATAATAAATTAATCAATTAATGATACTATGATAATAAAAAAACATGAATAGGTTGTGGACAGTTCATATCAAGAACTGGAGTCAGTTAGAGGACCAGTGAAAAACCAGAAGCACTGAATAGGTGACTCCTCTAAGTCTAAAATTCCTGAAAGCCCTTCATCTAAAATACGAAATCAAGCTCAGAACTGTTAGGTCTTGTTGCGAACACATTAGGATCGAGTCAGTGGGACTAAGATCCACCATTCCAAATCTTGCAACATTTCAATTTCCCATTCAGCGTAATTCTCCTTCGTTGCTATCGCTGAGTATCTTCAAACTGCAATGAAACAACGGTTTAGTCCTCCTCAATTGACGACAGCTTATAAAGAAAAATATCTTCAAATAAATACACTTTCCACACACCGCTCAAATAGGCAAATGTGAATAAGTTGAAGAGCAAATAGTATCATAGGTGATTTAAATTTAATCTACATTAAATAATTTTCATGCAGTAGCTGCCATTTTTCTAAAAGAATCCTCACAAACTCACCTTAAACGCTGAACGTTAGGATACTGGCATACACGTAAAATTTACTATTTGAACCGACAGCATAAAAACGTCCAGATGGATGAAATCCAACACAACGTATTGGTTGGCTATCTTCCAAAACTGTGACAGGTATGTAACGTGGGGTTTGAGCGCGAGTGGTCGTTGTAATAGAGTTCTCACCATTAAGTTTGTATGTCTGTTCCGCTTCACCATAACGAGAATCAGAATCCGGAACGGCAGCGACGACATTTTCCAATGCATTAGATTTTTTGATTGACGGTTTTTGTTCAGGACTCTTCTGAATACAGCTAGGGGCCTGCTACGAAAGAATAATAATTAAAAGGTTTGACGACACGAAAAAAGTGAGATAAGAAATGAAAACTAGGTGAAATACTCTACGTAAAACAATCAGACAATATAACAGACAAACAGGAATTGACTCATTTTATCACAAACAAGTCATTAGGACACACGAAAAAAGAAACCGAGCTAAAGGCAAACAGAATCCAAAGTATTCATAAGCAACATAGCAGAAACAGATTACAGATGCTGACCAACAAAACAACCGTTGAAAATGAATCATTAAAAACATGTAAAACACCAATGTTCTCCAGCTAAGAAGTTACTCAGAGAAGAACGGTATCGGCCTATCTAATACATTTAACAAACATCAAGAGACGAAGTCCAACTCTGTAAAATTACTGCTCATCTGACGTACTCAGTTTGTCAAAATCCAAACATACACCATAACAACGTAAGGCCCGTGAAATTAGATAATACTATACAATTCGTGAAAGAAGAGCAGCCTATAACATATAAATTACAATTTTCTTTTACAGTTTGACTGAAATAATTTTTATGGTTATCAAAGTTGTTTTTGTTCCGATCAGTTCTATAGATAAACAGTATCTGATACTAGATATCTTCGACGTCAGTCGACATACTGTCTTCGTTGATTGGTCACCGAAGAGTAATCAATTTCATGTTATTTAGTCGTAAGGGCTGACCAAATTCTGTCGACTGTTTTGCAGTGCAGTCACCAAGATAGGAGACTAAGTATCACGTTGCACTTTGACTAATGTTATTTGGTTAGGGGCGATCTATCGACATGAAGCTCTCGAAGATGGTTAACAAAATCCAGTGAAGAAGTAGGATTATACCATATATATGTCGAAGGCGAAGACAATGCAAAACAAAAGGATGTTTTCCTAAATTACCGAGAAAATCCACTGATATATTTCTACATTTGACAAATTAGATGTACAAGCTTGTCTTACGTTTGTCTTGTCAAGGTGACTGGAACAATGTCATTTTATCCAGATTTAGAAAAACATTGTTCGAAAAAAGAGACATTTTGTGAAGAATCGATTAATCTGGAGACAGATTTTATCACGAAATGAAGTGAAAGAATAGGCAGTAAAAAGCCGAAGCGCTGTACAGGTTTTGATATGACAGTGAGATGCTGATCGAGTCGAAGACTTGTGCAGTAACCTTCAGTCTTACTACTGTTGTTGCTCAATTTCCTGACAACAGAGGAAATGCAAAGATGAAATGTCTGTTGGAAGGGCGATTATGCACAGAGTATTACGATACTTTGTGTTTATGGATGGTCCGCAGTGTTCTAAGAGATCTAGATCTATTACTCCTGTCGGTTTATCCAATCAGGTATGCACACGTATAACTATGCGATTATCTGGAAATCTCTAACTGAATCTGGCTGTTTCTGACTCTCTATGGGGGATTCGGAGAAGGTTTATTCCACATCCTAGCAGTTTTGAAGCCGACCTGTGGACAGTGGACCTTCGGGTTTACATGCAGTAGGCTTTCATTTAATGTCACTGAGATTGGATTTTACAACTTCAGGAATGATGATATATGCATACCGATGAAAATGAATAATATTCTCGGGAATATAACCAAGTGACTGAAGCTGTAAATTCTCAGTCATTGAAGGCCAAAATACTTGGTTGAATGCAATATGTTGATCATGAGATTTGAAAGCAATGGGCCTTATCTCCAAAGGCTTCAAGTGAATGCCACGTCAAGGATTCTATATCGGTGAAAGTTGTGTTAAAAATTAGTCAATTATTTACAACAAACTACCTATTTTAATAATGAGACAATAGGTTTTAGTTTATTTTACAGTGTGAAACGATTTATTCACCTGCTTATAAATAACGGAGTGAACGAATTAAAAAGTAATGTGTATATTTTGAATGGGTAATTAACCCACATATTGGAACAATTATGATATTACAATGCATAGGAAACTTGAATCGCAGTGAAGTGTGAACTGTTTCACTGAAGCAAAGGATTTTCTTCAGTGGTCTATCGATTCAGAAAGTATCGTTATGAATACAAATAAATGAATAAAGATATACTAATTGTAGCAATTCCGTTACTTCACAGCAGTATCTAAACAGTCTACAAGCAATCAGCTCGACTGTTTACCTTTCTGTCGTATTTTCGTTTACACTGGTTTGCACAGTGGAATAGTGTCTCCTATGCTTCGAGATGTGGATATGGTAGAAGGTTAGATGACTCAATGATGTAGTTGAGTGCTGATCGGATTTTGTCAAGTTTAAAACGCAGAGACAGGCGAAAAACTCGAAGTCAAGATCCATTGTTTTTAAACGTTAAATAGCTAAAATTAACTGGCTGGAAATGCTTCAAGATCAGCAAAAAGTGCTTTCACGGCAATGCAGCAAAACATACTTTCTTCACTCATTTACACATCTATTTTTTCAACTAAATAAAAAGCTAATACGAGCAAAAATAGTCCAGCAGTGACTCCAGTACTTTTTGTTCGAAAACAAAGAAATAAACAATGAAAATTAGAGACAATATCCAAATTTCAAAAATTGCTGGAATTCATGGTAATGCTAGATTCTGAATGACTTATTCGTTTGACATTCGAACAGGTCAAATCTTTGACCACAACTCGCTTGGCCAACACAAAGAAGACAGCGTTGGACTGAAGACATTTTGATCAACCATTTGGTTATAGTTCATCCGTTTCGATCTTTGGCAGGGTCTGGGTGTGCACTGCTGGGGAATCCCGTGCTTGGATGAAACAGCTATTTAGTGTTCCAGTGGTTCTTCGACTGATATCAGTAGATGATGAGTAGCAATTTGAAGTCAGTAAATAAATCCCGTCAAACCTCCAAATAGAAGAAAAGGTATTTGAGATTAGCGTCGCTGAGAGCGCAAAACCAAGCGGTGCATGGGATGCATAAACAAGGAATAGAAAAGGGAAATACAGACTTTTACTAGGTAATTTTCACTAGTATAAGTAATAAGGGTTTATTCTTGAGGAACTAACATCCGCGAGAGAGACTAGATGATTTTTACATGAGAGTCTAACAGTCACTTCTCAGAACCTACTTAATTCACGTAATGAATTACAAGTATATGTAGGTGGTGGTTGACCATTTCAGTCAGTGGCCAAAAGAATAATCCCAAAAAGAGAAACTATGAACCAAAAAATTTCTACAACATAATCTGATAGTTGTTTCAGTGGTGTAATGTGATGCAGTAACTACCATTCTCAATGGTTACTAACTATTATAGGGTAATGTAGCGAACCAGAAGAATACATTCTAAAAATCGTTAATGAACAGAAAACGAAAAAGACTCACAGGTGGTGTAACAGGAAGAGATTGATCACCGGTGGTAGGCGCATAAGAAATTTCTCGATCCAGACGACGTTTTTGAAATTCATGAAGCAAATCACCAGCACGCGAACCAAGTTCATGGCCATCTTTATTTCAAAGATAATGATAATAGTAACATATCATAGTAACATATCACTGAACATAAAAGAAAGTAATCAAAAACTCCTTGTGTTTGCTTATTCAGAAATCAGATTGGTTTATATCGTACAGCATACATTCGAGGAACACAAAAAATGTACGATTGTCAAGACTATTCATACCCGTACTTCGTTTAATTAGCCTATTATTAAGAAAAGTACTAACTCCTCATCCCTGAATTCGACTAAATGCACACAAACCCCAATGATTAGTTGTGTAAGTGGTGACAATTTTCAGCGAACTCCATAGACACCGATCATAAGCTCATAGTTGCAAGCTACACACATGCCATGCGATTAAATTCTGTTGAAAGAAATAATAATAATACCAATCCAACTCAACCCGGAAAATATTTGTGTAGTAAGCGTTGAGCCAAGTTTGTGTGTGACGGCTAGTGATCTTACCCATTTCATCGAGTCAAAGTAGAAGGAGCAGGATTTGAACCTGAGATATACTGTTTGAAAGAAAGTGACAAACAGAACAGCCTACTTTTTCCCTGTTTATTAGAAATATCACACAGTAAATGCTACTGCTTCACTGTGTGATAATTCTAATAAACAGACTAAAGTGGAATTACAATCGACCACAGTGCCCAAGTTTTACTCTTATATTAGCCTATTTTGTATAATATCAAGGAACTACGAAAAGTTTAAGTCTGAAAGTTAGATTTGTGGTCCTGAAAACTTAAATTTTTCGCGCCAAAAAATATACAAGTAGCGATGCACATAACATATTATGTTTAAAATGGAAAGGATTCTTGTGCAGCCTTTGTTTTACAATAGGCAATTAGGTAGCGGGTGGGAACTATGGAAAAGGAGTGAATGATATCACGAAATGCAAATTTTTCAAATGCTTTATCGAATGTCAAGTGGCATCAAATCGCAGAATTTCAGGGGGAAAATGGACCAATTGTTAGCAAAAGATTACTGACAAAATAACTAAGAAGGAATAATACACAATTGCTTTTGAAGTTTAAAAGGATATGAATACAAAGAAAATAAAAATTATGATTAATAGACCGACTGGGTCAACAGTAAAAACACTGGGGTTATAGCTTCGTTCCATCGTTTTTAAAATATGCTTTTTTTAATCTAGAAACTTCAGTAAAATTTAGTGTATGGTTACTGAATTTGTTATCTTATCGAACTGGCTTATTTATCCCCTTACTCAACAAATCAACACCACATATTCGGTTTTTTGATGCTGTTAATACTAGTATTCATGCACTTACCCAGTGAGGTAATGCGTTTACATGACTTTGTAAATCTAAATTCAGTTGATGTAGGGAAAACCTAAAATTAGCGTCCTCAGATTTTCATTCACTGTATAAAACATTTAAAATCCAGTCACATCTCTCTTTAATTTGATTACTAGTTTCTGCTTATTCCGAGAGAAATAGAGATCAACGATAAGCAATGGGAGACCCTAAAAGCTAATATTGAAACAGCTTCTATGATAAAAACAACATAGGAATGGAAGAAGTAAGCCCAAATAATTCATAGTATTCACCACTATAGGTAGATCATACGCCAACTTTCCAAAGCCTTCCACACTACCATAGAAGTAGTTTTCAGTAAAACAAAAGCTTTTTAAGTAAGATTTATCATTCCCAATTCAATTTGAAGAAATTATCTCAATCTTGCATATCGCAAAAATCCAACCAGCTACCTTGGTGCGGACATTCGTTTCCCTAGGTACTAACATACCAAAAACTTCTGTAGGATAGCAGTTATCGCTATAGTGTAAACAGATATGCTACGACGCGGTCCGAGAGCAAAATCATATTGCTGGCTGGATGGAATGTAACAGCAATAAGGAGTTACCTGTGTCTGGTCAGCAGTTCACGTTGATCCTCCCTCCTTCATAGGAAGGGAGATAGAAAGGTTCAGCCCCAAAAGTATCACACTTTTCTTCCTTGTGGTCTTCCGGGATAGGATTTTCTTATCTGGTCATACCGCAATCAAGTCTAAATTAAGTACTCAAAAAGTTTTGAAAGACCAGACTCGAGATGTCTTATGGGTTTTGAGGTTATGCAACACCACAGCTACTTCACTGTCTCTTTCAAGTACCTTACAGAAACAGCTTTTACAGTGTCCACAGCCAGTACAAAAACCCAGTTAACCTTAACCAATCATCCTTAACTTTGTCTCCTCCGCAGCTTCCGTTTCCTACAGTCACTACAAAATCCCTTACAACTTTCTCACCTTCTCACCTTGGGACACCATTATCAACGATCCAGATCAGTAAAACACTTATCGGTTTACAAAAATCACGCTAACGTTTTCATATTGCAGCTTTCCGGTCCAAACCCTGTGCCAAATCAGACAGTAGGCATCACTTGCCAAGAGTCTGTAATCTCAAGTCACGGATGTGTACAATTTTTCTGAGACACGCATACAAGATCGAAGCGTGGTTACTCATGTGATCTCACCTGATCAGTGTGGGAAGTCTGCAAAATTCACTTTACCAATGTCCTAATACTCGATGGCTAATTTTCGTTGTTCCGCGATTCACAGAATGCGCACTTTCGACTGGATGCCAGTAGATAATGATTTTCGCACGGTTCGACCGGATGGATATGTCAGAACTAGAGCAGACCATGACAATAACGTAGGCTTATTGAAGAAAATAGCGAGAAGAAACGTGGTTAGTGATACCTCTATTGAAGAGGATGAGTTTCTCGTAAACCTCCTTAGGACAGGTAGTCAGAACGTTTCGAAGAAACACTAAACCGGTTTACAGTCAAGCTTCAGTTGCCTGCCATCTTTTTACCCTGAACGTGAAACGGACGTAGATGTTAGTCCACCGACCATGAGGTTTCAGATCTTTCAACAACGCTGCCTTCCTAATATGAGCCGTGTATCGTAGAACCACCATGTTAATAACCTAAAGGTTAGGTATACAGTCTCAGACAAAAGCAGCAGGTCAGTTGGTGAGGTTATGAACCTTCGTCTACTCAGATAGCTAGGATATATGATTCGCATGCATTGTCACCGTCTACCTCGTGGCGCAATATAATCTGAGCTTGGTGTAAAGGCTGAAGACAGTCGAACTTAAATGCGGTATAGTTTCTGCTTAACGGTGTTAGCTGTGTGAGGAGATAAAGACATCCCGGTTGGGGTTCAAGTTTCAAAAGATATCACCAGCTGAAGAATCTACGTGTTGCGGCTCAGACTTGGCGTCAGTGGTGCAGATACGTCTACTGGTTAGTTTTATCCCAATTTTAGTATCGAATTTCGTTTTATGAATTTCTAATACTCTTGATTACTTATTATTCCTATTTCTTCGTTTTTGTATCTTCTGCTTTGATGTGAGATTTGACTACCTGGACTAGTTGGTAATAACGCAAAGTCACGTGTTGATAGTAACTACGTTTTAAGAAGAGTTATAACTTACAGAGAGACCTATTTCGGAATATTAATGATGTTGATGATGTCTCTGTTGATGTTTATCGTTTATAAAAAGATCCGAATTTTATTTCGTTGTTTTACTTTTGAGTACGTCACTTACGTGAATGGAAGTTACTGATAACTACTGTAATTATAGATATTGGTAGCAAACTGATAGACTTTCACAAACAGCGTAGGTGTACTTTGAACAAGTGTGCACAATTACCAAATTATAATCACATAACTATCAGACTGACAATAAAAGAAATGTGGAATATAAATCAGAACATATGAATAAACAGACACAAAAGGAAAAAGACGACAGAGCCAGGGAAGAACAGGACATGTTCAATCTTGCATGTACAGAAGCACGTGTAGACATTGACACAAACACACACAGAGATCAATTTGTCCTGCATAAATATTAATAGTAAGTAATTAGAACTTGATATACAAAAGTGGTATAACCATCAGTTCATCGATCGAAGTATCAGTACACACATAAACACATGCTTGTATACCCTTACTTAATGCCATTTATACAAGAGGTTATATCGATGCTAAAATTAAAACTCAGTGTATATTGGAATATGATACGACTACCCACTTCATCCTTTGAAATGGATGTCAATTCAAAAGGACACTAACCAAGTGAGATAGTTGAGTCTTTGGAAATCTATCAAACGTATCCAGAAGCCAGTGCAATTGCTACACAGCATATGTAAGTTTAACGTGAAGCTCCAGTGACTGCACAAAAAGATTAATGGTGGATGTAAGTTGAAACAAATCGATAGCATAAATTGGTGGGACTACTGATTAACCCTATCGAGATGATCTCAAACTCAAAAGTGACTTCAGCAAAGCTGTATCCTGTATTCCTAATTTTTAGGTACAAATGCAACTGAGCAACAGATTTTGTTTCTTAGTTTTACATTTCATGAATACAAAAAACTACTGATCAGATGAAGGATGTTAAACAAGCATGTTAAAGCAGAATCTTGTACAGAATTGTAACAGTTCAAGTTACCATACTTTATAACAGTGCATAAAAAGGAATTAAAAAGAAAAAGAATGGTACTGAAGTGATTTAAAAGCAAAGATGAATAAACCAACGACAATAAAATTTTCAATATTTCGAAGAATGAATATATTTGCACTATCTAGACTGATTCACTTTGAGTCACCAAGTCTCTAACGTTTGACTTCCATTTCAGATAACCCAATGTGACAGACTAAACCCTATACACCTCATTTCGACAGCTAGAGACTTCATGTGGAAGTGTCACATCTTGGCTGAATCGCCTTCAGATTTCACTCAGCTTAACTCTGCTTCCGTTAACACGGCAAACTTATGTAGGTAGTTGGAATGTTTAGAATAAATACAAGCACCCTAATTCAGTAGAGTTGTACATAACCATCTGAGTTGTCTTCCAACCTGATGAGCAATGCCTAACCTCAAAATTGTTCATTATGTGGTTCCACCATACGCAAGCAGTGCTGCAGGGATATAAGACTGAAACACATGGTGTTAATCATATATGAAAGGACACCCAACAATGATAATCGAAAAGAGGATGAAATTATTGATGATACTTAACCCTCGGACGCCCAACTCGTCGTTTCCTCCCTGGGTTCCACTCGAGGGCTTGGCGTGTGATGTCCTCAACCGGTTTTCTTGGTGTATGTGCAGTCCAATCCATCTACACTTTCTTCTGCATATCTGTTGGGCGATGGCCTTTTGGTTGGTTCGTTCCCAGAGTTCCTTGTTGCTTATTCTTGTTATTCTGGCCATATGATCTTCAGCAACAAGCGTAGGCAGCTGTTGACGAATGTCTGTAGTTTGTTGGAAATGCTTTTCGTGACGCGCCATGTCTCTCAACCATCATATAGAAGCACCGACTTGACTGACTTAGTGTTGAAAATCCCGATCTTGTTCTTGATGCTGAGTGCAGTACAGCAGATCTCCATACTGATTTCAGGTTAATCAAGACCTGTCTTGCTGTCTTTCCGATCCCAGCTTTGACGTCCTCATCTGTGCCTGTGCCATCTGTAGTTGAAACAATGCAACCTACGTAGGCGGAAGAGACAATTTCCTTTAGATTTCTCCCGTCGATAGTGATTGCTACTTGTTGTTGTTGTTGTTATTGGTTGGGCATCTTCATCACCTCTCTCTTCTCTACGCTCACTTGAAGTCCCGTCTTCGCTGCACTGTCTCTGCCAACAACTTCTTGGTTTTCGCCTGTGGACATTCGAGTTTGTGCGACAAGACATTAGACATAAATCATCATCGGTGAAATCCAGATCTTCTTCTAGGGTCTTTTCACCGGTCAAATAGCGTAGGCTCCTCTTCTCTCTCCTCACAGTTTGTTGCATGATCCAGTCCAGTCCAGTCAACCACAATCAGGAAGATCATCGGTGACGGTAGGCGTCAACCTTGTCTTACTCCTGTCTTCACTTTAAAAGCATCACCGAGCTCTCCATTGTGAATCACTTGGCATGTAGCCTCGTCATATAACTGTTGAATGAGGTTCATAAAGGTTTTTGGCACCAAAACGGTAGTGTTGAAGCAGTTTCCAAACTACGCCTCGATCGACGCCGTCGGAGGCCATTTCAAAATCGATGAAGTTGAAGTAGAAAGTTGACTGCCATTCTATCCTCTGTTTTATGATGATGCGTAGCGTTGCGAGTTGATCCACACATGATTTGTTTCTCCTGAAGCTAGCCAGCCTAGTCCGGTAGTAATTTTGAATCCAGCGCATTGTTTCATCTCTCCAGGATGATATGGCTTGAAAGTTTGCTTGGGTGAGTGTGAACAGAAGCATGATTCCGCGCCAGTTCTTGCAAAGACTTAGGTTGCCCTTCTCCCACATGATAGACACCTTTCCTTCTCTCCAAACCTTCTGCGGTAGTGGAGTGGTGTGAGCATGTCCACTGTTGTCTCTCCGTCTGTTTTCAGTGCTTCTGGAGGGATTCCATCTGGTCCTGCTGCTTTCCCGCATTTCAGCAGCTTTATGGTGTTCAGGACTTCGGCTTTTGTCGGAGGGTTTGTGTAGGCTGGCAATTTTGTGGCTGGACTGCTTGCTGGTGGTATTTCTAGACGAGTTGCAGGTGGTGGTGGTGGTCGATTCAAAAGTCATTTGAAGTCGTCAGCCCGTCGATTCCTTTCTTTCTCCTCTTTGGTAAGTAGGTTTCCTTCGTTATCTTTCATTGGTTTCATCTGAGCTGATTTCGTCTCAGATAGTAACCTGGTTGTTTGATATAATGTTGTCAGGTCTCTGCTACCTTCAGCCTGTTCTGCTTCACTTGCAAGTGTGTCGTAGAAGTGTCTTTTGTCTCTGCGTTCACTCTTCTTCACTTCTTTGTTCAGTGTTTTATGGGTTGCGTTCAGTTCCTCTTATCGTTGTTCATAATTGCACTGGTTCAATGTATATATATCACACAGGCGCAACAGATGACATAATTTTGCAAAAGCCAATCAAGCCCCTTCTATACGTGTAGAGTTTTCGTCGGCCACTGACTCAAGAGGGCTGATCAGACTTCCCAGGTAAGTGAAGTGGTCAACGAAATCAACCACTTCACTCTTTATTGTTAGCTGACGAACGGCTGAAGACTAATTCTAGAGCAACGATTTCCATTTGCCCGACCTGAAATGCATTCTAAACATTCTCAGACTGCCACTGAAGATATCCACAAGACTCTGCAGTGTTTCAGTGTCTTCATCTAACACGAGTACGTCACCTGCGCATTTTAGATCTATCAAGGAGTCTGCCATGATTAGATTAATCCCTGTGAAGTCAGACGACGAGACGGAGACTTCTACGATCTCAGGTGCGGTCATGTGAACGTGCTAACGAGAACGAAATATCCGTCCAGTGCTCCCAGGTCTCCAATAGTTCTCCAAATGATGTCATTTCATGTTGACGCGAAAAAATCTGTCAAAATAAAATGTGAAGTGTTGTTGGGAGAAGTACAAGATCTCTGAGTGAAATAGGTGTCGACAGTATCATTGATACACTCCCGTAAAACCATACTTAACAGTATTGGTGTATAAAACCTCTATACTCAGATACAATGAATGATGTTAACATCTTGACGTAATGGAAATAAATCGGTATTTAAAACTGCGATTACGAGGATTCTAGATCGTAAAAAGTTGCATGAGAAAATGCCCTAAATACTTACCAGCCTCTGTATCAATGATAATTGAACTTTGCATTGACGCTACCACTTCTTTCGGTGACATACTTCCCGACATTGTTTTATTAGAAGATGCAGACTTGATGTTAGCACCATCATCGTTAGCAAATTGTTTTCGCAGGCGATCAGAGACATTTTTATCACCAGAATCAGATGGGGAGTGTGATGGCTCTTCTGAGATCGACTGCATTTGACCTGGTACACCACTAGAACGAGATAATAGCATTGAATTTCGTAAACTTGCACCTATATGATGTTGTTCTTGATCTAGCATTATTGATGAATTTATATCTGCAGAACTTGCTGACATCTGACCATGCAAAGAAAACAATCGATCCACGATGCTTGCATACTAGCAGCAGCAGCGGCTGATTCCACATTACCATTTGTAGTAGCTATAGTAGTCTTCTGGTCAGATAGATTATTACTTCTGTTATCCAGTGAACCTGTGGTAGCTGTCGCATCGCTTAACAAGCTGGGGTTAGTTTTTGGATTTAAAAAGTGTAAATTTGGATTTGGTGGGAGACGGAATCCCGATAAGGAATGTGTCATCAAACGAGGCTATAATTAAGGAGGAAGAAGAATATCAAATATGAAGTCAGACATCTGTTTATGTTACATCAGTCATCCCAATAATTATCAATGATATCCATTCAATAAAAAAAAACCTAAATAACCAATCCCATTTTGCTCGGAAATATGATTTTCTGTATATCCATTTACTACGTAAAGCTGCAGTTAATCACAGTTGAAACCTACTAAATCGACCTTAGAGTCAGGAATTTAACATACACAGCTCAAAAAAGCGGAGCTACCTGAAGAATTGACTATCAGCCACTACGTCGTAGCTTTTAATTAACTACGTCCACTTTGAAATAAGCAATCAGCTAAAACTGTAAGCCTTAAAATTATCGAGTTCAGTACCTATAGTAGCTCCATAAAAATGTTTAGAGAACTTTTAGTGCTGATAAATTACAATATTCGTTTTCCACACGCCCAATAGTGACACTGAGACTGAAAGATGAACTGCTTAGACTGGCCACTTCACGTGGTGTTTATTAGTTCGAATGCTCATGAGAAGCCAGTTACATCGGCCGCTGCTGTACGAATTTAATTTCCCGTGCTAGCGAACATCTTCCAGCGTGATTCAGTAAAGGTGTAGTAAAGAACATTACCAACTCCATATTAGTACACTTGGTTGAAACAAACCACAAAGTGGATATGAATGAGTCGCTTTCCATCAACTTGTCAAAATGTACGCCGCTCAGGATCCTTTAGACTGCAGAAGCAGTAACAATCAGGGTCAAACAACCTGAGTTGCTTGTTCAAAAAAGGTAAGTGTGGTCGATGCAAATACCGTAGTCCGATTAGATACGCACAAATTCCTTAGCGTCCTACCCCAGGAAATCTAATTTCATACTGCAGATAGACCTTCATTCCTATAGTCTGAAATAATTTTCACAGATTCTCTTAATCTATTTTGTCCCCCAATATGACCAAATTGCCATCAAGCTAGTATTCTTCAAATTATCCTTTTTACTTTATTTCATATAGCTCTCATAAACACCCTCATATAGCTTTATTAAAATATCATCTTATAGCATTACCTACGCAGTGTAACTGTTAAGATGATCACTTATTTTCAGTTGAATCCCAGTAGCAATTGATTCAATCATTAACGTTCACACAAGACGTCTCTGAATAGACTTCCTCAACTGTATAATGTTATTAACTAACTGAGAAGCAAAATCTGAATATTGTTGATGCATAACTGCCTAATATGAACATAACTGTAGGGCCCGAAGAAGTTATGGAAAAAATACTCTTTGTTCTCTCAAATGGCATCTGAAATGTAATGGAAATTTTTAATGATTTGGAAAATTTTCTCCTTGAATTTCTGAAAAGATTTTTACCAATTAATAAGGATAGCGACGAATGACTATCCGTTCTTAACAATGTAAAAGAAACTACACGCTAATTTACGACCTGTTATCTTCTTATAAGCCTATCAAGCTGTGGAGTGCCCAACTCACTAATTATTGATTTCAATGGCATTACGTTCCAAAAGATAGTGAATGTGATGCGTATTTGCATTTGAACTTACAAAATCCGACTTGGCACAGCAGCTGTATCTTAGCGAAAGTATGTTCGATGAGTCTGGCAGTAATATAGTTTGATCACAAATAAAATGATAGCATAAAATGTCGATACCTATTTGGCATTACACAAATTCAGGTGACAGCAAAAAAAATGAGTGAAATTTCACGGAATGTGAAAAATGAATAACAATTCTAAATAAACAGCAAGTTGAAAAGCTGGAAGGTTGACTGATGCTCCAGAGTATGGAGACTGTAAGCAAAACTGTACGACGGCAAAGATTAGTTAAACAGAATTTCAAATAAATAAATATGTTATGGAAAGCGGCGAGTGGTTGAAAACCATTCTCCAACCGATCAAAAGGATATTTCGCCAGCTCGACCACAGCGCTAGAGATTGTTCCTCTACTATTTTACAGGGGATGAGGTGATACAACTAGGTGAATTCATTTCAAGTGAATAAACTATTTTAACCTTACTTTCATGAAGAAACAAAAAGGAAATGCTGGTGAAACTTACACCACGCCGAGATAATTAGGTAAACCAGAACTACGAATCACTGGACGTAAACCTGCATTCATGCTATTATCGTGATTACCACTGACATCTCCATTAAGCTGATCATCTTGCGTAGAAGAGGTAGGATTCATGCGTAGAAGACCACTAGATAAACCTTCATATGCTGGAATAAGGCTTCGCATCAACTCACCACCAGGTCCTTGCAGATGACCTCTTTTCAGAGCGGCATTACGTATTGATAACACTGAACGTTGTATGCTAGATCCCATAACACCATTGGATACTGGTATATGTGTATAGGGAAATACAAGTGGTTTAACAGTAGGTTGAGTTAATATATGCTCTGGCCATAGGTTAGATTCTAGTGTGGGCCGGTTAATTGGTTGTACCTTCAGTCTAATTCATATGATTGAAATGGTTGACTAAAACTGACTGGTTTCAATGATTGAAGCCAAGAGTTCAGAGATAAATCAGGTGCGATAGGTTGACGGCAGCGACTCGTAGAATGAAGAGTTGTTCGCTGATTTAAATCACTGTTCACCGTTAACTGTGAATTAGTTTGACTATACAGACGTTCAGTTTCTTCTTCTTCATCCAAATCTCCTAGACAAGTGTATAACCAAAATAGTTGGAAGACTATTTAATTACATCAAAAACAATTAGTGCGTTACACTTCAGAATGATATGAGTATTTGGCAGTGAGTTGGAGAAAAACTGCAATTAACGGGTTTTACTCGCCACAGTGACTTAGAATCTAACGAGCATTTTGTTTGCCTGAGGAACAAAAATTACACGGAGATAATAGAATTAGGAGAATTAGGAGAATAATCTCTAGCTAACCATCAATAAATTTTTTGAATACGAAACTCATTTATCAAATACTTCGATACAAACAGTATAGTAAACTACTGATCCATGGACGCAATGCCTAATTATTTGATAACTTCAATGGAATGTTTATTAGGATTACAATATTCAATAACAGCAAGAAAAACAAGCTCTTAAAGAGACAGCACTCAGAAAAAATTCCTTGATTTCACAACTATTTGGGATAAAATACCGATCAGATGTGTGTAATGTCAATAACAAGAGGATAATACATCTGAACACTTTTTGTAATGATCAAACTAGGTATAAATTTGGCATGAAAGTATTTAACATGATTTCAGTGTCTAATACGTCACGCCCTATTCTACAGCATTAGTCCGCTGATAATAAAATAACAAAATATATGATCATACAACAGGCGAAAAGAACCTATTAAAGTAGGCTTGAAAATTCTTAAGATTTTAAAGCTCATTAAAATCATTCTCAATTATTTTTATGACGGCCGATTCAGAGGCTTATTCACGTTTGGCTTAAGCATTCACCGTATATCTTTTGATTATTTATATTAAAAAGGATATAAATTACCTATTCAAAATATACACATTACTTTTTAATTCGTTCACTCCGTTATTTATAAGCAGGTGAATAAATCGTTTCACACTGTAAAATAAACTAAAACCTATTGTCTCATTATTAAAATAGGTAGTTTGTTGTAAATAATTGACTAATTTTTAACACAACTTTCACCGATATAGAATCCTTGACGTGGCATTCACTTGAAGCCTTTGGAGATAAGGCCCATTGCTTTCAAATCTCATGATCAACATATTGCATTCAACCAAGTATTTTGGCCTTCAATGACTGAGAATTTACAGCTTCAGTCACTTGGTTATATTCCCGAGAATATTATTCATTTTCATCGGTATGCATATATCATCATTCCTGAAGTTGTAAAATCCAATCTCAGTGACATTAATGAAAGCCTACTGCATGTAAACCCGAAGGTCCACTGTCCACAGGTCGGCTTCAAACTGCTAGGATGTGGAATAAACCTTCTCCGAATTCCCCATAGAGAGTCAGAAACAGCCAGATTCAGTTAGAGATTTCCAGATAATCGCATAGTTATACGTGTGCATACCTGATTGGATAAACCGACAGGAGTAATAGATCTAGATCTCTTAGAACACTGCGGACCATCCATAACACAAAGTATCGTAATACTCTGTGCATAATCGCCCTTCCAACAGACATTTCATCTTTGCATTTCCTCTGTTGTCAGGAAATTGAGCAACAACAGTAGTAAGACTGAAGGTTACTGCATCATCATCATCATCATCATTATCAACATAGGACCAGGCATTACTGCGTAACGGTCCGAGTTGCCACACCTCATATCAGCACATCAAGTAAAAAGGTAGTGAGGTGAAGGATGAAGATAAGTGAATGCAGTCAAAAGAAATATAAAGTACGAGAAGAAAGGAAAGAGGAGTGACAAAATAGTGAGATTCGGTATAGCGTTGTTAAGATGAGGATAATGTGTGTATACATCTGCGCCACTGACTTCGGTTCTGAGCCATATCACCTAGGGTCTCCAACCACTGGTTCCTCTTGTCCCGTGGACCCCAACCACCTAGTCTGCATCGTCCTACATGGCTTAAACCAACAGTCAGAGACTTCATACATTGGTGCCATGTTTTAGTCTGGCCACCTCGGGCCTTTTTCCAGCCTGAACCCACCTCAGCCAACATTGTGTGACGAGGCAATCGGTGACTAGGCATACGTAGTACGTGTCCCAACCATCTCAGTCGATGAAGGTTCACAACCTCGTCGACTGACTTACCTCTTCTCCCTAAAACTCTACACCTAACTTCTGCATTACTCACATGGTGACACCACGGAATACGTCCTATACTACGAAGGCAACGGTGGTCAAATACCTGTAACCTTCTCATGTCTTCCACTTTCAATGGCCATGTTTCACAGCCATACAGTAGAACAGAGCGGACTGCTGTGCAGTACACGCGACCCTTAATAGACAAACGAATATCACGGCGGCGCCATAGGTGGCGCAAATTGGCAAAAGCCAATCGAGCCTTTTGTATCCGTGCAGAAATCTCATCGGCAACTAACCCACCGGGTTGATCCTACTTCCCAGGTAAGTGAAGTGGTCAACACACTCAACCACTTCACTCTCTATTGTTAACCGCGGTACCGCTGAAGACCAGTCCTGGAGCAAAAATTTGCATTTGGGTGGTGAAAATCGCATCCCAAACATTCTCAAATTCCCACTCAAAGTGTTCAGAAGACTCTGCATCTTGTCAGCGTCTTCACCTAACAGGACTATGTCATCTGCATATTCTAGATCTAAAGAAAATTCACCTGTGATCCGGTCAACGTCTTTGTAATTAGGTGACGAGAGGGAAACCTCCATAAGAATATCTATGATAAAATTAAATAAGAATGGGGATAGTGGGCATCCTTGACGGACACCACTTGATGAGTATAGCTCCCTGGACAACTCACCATAGGCTCTAACATGCCCACAAGTGTTCGAGTAGAGAGCTTTCAATAAGGTGATGTACTTACTAGGCACGCCTTTCAGTGACAGACACTGCCATAAGACTTCTCGATCAACGGAGTCAAATGCCGCCTTCAGGTCGAGAAATACAGCTATTGTCGGGCGTCTGTAAGCATGCCTATGTTCCAGGACCTGGCGCAGTGTGAATATTTGGTCGATACATCCACGGCCAGGTCTAAAGCCTGCCTGGTTTTCTCGGGCTTGCTGTTCCCGAGCTCCACTCAGGCGTCGGAGAATTATAGAACTTAGGATCTTAGACACTATGTTTGTCAGGCTGATTCCTCTGTGGTTATCACAAGAGGACTTCTCGCCTTTCTTGAAGACTGGGATGATCAGTGACTTAGACCAGTCGGAGGGGATCGTATTTGATTCCCATATACTGGCTAACACTTCCGTTAGCCTGACTAAGAGAACTCTACCACCATTCTTGTATACCTCAGCAGGTAGTCCGTCTGGTCCTGCTGCCCTTCCCCGTTTCAGGCTACCTACCGCTTTCTCAACTTCTTCTAGTGTTGGGGGACCTGTCTCTATGTCCCATTCAGGGTCCGACTGGATAGCGGGCAGCGCAATGGTGGCTGGAGGCCAGTTAAACTGTTCCTCAAAGTGTTCTGCCCATCGTCCCAGTCGCCTTCCCTGCGAGTGAATCGCCGATCCGTCCTTCTCCGCTATAACCTCACTAACTGTTGTTGACCATTTCCCCCCAGTCTCCTTAATAAGTCTAAATAACTGTCTACTGTTACCGATCGCCGCTGCCTTTTCCATCTCTTTAGCCTTTGCTGCCCACCACTGTTCACGATCGTTGCGCAGACTTTTCGTCAGTTTATTTTTAAGTTGCGCTCGCTCTTCATTGTACTCAGAGCCTGCAGGGATGCATTCACGTGCATCCATTAGTTTGGAAGAAGCTGCTGATATCCACTGGCTCTTTTTAGCCATTATCTTGGAGTCGGCTACAGTCTCCAGTGCTGCTTTTACAGTAGACTGAAGATGGCACCAAGCTTCTTCTGGATGAGTGACAGTCTTTTGTTCCGATAACTGCCTAGCCAACTTCTCACTGAACACGGCTTTGGTGTTTTCGTTGTCCAGCAGAACTCGTAGTGGTTTTGTTGCCAAATTTTTTCTACGTCCATTGAGACGCAGGCATATACGTGCTCGGACCAACGCATGATCGCTGTCCAAACACGTACTCCAGAAGGAGCGGCAGTCTTCCACCGATCCTCTCCAGCGATGACTAATAGCAATGTGGTCTATCTGTGTCCATCGCTGAGTCGAGCTCGGTGGACGCCAGGTCAGACAGTGCCTTTCTTTATGTCTGAAATTTGTGCTGGCTAAAAATAGGCGGTTATCTGAGCATAGTTGTAATAGGCGATCACCGTTATCTGTACGTTCAGCTGGGATTCCGAAAGTGCCACCTAAGTGCCTTTCTGCCTCACTCAGTCTACCCACCTGTGCGTTGAGGTCACCTGCAACAACCACTACGTCCGAACGTTTGGCTTTCGAGAGGAGGTTAGACAGTTTATGGTAGAACTCGTCCTTCACTTCATCCGAACTACAGTCAGTGGGTGCGTAAGCAGAGATTACAAAGAGACAACGGCGAGTCTCACTATTCCTTTTAGTTCTCACTGTGCCGTTCAGCCTCATAGCGCAGAGGCGACTATCAACTGGGATCCAGTCTAGTAGTGAGTTTTCTGCCCTGGTGCTTAATGCTATACCTACACCTGCAAGACCACGAGAGCTAGCTATCGAATCTCCAGAAACTCGAAGGGTGAATTTTGCAGATTCACCAGATTGGTCAGGAGAGGTCAGGTGAATAACCACACTTGGGTCCTGTATGCGTGTCTCACAAACACAGCACACATCCATGCCTCGAGTTGCTAGAGTCTTTGCCAACGAAGCCTGTTGGCCAATTTGACGGAGGGTGCGGACATTGAAGGCTCCAATATGTAATTTGGAGCGTGGTTTAAGGAGACCAGGGACGCTGTTCTGTGGACTCAGATCGTTGTCGAAGGCTGCAGAGGTAGGAGAAATTGAAGATGATGCAGCATCATTAATTAAGAGACGTGAAGGAAGATTAGAAGGTAATGATGGAGGAGGAGGATAGCAGTCAGAAGAAACTTGGGTGCTGACAGAGTTGTGAGGGCGGTTGACACTTCCCGGCTGCCCACACCGTGGAAGGCTATTTCTTCTTAAGGTACCTGAAAGAGATTTGTGTGACCGCAGAGCCCATCGGACATCTGCTTGAGGCCTGTCACACCCAGCCTTTTGAGTATGATTATTTTGAATTTTTGTATTTTTGGGGCCGGATGAGCGAAAGGAAACGACAAGTGAACCAACACCGCCGGCCCGGCAGACCGTGGGGCGTGGTGGAGTGTGTTATTTTTGGGGCCGACCTTTTCTAACCCCCCCTTCCACTGAGAAGGCAGCATCAGCTTGGCACTGCTGGTCATCCAAGGGAAACACCTTACTGCTGTCACACCCCATCCAGCTAGCAGCAGTACGACTTCGCCCTCAGACCCCCATCATAGTGTAGCAATTTACACTATACGGTAACTGCTTTTCGTCTAACCACTACCCAACAGACCTTTCTGGTATGGTAGGACCTCGAGGGAACAAGCGTTCCACCAGCATAGCTCGTTGGGTCATTGTGATATGCAAGCCCGACCACCACGTCAAGGTAGCAGCTATCGGTCGGTTACTGCACAAGTCTTCGACTCGATCAGCATCTCACTGTCATATCAAAACCTGTACAGCGCTTCGGCTTTTACTGCCTATTCTTTTCACTTCATTTCGTGATAAAATCTGTCTCCAGATTAATCGATTCTTCACAAAATGTCTCTTTTTTCGAACAATGTTTTTCTAAATCTGGATAAAATGACATTGTTCCAGTCACCTTGACAGACAAAACGTAAGACAAGCTTGTACATCTAATTTGTCAAATGTAGAAATATATCAGTGGATTTTCTCGGTAATTTAGGAAAACATCCTTTTGTTTTGCATTGTCTTCGCCTTCGACATATATATGGTATAATCCTACTTCTCACTGGATTTTGTTACCATCTTCGAGAGCTTCATGTCGATAGATCGCCCCTAACCAAATAACATTAGTCAAAGTGCAACGTGATACTTAGTCTCCTATCTTGGTGACTGCACTGCAAAACAGTCGACAGAATTTGGTCAGCCCTTACGACTAAATAACATGAAATTGATTACTCTTCGGTGACCAATCAACGAAGACAGTATGTCGACTGACGTCGAAGATATCTAGTATCAGATACTGTTTATCTATAGAACTGATCGGAACAAAAACAACTTTGATAACCATAAAAATTATTTCAGTCAAACTGTAAAAGAAACGTTCAATGTATCGACTGTCATTAACCAAGTACATAGAATATTCAAATTTCAAATAGGCAGAAGGTAGATTTTAATGTCAATCAATTGGCAAAGCATTGTTTTGAAGGAAGTTGATTTATCTGAACAAAAAATGAATGGATATTTTGAACGCATAGATATGGAAACGAAAAGAGATAGTCACGTAGCAACAGGAATAGGGAAGCCCCATAAATGAATTTGTGGCAAAGGAATTTTAATGATGAAAAACATTCATTTTACAGAGCAACCTCTTCACGGTAATTTGTTAAACTGCATTATGCCAAATGAGGCTCAGTTATAATCCAGATGGACATTATTTGACTATGCATAAATGTACATACAAAGATGAACCAGAGACTATCGGGATTTACACCTGGTGTTTTACCAACTGGTCTACGAAACCCAAAGCTGTGCGCCGGTCATGAGCTGTGACTCACTGGTTTAGGGAGATGACTTTTGAACAGTCAGTCACGGGTACGAGCCTTGCTTCACCTACCAAGGTTTGGGTAGTCAGGTGGTATCATTAGCCCTCACACTATAGGTGTGGCTCATTGCACGAATCTGGACAAGGTTTATGAGTGCAGGTCTACTCTATTTGTGCACAGAAAGATGAGCCAAATCTATATAATTTGACAGATCTTATTAAAAGACTGAGTGAAGATTTCCATGGGAAAAGATAGGCTAAGAAGTTAGTTAAGCAAATAAAAATTTTTCCCACTACATCTGTTAGGAACGTTTTAAGCTACATCAAATCATACCCAAAGTTTCCGAGTTACCTTGATATGACTATGTATAATAAATTGTCTCGAATGTTATGAAGTAATACTGCTTTACTGAGTGAAGTATTTGAAACTATCTACGAATGCCATAGTTTGATAGAATGAAAACTTTTGGAACGGTGTGATGACTGACAGTGACAGTTACTTATCACTTATTCACATGATGGCCCGACGATAACGTCAGCTATTTTAGTGAAATTAAGACCAAGTCAGCAGCTGAGTTTCATTACTCGGTCGGTAGGCCACCAGGTTGGTAATCTATATAAAGCTGTTTTGAGTCGACTACTTCACACTTACCTACTTCTGTCGATTAACGGTATAGTGCGACTTTCATACAATGTTATCAGACGGTCTCACTCCGGACTAAGGTGACCTCACATTAGAACATCGAGAAATCTTGCTCGCAGCAAGGACCTTGAGAAATGATCATGAGCAATAAATTCTGCTCAAAACGTTGTCTAGTAAATAATGCTATATCACTGTGTGGTATATCAAACAAACTAACCCTCGTTCGCTTTGCTATTAAAACATAACATCTACAAACAACTTAATAGTTCCAAATCCTCACTGACCTACTCACTGACAAATTCCTAACAGATAATGGAAGTGCATTGCATATAAACCACATACCTCCTAGAATTCCTGTTATCTGCATTTGAGCTTTACGTTCTGTCGCCATAAGAGCACAATAATCTACACAGGCTTCATACAGTAACCCTTTGACAAGTAACCGTAACAGTCGATCCCCACGAGCATTTTCTTCAATAGGCGTCTGACCAGTGGATGAATGTTTACTAAGTTGTATAAACGGTTGTAAAAGTGGATAGATCTAAACAAGAATTGCAAAAAAGTAGGAATAATCAAAGCGGATGATGACAGTGAACAAAACATATTCAACAAAAAATCAAACCAAATGATACATCAACATAACATTCATCTGGTTTATCTGAAGAAAATAAAATTAAAACTAATATTGTGAAGGAGCAACGCATAAGCTCGAAAGTGAATGAAATATTTTGCAATCAGTAGCAGTTATTACGTTCGTAATTTATTAAGGACTAAAAGCACAATAACTGAAAACCACAAAACCATGTTACTCACTATATATATATATATATATATTATATATATATATATATATATATATAATATATATATATATATATATATATATATATATAATATTCGGCTGAGAACTTCGTGCAATATTGGAATAAAAATTACAAATATGAGAATCAATTTAAATCATAGAAACTATAATTATCCTAGGAATCTAAAGATTCATAGTAAACCTTCAAATGAAAGCATGCATAACTTATTACAAAGCAAAGAGGAGCAAACTCAGGTTTCACTACATGAATTACAGATTTTTAATATAATACGAAAATAAGTCTATGGTTTGTAAATCACTTCTAATTTCATAACGATTTTCTATATTTGCTCTATAGTCAGTGCAATTGTATCTCTTAGGACATTTATAAAATCTTATAGTCAAGAAAGTATTTCTACTAGAAAATTTATTTTTACTCAGGATTATTTATAGTAGTACAGGTGAATTCAATTAGTATTATAATCTAAATTTCGAACTATTTTTACCAAATTTTATTTATTCATTCCACCTTTTTCGCACCCCCTAGTTGTTGATTTCAAAATCAAATTCACTCTCTAATCTATTGTTAAATGCGACAGCTTGGGACTGATGAACTTTCTTACGGGGTTTAAGTTGAACTGCCTGTCCGTTTTTATCTCTTCGAAGTATAGAGCTATGAGAGTTGTCAATTACGCAAAAATAAGAAGTATTACTGGGCTATCCAAATAGAAGAAAGTAGAACCATAAAAGCTTATTAGAACAAAATCTTAATAGGAAACTCCCGTAAATCTTTTCAGACTATTACTACCTGCTTTCACATCCATAGTGTCAGTGAGAACAAGTAGAACCTTACAAGGAATACCGATTTGGTTAAGTATTAAGTTTAGAGGACATAAGTTGAAATTATCCTTTTTTTTCTTTTGTATAGTTTAGAGAATCGAGTATTGCAATAAAACACTAGGCTCAACATCTGATCTTAAAGTAACCTTTCATGGGATTATTTACATTGATTAAATTATGTAAAGCTATCCAGTAAATTCGAAATACCACCGAAGGATATCCAGCATATAACTCTACTAAAGTGAATCAACTTTTCAAATACTATTTTTTCACCGCCAGGGCTGCAAAAATCAGTACGCACTCACCTGAACTTCCATTCCACAATACTAAGGGACTCTTACTTTACCGGTACTCGTCTCTATCTCCACATACATCGAACGAATGAAACGAAACGCATTCAGCCACCTTGTCCACATCCATGCAGTAGGCAATGAGCCACACCAGTTGTGTGAGGACATGATACTACCTGGTTGCTCAAGCCTAGGTAATTGGGGCGCGGCTCGGACTCGTGACCCAATGGTTGACAGTCATCTCCCTAAACTACTGAGGTACAGCTCCACCCAGGTACATCAGTCACATTCACACCCAACTAATCGAACTGCGTCCACGCACATTGTTCACAGCCCGATTAGTTGGATATGAATGGCTCATAATTTCAGAGTTAAGTGTTCAATCAATATCAACATTTCTCTTTTCAAGACTTTCAGAGTGAAACCTAAAAATACTCACCTTGAAGGCAACATCAATGACCATTTGAGCTAGTAAGTACATCCATTTCTTCTGAACGCATTCAACTCCAATATTTGAAGTGCTTGATATACTTCATGTTTACATTCTTTTCTACCATAACTTCTGGGATAAGCGACGAAGTTTCAGGAAAATTCAAGTATGTATGGTACTCTTAACTTTCTCCGTTTACACATAACCTACTTTCATACATTGTTAGACTACAACATGAAAGGGATAGTAATATGGGTTTTACAGTGAGTCAAACTGGTTTAAAACACTTTCACCAAAGAATTCCTTTACTCTTGGAAAGCCCTAATGCCAGTTATCATCCTAACTATATCTTAATATTCCTTGATATTTTTCCATTGTGTTTGAGCTTGTTTCGCCATCAAATGGTTGTCTTTCAGTTTGCCAATTTAAAATGCGCTTTAGCACACAGTTCTTTCTGTTAATCACAAAAGATAAAACACTGAATAATCTTTGATAGACAGTTTGTTCATCTAACAGATATAGAGAAATAATGCTTAGTCCCAACAATGATAAAACTTCCTCTTCTCTGCTTCAGTAACAGGGGAGACAGAACTGAAGTTTTGCAATAATTGGTTGTCTAGGTAGATAGATATACAACTTTGCAGTTCAAATGACGGGTGATGCAACAAGATGATTGATTTAGAAGTTGTTTAAAAAAATACCAGTTCTCGAAACGGTAAAATAAACTATTTACTTTATAATTTACTCATCATTATCACCATCTATCAATAAAGTTTATAAATAGATCATAACTGATTGACTCCATCAGTCTGATAGTGAGTTTTTCATGTACTCTATTTGCTTTACGAGTTTAAATATAACCAATATGACTAAGTTAAGTGATCTAAATAAGGGATAAGAAAAAATCCTGAGTGTAACATAAGGTAAAATAGATAACTGCACTTCGAAACAGACCAAAATGACTACAAAACGACTCTCTTTTATTAGCGTGCAGAATTGAAATAAGTACATTAATTATAAACCAACCTGATTAAAACAGTGCAAACGACCTAAACTTGGATTCCAATCATGATAATCCGGATGTTGGTCTAATCGTGTTAAAGTTAACAATAAGGCTAAATCACGGTACTCAGCTTGGGTTTCACATTCAGGTTCGAGTTGTTTCAGACATTCAATAACCTGAGAGATAAATATAAAAAGATGTATTGCACATGATAGATCAGCACACTGCTACTAATAGTGTATTTTATTCATATACAAGACATGAAATCATATGTACACATTTATTATACACTGTAAGTGAAACTGTCCAATCCAGCATATAATGACACGCAACATACTATACAGACAAAATCTTTTCTTCTTGCTATAGATAGCCAAAAAGACTGACCGGTTGATGTAGGGCCTTACAAATAAGCTGATCGGTTTACGTTGCTACACTTCACAGCAGCACGGGGTGTAAAACAATAAGATCGATTAAAGTGTAGCAGAGAACACGCAAAAAAATAGTAGAAAGATAATGTTCGAAATTTTAAATCATAATTCAGGTTCTATGATTATTGGACGCCTGAAAAGAGCTCAGGAATAGCGGACCTGTGAAACCTAGCCAGGTTTTGAACATGGTCGTGAGTGTATCGATCAGATATTCACTCTCCTCCAGGTTCTGGAGGACAGGAGCATTCACCCAATACTAGTGGTATTCCTTAACCTGAAGGTAGCATTCGGTTTTGTCGATCGAGAGGTTAACAGTGGGTATATTAATGAAAGTGGTGCCGAGTAAGGTGAATCAATCTGTTGAAGGTTTTGTACTCGAACACCTGTGGGTATGTTAGTACTTATGGTGAGTTATCATGTAAGTTGTTTATATCGAGTGGTGTCCGTCAAGGATGCCTACTCTCCATTCTTATTCAACTTTATCACAAACACACTTATGCAGATATTCATCTTGTCGTCCAACTTCACAGGGATCGTACTCGTCACAGGCGAATTCATGGTAGATCCACAGTACACAGATGACATAGTCGTGTTAGGTGAAGACGCTGAGATGCAAAGTTTGTGGACAACTTGAGTGGCAATTTGAGAATGTTTGGAATGCACTTCTCGCCAGTCAAATGGAAATTGTTGCTCCAGGATTGGTTTGTGTTGGAGTCTTGTTTGTCAACGGGGTGAGTTTGTTGAGCGCCGCAATTATAATATCCGAGTGTTTAAAGAAGGTCAGGTGCAATGTACTGCAGTTCACGTCGTTCTAGTATATGGCTATCAAACATGGTCACTGAAGTTAGAGCACGTGAGACAGCTTCAGGTGTTGTGTCTTGGTGTCATTACATCATTAACGAAGTTGATCGATACGTTTGCTAACCTTCCTCGACTCAGGTGACTAGGACGCATGTTACGCACACCTACTCATTTTCGATTGCTTTCTTGTTTATCTCTTGAGGTTTCATTTGAGTGCTTCCTTTGTTGGTGTCCTGATATAAGGTATGGAAAAGTGGACCATTACTCAGTAATGTCAGGTCACTGAACACTTGCCTCCATGAGGTCCTGGTATATCAGAAAGTTCTGTTGGATAGTGGTAAGACAAAATGCGGTTACTGCTGTAGTTTTATTTACTAAGGTATGGTGGGGATCCCGTGGCGAAATCGTACTGTTGGCTGGGCAGGTGTGTGACAGTGATGAGGTATTTTCCGCAAATAAACAGCAGTATGGAGGCGTAGGAGGAGGATAAAGTGGTCGGCCCTACATCAAAGAACCTCAAAAAGATGTCAACCGATTGCTTCGTCCATTTGGGATCGGAGTGGCACACAAACCAGCGAAATCACTAACGCACATGTTGTGTAAGCCAAATGATTCGTTGACAAAGAAAGACAGAACAAATATGAACTACAAAATCAAATGCAAAGGTTTTTCACAGCACTACGCTGGTCTGTGTAGCCACTACAGATCAAAGAATATATGAACACCAACAGTAAAGCAACATGATGCAGCCTCCTTGGTTTCAATATATGCAAGCAATTACAATCATACATTCGACTGGAAGAATGTAGAAATGCTCCACTTAACAGGTTAGAAAGCTGAGACAGAATTTCCAAAAGCATGACATTCCACTGGAAATCCAACCAACAAACACATGAATATAGACTCAATTCACAATCTGCTTAAGAAGCAAACAGCCAACCACCAACTATCCGTGAATTGCTCACACAAAGCAGTAACAAAGCACAGTGTGATAGTAACAAATAGCACAATTTCACTTAAACAAAGATCATCTACTAGAGTGATCGAATGATACATAAGGTCAAGTGCTGATAAAAATCTCTTCCCCCACTTACAGCAACCAACGCCAATCTAGACAACACCAATACATTCTTTACGAATTCAGTGTAGAGGATTCATCAAGGTGGCGATGAAGCGCCGGAGACAAAATATTGAACTTCACAGAACACCAAAACATCATCGTCCAGAGTTACAAATCTTTTCCATAATTTCAAAACTGCACATTTTATTCGCAAATTCTCGTTCTGCAGGATAATTTGGAGGCCGTTTTGTGTAGCTGTACTTTTGTTTAGCAACAATACAGCTTTCGGACCACAATTTTGCAACGCAAAATACATAATAATTGCAGTAAGCTAACAGTTAGAAATAACTAAGCATACAGACAAAGTAGTGTCTTCACGTAAAATAAAGAAGTGTTCGTTAACTACACCACAGCCAGAATGCAACGCTTTCATAAACTCCCTTCTGCTGTGTTCTAATTCAACATCACACCATCCATCAACATCCAGCAGCATCACTGAGTAACGGTCCGAGTTGCCACAGCTCATATCAGTACAACAAGTAAAAAGGCAGTGAAATGGAGGATGAGGAAAAGAAAATTCAGTCAAAAGAAATATAAAGTACTAAAAGAGAGAAAGGAAGAATGAGGAAATGGTGAGGTTCGGTATAGCGTTAAGATGGGGATAATGTGTATATACATCTGCGCCACTGACTTCGGTTCTGAGCCATATCACCTAGAGTCTCCAACCAATGGTTCCTCGTGTCTCGTGGACCCCAAACACCTAATCTGCATCGCCCCACATGGCTCAAACCAACAGTCAAAAACTTCATACATTGATGCCATATTTTAGGCTACCCGCCTCGAGCTTTTTCCAGCCTGAACCTATACTTCGGCCAACATTTTGTGACGAGGCAGTCGGCAGCTAGACATACGTAACACGTGTCCCAACCATTTCAGTCGATGAGGGTTCACAACCGTGTCAACTGATTTACCGCTTCTTCCCTAAACTCTACACCTGACTTCTGTGCTACTCACCTGGTGACACCACGGAATACGGCATATACTACGAAGGCAACGGTGGTCAAACGCCTGAAGCCTTCTCATGTCCTCCACCTTCAACGGTCATGTTTCACAGCCATACAGTAGAACAAAGCGGACTGCTGTGCAGTACACGCGAACCTTAACAGGCAAACGGATATCACGGAGGCCCCATAGGTGGTGTAAGTTGGCAAAAGCCAGCCAAGCCTTTTGTATTCGTGCAGAGATTTCGTCGGCCACTGACCCACCAGGGTAGGCCTGATCCAACTTCCCAGGTAAGTGAAGTGGTCGACACACTCAACCACTACACTATCTATGTTTAGCCGTGGCACCGTTGAAGACTAATCCTGGAGCAACAACTTGCATTTGGGTGGTGTAAAACTCATCCCAACCATTCTCAAATTGCCACTCAGTGTTCAGAAGACTCTGCATTTTGTCAGCGTCTTCACCCAACAAGACTATGTCATATGCGTATTCTAGGTCTAATGAAAATTCTCCCGCGATTAGGTCAACTTCTGTGTAGTCAGGTGACGAGGGGGAGACATCTATAAGAATATCTATGATAAAATTGGATAAGAATGGAGACGGTGGGTAGCCTTGACGGACACCACTCGACGAGAACAGCTCCCCGGATATCTCACCATAGACTCTCACACCCCCACAAGTGTTCGAGTAGAGAGCCTTTAATAAGGTGGTGTATTTACTCGGCACACCTTTCAGTGAGAGACATTGTCATAAGACTTCTCGATCGACGGAGTCGAGTGCCGCCGCCTTCAGGTCGAGAAATACAGCTATTGTCGGGCGTCGGTAAGCGTGCCTGTGTTCTAGAACCTGGCGCAGTGTGAATATTTGGTCGATACACCGCAATCGGGTCTAAAGCCGGCCTTGTTTTCTCGGGCTTGCTGTTCCCAAACTCCATTCAGACGTCGAAGCATTATGGAACCTAGAATTCTAGACACTATGTTCGTCAGACTGATTCCTCTGTGGTTATCACAAAATGACTTCTTGCCTTTCTTGAAGACTGGAATAATCGATGATTTAGACCAATCAGAGAGGACCGTATTTGATTCCTATATACTGGTTAACACTTCTGTTAACCTGACTAAGAGCACCTGGAGGAAAGGTCGAACTACCATCCTGATTCAAAACTCATCGCCTGATTTTAATTCCATGTTTTTTTTTCTTCTGATTTACGCCTGAAGGGAAGTTAATAAAATCTAAAATCTTTACGTTTGTATATCCTCATTTGCAACAAGTTTTGTCATCCTTCAAAATAAGTTCAAACCAACTGAAAGTTTAGGAATAAGCGCTGAGGCGAACCAAAATATTCATTTGAATATTTTGTTTGACGGTAAACTTGGGTTCTCGTTATATTTCTTTCAAATGAAGAGTCAAAAATGGTAGTTCACCACTTTCCATTTTAATATTCACATCCAAATTAATTAGATATGAAACAACCTCAGGGAGAGGGAGACCGAAATCAACGTCTTATTCAGGTTTGGGATGAATACTGAGCAACTGAATTGTTACTGTAGACCAGTTGAACAGCGCTTCAAAGTGTTCCGCCCAACACTCGAGTCAACTGCCTTGATCATGAACATATGCTTTTCGGCGATGCTCTCACTAACCATCATCTTTCTTATGACAGGTCCCTTGGTAATCGTGAGTAGTTGCTGCCTCTTACCTAAGGGTTAGTCCTCTATAGCTCATTCACTTTCGCCAACGACCACTGCTTGTAGTTATTGCGTAGACTTGTAGTCAATTTATGTTTACTCTGCTTTCACTCCACATTATCAGAGCCAGCTGTGATGAGTCTCCTCGAATGAGTCAGTTAGGATATTACGGAAATCTACTAGGTTTCACTAACGTTTGGACGTAGGCTACTGACTGCCTCTATCGATGTTCTTACAAGAGACTAAAGGTTAGGTCAGTCTTCCTCATGAAGATAATTGCTGCCATGTTCAGACAGATGCTTAGTTATCTCCTCATCAAATACATAATCGTTGTCAAATCCTAGTTGATCACACTGGGGTTTAACTGCTGTATGTTTCCTGCTGCGAGTAAAGCGCAAACACATGCATGCCTGTAATAACGTGTGATCGTAGCGTAAGTAAGTTCTTCAAAAAGAGAGACAATCCCTTAAAGACCCCCTTCAATGATGTCTTACCGCAATTCAATGTGTGGCCACAGTTGGTAGAAACCAAGTTCAGATCAGAACGAGGCGGTGACAGTTTTCGGTTCGTTAGCATAACATATGGTAAATATCTCCAGAATGTACATAGACAGCTATTAACTGATATTCAGTCGATAATTGTACTTTCTGATTTATAACTTGTGGACTAGTAGAGAAGGTTGGAACATTAATTGAATGGTAAAATACACTTTTAAGCCAACAAATAGCTCCAATATTTTTTTCCATAGGGCTTTAATGTTGTCAGCAAGAAGCATAACACTCGGTATACCTTGCTAGAAATTCAGTAGGGCCTCATATGATGGTTTTGTTCAATACCTGAATCTTTTTCTACCCCATAAATAGGTCTATTATACTTCTAATGCAATCCGGAAATCATTATTCTCGACCCGACAACTTTTACTAGTATTTTTAATATCCATCTTCTTCGTGACCCTGTGAAACAGTTTTATAAGTCGTTTTTTATTTAGCTAAACAACAATACAAAAGGTGACGAACAAGATCAAAAATAAACGTTATTTAGTTTTGCGGCATGAAAATAATTTCTGAGTTACCTTTCAATTCTCCTCTACCCCCATCAACTAGAAAATATTGTGAGCTTCAATGCAGACTTCACGTGATGAAATGGTAAAATAAGTTTACTTCCTTAATGTAAGTGTAAAACTTGGGTACTGTGGCAAAAGGTAATTCCATAGTAGATTTGTTCATTTGATATAACAAACACAGATACAGTGTTATTTACTTGATAACATCCAGAGCAAAATTTGTTGCTCATAATCATGTCAAAGTAAACATACACAGCTCTCGAAATTTGATTTCGATAGTCCTATTACTTCCTATTCTTTGTTTTTAGTGGTATAGTATTTTCCATACATCCGGTATAGGTATTTAGCCATTTCTATGACATGTGTTGGCTGCTGATTCAATGAACAGAGATTCTGTAATTAATCTCACTCTGTATCTAACTAAATATTTAACTGCAGTCGTTTTATTCCACCCTATTGCATGGTTGTGTGTTAATGCATGCATTGCAATAGCTGAGTGTCTTTCTTGATTACTGTTCCTATTAGGGTCTACCATTCTGAATTTGGCCAAATTCTAGTGCTGGGATAATCTAACTGACACTGATC
>OX104134.1:73515994-73548589 GCA_944470555.2 Heterobilharzia americana
CTAGATAAACAAATTTTATGTTCAAGCATACAGTTTCAGAGGAAAATTACTCCGAGTGATACCGGCACTAAACTTATATTTTGCACTCCTCAATTAGCGCAGATGTATTTTTATTTGATGGTTTTAGTGGTCACACATGTTTTTCCTTCATTCGTTAGAACGAGTCATGCAAGAAAACTAAGACTCCCTTTTATTTCAGGGTGCTCAAATTTGCATGCCTTGTGAGCAAATAAGTGATATCTGACCACCACTTAAGTTTCCTCGTGAGATATATCTCAAGGGCTCTCACCAAGCCGTCTTGGACAGAGAATGTTGTCCCATTCGGTTGGTTCACTAGAATTTTAATCTTTAACGCTCCCACAAGTTTATCACTTTTTCTCCGGTAACCAATGGAGAGTAGCCTAATCGTTCCCAGCCGTTGTGGAACGCCGTCGATAGACCAGGCTGGGTTGAGAAATGTGTTGTAGGCTGCTTATTTGTCATCCTATCTGGTAATCCAGACAATCAAAGTGGTCACCAACTTTGTGTCACATAACTGCCCGGCTCTGAAATCTTGTTGAGTGAAATGGATGAAAGGGTTCCTGTTCCGAGAGTCCCAAATAATGTCTACAATTGGGCTTTCCAGTGCCTTGCAAAGTTCATGCCACAATGCTACCAGTCTGTAATGGCTTGCGTTTCTTCAGCCTTCTCCCTTGAAGATTGGAGGAAGGACCTAAACTCCACCAAGAGCAGTTGCACCGCGGAACTTTGACAAGCGAATATGGCAGAAAACCCCACCCATCTGTAGTTCGGCACATGGAAAACAACTACAAAATTAACTTCCGAACAGCTTTAAAAGTTTTCCACAGAGACATTCAGAGGCGATTAACAGGATTTACGGACGTGATAGCCATACACAAATTGAAACCATCCTCACTTGTATAAAAACAATATATTTTCTAGCCGAGATCAGTTTCTACCCCCTGGGTGTCAGAAATGCTTTATTTCTCAGCCCTTCCTCTGGTTGTAAGAAAAATGACTGGACCAGTAAATGCGCGGCCAGATTGTTGGAAATATACGGCTCAAACACATCTAACTGTCTAGATAAATCCCGTTTTATGTGAGTGTTGGTTTTGATACCCACTCTACCACTACCCAGCCTTCCATCCCTTCGGTATAAAGTCGTGTTCAGCATGGAAATTCCCCTATCTGCGGCATCTCGAGACAGCCACACCTGTACAATAAAATCGATTTCAGCACTCCACGGGGACGAATTGTTATCCTATCTGTATTTCTTTCTTCTTGCATTTCTGTAAGGACCTGTCAATGTATTACGTTTTGGGGCTACTTCTGCATCGTGATTCAAGTGGACTTCCATCCCCTGCTTAGGTGGTGAACATCAGTTCTGGTAGCTCTTGGAATCCTATCGTTGGTTAGATTAGCGAAGCGTTTTCCAAACTGTTAGCACGAGGAGGTCCAGAAGATAATAATCTTGAGATCAGTATAGCTTGGAGTGTTCTGGGAGATTGTCCTTCACCTTTCGAAGTGATGGACCTGCGCCGGCCATGTAATGCTGCACACGACCTCGTATTCGGTCCTTCACATGACATAATGCAGCTACTTCTTCTGCGAGCGGTTACTTAGGCCTAAATCAAACACCTGGCAGCCTGAATATAAAACTGCTTGAAGTGGGTCACATTTTTATTTTTCGCTTGGTTCATCACACACTGTAACACTATTGTTTGCCGGATCACGTTTCGGACATAATTTATTTTCCGTAGTCACATCAAGATAACTACACAATTTTGAGATATCCTTTATGTAGTCCTAATTTCCTCACCTCCTTGTGACATGGGTAGTATATATATCCGAAACAGATGCCGAGTCATTCCTGTTGCATGTATTATGTGTTGATTCGATAAACAAGATTCAGTTATCAACCTCTCCCTCCACCCTGTTATGTTAGCTTTAAGGAATTTCACCGTGTCCTATCCTATTGTGTGGTTGCATGTAGTCGCATGAATAGCTATGACTGAGCCTTTTTTCTGAAGTCCTTACCTTACCAGGATCTACCAGTTTTGACCTAGCTAGGTTGTTGTGTTCGAGTAGCCTAATTGACCCTGGTCGACTACGTTGACCTCACAATCGTTGTAGGGGATTTGGTAAACTAAGTTACTCTGCTTAATTGGAGCGATAGGATCTTTCAACGTAATAAGCTTATTTCGGAGTAAGTTTGTAGGTTAAAATGCCGCTCCCATCCCAGCCCTACTGAGAAGTCTACGTAGTGTATCTGAGGTTCCTTCACTGTATGGTCAAACTGTAGAGGTTTGGAATTCTCTCTTCATTGCTAAGATCATTATCAACACTATTATTACTAGTATTAATAACTGTTACTGATATTTTTCCTGCGATTCCTAAGGAGCTTATCAATCAATTTTGGAGGGTAATTACTCATTTTTAAGGCGTCTTTTATCTTTATCCGGTCTCTTTTTTGATCTTCTGCTTTACTAATACGCTTTTTGGCCCTGCTACTTCGACACTTAACCAAGCCAACTTTAACTGTCATGGTTTGAGACGATTCGATGTTGACGTAACGGTTTGAATGTGAATTTCTTCCGTAGATACTAGTGTCTGGACTCCCATCTTGTTTCCACTTTATTCCGCAATCCGACACCGCCAGTTCCCCTTCACTATTGTCTAATTCATATGCTAATTAGGTTGCATTGTCTACTGAATCTATATGTGGGAAGGAATTATGTATGTGTTCCGGTTTCAAAACTGTAATCGTGTTGTCTACATATCGAAACCATATTTTTGAACCTGGATTAAATTTTTCTCCAGCCATCCGATCCCAACTATCCATAAATATGTCAGCAACAATAGGAGATATTGGTGGTCCCATGAAAACTCCTTCTGTCTGTTTGCATATTTTGTTCTGGAACCCAAATAATGTTTTAGGATTTGTCCTGGTGCGAACTTGACAGACGCAAAGACCAATCACTAATTATTCGGACTTGTTATATACCCACGAATACGAGACCAGGGAAGAACACGACAGCGTAGTCGGATGGAATAGTGTATTTGGATGGTTGTGCCAAAATGCCGATGCGTTCCAACTAAATGGCTAGAGAGTCGAATACGAGCAGTGCAACGCAACAAGACAGCGTGCCAAATGGCGAGGATGCTTGACCGGGTGCCTTCAGCTTAGCGAGTCCAGTTAAACTATCAAGGTCAGCATCAATGTCGAAAGTCGTCAAACCCTAGGCTATTGATTTTGGGGAAGTGTATGACGCTACAGATCACTCCCCCCTAGTGGGTTCATAAGGACCCTAAGACGATACCAGCCGGAAGTAAAAACACAGTGGTTTCTCCACTGGTGAAACTCTTCCGATGGGCTCACTGCGTGAAGTGGCCCCTGGTTGTCTGAACTTATTCTAGGGTGTCGTGGCAATTAAATAAATAAAATACAATAAATCGAATTAGACGTCGATCGCGGTCATCAGTTCCTTTTGACATTCCGTCCAGTGCTCGCTGCACCTGGAATATAAATAAAAGGCTTTATTACCACAAAAAGGTTTCGTAAGCTGGTTTCAAACGGTCGATACTGACAGTTGTAACGGAAAATTGATCTGAGAATCCCTCTCGATCACCCTTATTTGATTGTATTGACATTTATTTTGACATTTTTACCCTCGTTATTTATGGTATACCTTTGACCCTCGCCGGTGTAATGTTATTTGCTTGTTTAACTGTCTAATTTGACTTCACACTCGGTATTTGCCTTTGTATGTTTCAGACTTATTATGAATGTTTCACTTTCCCATTATGTGACGCTGGACTGTTGACAAGGTGATGTTGTTTTACTGCGCCCGACATTTTGTTTCGGTTCAACTTACGGTTGTGCAGTGATTTGACCGTTTGTCTTTTGACTGTCTACTGGGAACGTTTGTTTGTTGATTTGCTCTCTGTAGGCAGAGTTTCGATCCCTTTTGTCTGGAATATCTCTATTGACCGACAGGTACTTAACAGTTGTATTTGTTTAACCAGTTTTTACCCTGTAGCACGTATTTGTACCCGAGAACGTTTTGGACTGTATAGTTACCCAACGGCACTGTTGAGATATTTTTGTAATTTTGACATAACTTATTGTTGCTTTGATAGTACCACAGATTTTGTTACTAATCTACTATTGAATTACTACAAACCGTGTTTTGATATTTCGATCCAACCTTTGACTGTGCGTCACTCGCGGAAGTTAGGAAGCTATACAGTAGAACGCAGGAACTAGTCAGATTCACGTCAGTTGGCACCGCCTGGTTATTTCCTGCGTTCAGGCCAAGATTATTGGATTCTGGCCGCTACAACAGTTTCTTCGCTCCCGTCTCGCTCAATTATATAGAATTTCTCGTGTCGCTTAATCACTTTGAACGGCCCGTCGTAGGGTGGTTCAAGTGGTCGACGAACAGCGTCGTGGCGAACAAACACGTGTGATGTCTTCTGTAAACTGGGGTGGACGAAAACATCAGTCGTTTGCGGTCTAATCGGAGAAGGCCTAACTGAACGCATTGCGTTTGTAAGCCTAGTCACGTAAGATGCCCTGTCGGAAACATGTTTGAAAGTTGAAGGGGAAACAAACTCACCTGGTAGGCGAAGAGTGGTCCCATAGACGAGTTCTGCAGGAGTGCATCCAGCATCAACTTTCAACGCGTTACGAATACCTAGTAGGACTAGAGGCAGAGCCTCGGTCCACTGAGGTATGTTTGTAGCTGAAAGGGAAGCTTTCAGCTGTCGATGGAAACGCTCTACCATGCCATTTGCTTGTGGATGGTAGGCTGTCGTTCGGAACCGAGTGCAACCTAAAAGTGCCGTTAGAGCGTGAAATAATCCACACTCAAATTGGCGCCCACGGTCGGTTGTGACGTAGATGGACATCCGAAGTTCGCGATCCATCTTTCGACGAAAACACGAGCAACTGTTTCGGCAGTAATATCTTAATGGGTACTGCTTCCGGCCATCGTGTGAAACGATCAACACAGTGAAAAGGTAGGTACATCCATTAGATTCTGGTAGGGGTCCTACAATATCTATATGGACGTGGTCGAAACGCATGTCTGGGGCTAGAAATGAGCCTAAAGGGCTTTTCGTGTGTCGCGTGACTTTACACTTTTGACAAGCTAAGCACGACTGGGCCCACTCCTTAACGTCTTTGTTCATCCCAGGCCAGCAGAAACGTTGTGCGATAAGCCTAATGGTGGCTCGTACACCTGGATGAGAGAGTTTGTGCAACGTATTGAAGACGTTGCGTCGACAACTCTTCGGAACTATTGGGCGTGGTTGACTAGCAGAGACATCGCACAAAATTGTGTCCTTGTCTGATCCAACAGGACAAAGTCGCAGTTTGAGAGTTGTGGACGACAACTCATGATGCAGCTCAAGGTCTTCCTTTTGACGCCGAGCTAGTTCAACGAGATCAATACCCTCGATATAGTTTATCGAAGCTATTCGAGATAGTGCGTCGGCTGCGGAGTTGTTTGCTCCAGAAATGTGGCGGATGTCTGACGTGAACTGGGAAATGTAATCCAGCTGTCGCGACTCACGAGGGGAGTATTTGTCAGACGCCGAGCTGAGGGAAAACGTTAACGGTTTGTGGTCTGTGAAAATAATGAAATCACGACCTTCCACAGAATGTCGAAAATGGCGTACAGAACAGTACATGGCTAGGAGTTCCCTACCAAATGTACTGTATCTTGTTTCCGCGTCTTGCAGCCGCCTCGAGAAAAAGGCTAACGGTTGCCACTGGTTGTCAGTCAACTGTTGCAAAACTGCTCCAATTGCTGAATCAGATGCATCAACAGCAATACTCAAAGGAGCATTGGGGTCATGATGCATAAGCATGGTTGCGTTCGAAATGGCTTCCTTGACTTTAGAGAAAGCAAGTCTAGCCGCGTTGTCCAGAGACACGAACTTCGCAGTTCCTCGAAGTAGATCTGTTAGTGGTCTCATGACAGAGGCACAGTTAGGGATAAACCTTCGGTAATAACTTACCAGGCCATTGAAAGTGCGGAGATGTTTCACAGTGGTCGGCTCTGGATAGTTTGTGATAGCCGCCACTTTATCTCTCAATGGGCGTATACCTTTGTTGTCAATGGTATGCCCAAGGAAGCTGAGTGATTCAACTCCTATTTCACACTTCTGTAAGTTAACTGTGATGCCATGTTTTTTTAGTCTTTCGAATGCGAGGTCCAAATGTTTAAGGTGAGTTTCCTTATCTGGACTCGCAATTAGACAGTCATCGATGTAGACATGAACAAAATTCAGACCACGGAAGACATCGTCCATAAAGCGTTGGAATGTTTGTGCTGCATTCCGAAGACCAAATGGCATGCGCAGGAATTCAAACAGGCCAAAAGGAGTAATAATGGCTGTTTTCGCGATATCTTCTGCTGCCATAGGTATCTGGTTGTACGCTTTGACCAAGTCGATTTTGGAGAAAATGTTCATTCCGCATAAGGTTGCGGTCAAGTCGTAAACGTGAGGTATCGGGTAGCAGTCCGGAGTTGTTTTGGCGTTAAGCCTTCGGTAATCACCGGTTGGACGCCAGTCGTTGCTATCCTTTTTGGGAACCATGTGCAATGGCGATGCCCAAGGACTGTTTGACGGTCTGATAATGCCCAGTTCGAGCATGTGGTCGAATTCATTTTTCGCCGTTTGAGCTTATCGGGGGCTAAACGGCGCGCTTTGGATGCCACAGGTGGACCTGTGGTTGTGACGTGATGCATAACATTGCTGGTTATGCACGGAAGAGTGTGCTTCGGTTGTTGCAACTCTGGATATTTCTCCAAAACTGCCTGGTAGGACGCGTCGCCTGATTGTTTGGTTCTAACGATGGCTAAACTCGGACCTACATAGGTGGTGCCGCCAATAGATAACTTTGTGTTGTTATCTATCAGTCGTCGACGGCGAGCATCTACGAGTAGATCGTAATGGTTTAGTAAATCTATGCCAATGATGGGCATAGAAACGCCACCAGGAGGAAAATCCAGTGAATGGGTTTGCGTAAACCTAAGTTGAGGTAGGCATACCGTCTCCCGAATGTCGCGATTGCCTTGCCGTTGGCTGCTTGGAGATTGAAGGATGGGTCATGATGACGCTCCTTTGTCGAGGTGGGAAGAACTCTAACTTCTGCGCCGGTGTCGACGAGGTAGCGGACTTTCGTTTGAATGTCGGTGACGTAGAGCAAACGGCTGTTTCCGCCGGCTACGGTTACGTGAACGCATGCGGCGCGACAGTTTTCCTAGTTTGTGTCCGTGTTGAAACCGCACACTTTCCGACATTTTCTGGCTTCGTCTCCATAAGTATTATGAAACCAGCACCATTGAGGGTTTTCCACCCTGTTAGGTTTGGTTTTGGGGCTACTACGAGATTTGCTGCGATGCACTGAGATACATTTATGTGAAGTGCTACGTGAACTAGGACTTCGAGATCGTAGCAACTGTTTAACAGAGTTGCACAGCTTGGTCACCTATGAATCCTGGCTTTCTGGTTTGCCGCAGACAGAATATACGTTGGAGACGGGTCTGCTGGAAATCTCCAGTATTTTATCTGCCGAGGCTGCCAGGTCATCGAGTGGGACTGACTGCAGTGTCACTAACACGGTTTGCACCGGTTGTGGTAGTTTCGAGAGAAATAGTTCTCGGAGGAGGCCATCGTCGAATGTTCGTGCGCCCATAACTTCTCGCATGCGTGCGAGGACTTCAGCAGCTGAGTCGCTGCCTAGCTCGATGTTACGAAGTAATTCGTCTAGGCGCTGGCGATGTCACATCGCTTTTCTTCAAGAGCGCAGCCTTAAGAAGTGCATAAGGATCACTTACTTCAGGATTAAACATATGTGCTGTAACATACCTGTTTAATTCTCGCAGTGGTGACCGTATGACAGCAAGAAATCGAGAATGAGGATCTGAGACGCCCTGTTCTCGAAGACCGGCCTCGGCATACAGAAACCACGTTTCCTCATTGTCTGGCCAATATGGCATGAGTTGGACCATGTCCGTAGTCGGCTTAATACGAATAAGCTTGGGAGTGTGGTCGGATATGAGAAAGTGCAGTAAATGGTTAATTAAATGTTATCGAAATGAAAACAGTAAACAAATATAAAATGGAACAGGCTCACAAATTCAATATTTGTTATTGGTCGGGATATGTGATTACGTTTAACCAATATCCAACACACTTTTCTGGTATGATGGGACCTTGAGGTAACAAGCGCCCCACCAGCATAGCTCATTGGGTTATCGTGATATACAAGCCCAGCCACCATGTCATGGTAGCAGCTATCGCGTACTTGGAAGCAATACACTCTCAACCATATTGAATGTATCCGTTCCCGATTACCGGAACTTGAACATAATCTGTTGCGAACATCCCACGTTCTTTTAGGATTATTCCCCAATCAGAGAGCAGAATTTTAAAAATATGTTGCTACTGTTAGTAAGAACCTCGCCTAGTTCAATAGTTACCAGTCTGTCCTAAGCCCGGATAAAGAGGGAAGGTTGGGAATAGGGCTAGCAACCCTACCCTGTAAAACCCATCCAATCGCTAAATAAACTTCAAAGCACAAACAAAATATTAAAAATAAAAACAAACGTATTCCTCTCTGGAACCGGAGAGACGAAATGACGCCAGTTGGTGAAAGCCTTCTGGAAGCCAATTGGCCGATCTGTCTTCTCTCCCCGATGAAAGCGAAAGTAAGCATAGGGACATGGAATGTCCGCACCATATTTGAACCCAGTAAGGCAGCTTAGATTGCAAACGAGATGAAGAGGTATCACATTGAAGTGCTTGGAATTTTTGAAAGCAGATGGAATGGAAGTGGACTCTTCAAACTGTCAACTGGAGAATCAATAATTTACTCCGGTCACCCAGACGACAACCAGGAGCACAATCACGGAGTGGCTATCATGATATCCCCAACAGCATCAAAGGCTCTGAGGCAATGGGAACCAATCTCCTTCTGCAGGATCATGACACTAAGGTTCAAATCAAAAGGAAGGTAAGTTACAATCATACAATGCTACGCTACGCACCTACAAATAATGCAGATGAAGAGAAGAAGTGGGAATTCTACAGACAACTGCAATCGGTGATGGACAAGATCCCACACCAGTAGGCGATGGTGACTTCAAAATTTTAATGGGTGACATGAATGCCAAACTCAGAGCTGACAACATAGGAAGAGAACCAACTATGGGTCGACAAGCACTCGGTGAAAAGAACGAGAATGGAGAACTCTTTAAAAACTTCTGCCCATTCAACGATTTGCTGTGTACAAACACAAGGATATCCACAAAGCGACATGGACTTAATTTCACCAGACACCAGGACACACTACACTAAAAATCAGATCGACTTCATCTCAATCTCAAGAAAGTGGAGACGCAGCCTACTTGACACAAGGTCAAGAAGAGGAGCAGATGTAGGCTCAGACAACTCACTATCTTGTGCAAGGAACCTTCAAAATTAAACTGACAGCCTTCAAGGAAGTTGGTGATAGACCACAGTTCAAGTTCAGCACCCAGAAACTGAAGGACGAAACTACAAAGGAAATCTTCATGTCAGCCATCAAGACAAAATAGGAGATATCCAGGGACATCTCTGAAGAAACCTGTGTGGAAGAACACTGGAAGTCTTTGAAAGAGATGTGGAAAGAAACCTGCATAACTGTATTAGGATGGAAGAAGAAAGAAGATAAGGAATGGATCTCAACGGGCACATGGAAGCTGATAGAGGAGAGGAGGATGGTGAAGCAGAAGATGAACCAGTGCAAGGATGCACAACGACAAGAGGATCTGAGTGCAATGTATAAAACACTGGACAAAGAAGTGAAGAAGAGTGCACGGAAAGACAAAAGACACTTCTACGACACACTTGCAAGTGAAGCAGAACAGGCTGAAGGTAAGAGAGACATGACACCATTGTATCAAATAACCAGGATACTATCTGGGAAGAGATCAACGCAGATGAAACCAGTGAAAGATAATGAAGGAAACCTAGTTACCAAAGAAGAGAAACAAAGGAAACAATGGGCCGACCACTTCAAGAAGCTCTTGAATCGACCACCACCACCACCACCACCACACCACCACCACCTGCACTTCGTCCAGAAACACCACCTACAGCCGTTGAACTACAAGTGAACATAAATCCTCCAACAAAAGTGGAAGTCCTGAACGCCATAAAGCTACTGAAATGCGGGAAAGCAGCAGGACCAGATGGAATTCCTTCAGAAGCAATGAGAACAGACGCAAAGACAACAGCGGACATGCTCACACCACTATTGCAGAAAGTCTGGAAGGAAGGGAAGGTACCTGGCGATTGGAAGAAGGGTTACCTTGTCAAACTCCCGAAGAAGGGAGACCTCAGTGTTCGCAAGAACTGGCGCGGAATCACTCTCCTGTCCACCCAAACCAAGTAAAATATTAAGCCGCATCATCCTGGAGAGGCTAAAAGATGCACTGAGTTCAACACTACGACCGGAACAGGTAGGCTTCAGGAAGTACAAATCATGTGCGGACCAAATTGCAACGCTTCGCATCATCATAGAACATATTATAGAATGGCAGTCACCTCTCCACCTCAACTTCATCGACTTTGAGAAGGCCTTTGACAGCGTCGACCGAAAAGCAATTTGGAAACTGCTTCAATACTACGGAATACCGCAAACCTTTATCAGCCTCATTCAACAACTATATGAAGATGCCACATGCCAAGTGATCCACAATGGAAAACTCAATGACGCCTTTGAAGTGAAGACAGGAGTGGAACAAGGTTGCCTACTATCCCCCATGATATTCCTGATTGTGGTCGACTGGATCATGCAACAAAACAGTGAGGAGCAAGAAGAGGGGGATACGCTGGACCGCGGAAAGGAACCCAGAAGATTTAGATTTCGCCGATGACTTATGTCTCGTGTCACAGAAACTGGAGGATCCACAGGCGAAAACTAGCGAGTTGGCATAGGAGGCATGGCAGCGAAGACGGGACTTCAGGTGAATATAGAGTAGACAGAGGTAAACAAGATACCCAACCAACAACAACAACAAGCTCCAATCACCATCAACGGGAGAAACTTAAAGAAAGTAACCTCCTCCACCTATCTAGGCAGCACCGTTTCAACTACAGGCGGCAAAGACAAGGATGTCAAAGTCAGAATCAGAAAAGCAAGACAGGCGTTCATTGACCTGAAACCAGTGTGGAGATCGTCTGCACTCAGCATGTGGAACAATATCCGGATTTTCAGCACCAACGTCAAGTCAGTGCTTCTGTATGGTTCAGAGACTTGGCGCGTTACAAAAGGGATTTCCAATAAACTACAGACATTCATCAACAACTGCTTATGCTCGCTACTGAAGATCAGATGGCCAGACTAACAGGAATAAGCAACAAGGAACTCTGGGAACGAACCAACCAAGAACCTATCACCCAACAAATATGCAGAAGGAAGTGGAGATGGATTGGGCATACACTGAGAAGGCCGGCTGGGGACATCACGCGTCAGGCCCTCGAGTGGAACCCCTATGGGAAGTGACGAGTTGGACGTCCGAGGGTGACATGGAGGAGATCGTGCGAGGAGGAAATGAGAGCTTTTGGGCTGTCGTGGAGCCAGGTTCAAAAGATTTCAGAGAACAGAGTGGAATGGAGACGTGCTACTGAAGCCCTATGTTCCACTGGGAACCGAAGGGACCAATAGTAGTAAAATAAATAAACTCCCATCTTGTTTCCACTTTATTCCGCTTTCCAACATCTCTCATTCCCCTTCACTATTTTCTTATTCATAGGTAAATTAGATTGCATTGACTACTGAATTTATATGTGGGAAGCAATTATGTATATGTTCCGGTTTCAACACTGTAAGCGTGTTGTCTAAATATCGAAACCATATTTTTGAACCTGGATTAAATTTTTCTCCAGCCATCCGATCCCAATTATCCATAAATATGTCAGCCACAATAGGAGATATTGGTGATCCCATGAAAACTCCTTCAGTTTGTTTGCATATTTTATTCTGGAACCCAAATAATGTGGAGGTTAGGCATAGCTGTACTCCTAGAACGATGTCACTACTGGTACCTTAGTTCGTCGTGTAAGCTCATGGTTGTGATTAAGCTTGTTTCTAACTGCTTCCAGCGCCATGCTGATCGGTATACTGGTATACAAACTAACTATTTTTTCATCGTCATCTAAGTGCATGTCATCTAATCTGTGCTTCAAGTCATAAGAGTTAACTTAGAACGGTTTCTAATTGGACCTAGTACCATCGCTGAATATTTAGATAAGCCATAAGTAGGGGTGTTTCTAAAGTCTACTATGGGTTTAATAGGATAACTTGGTTTATGAATTTTAATAGTACCACAAATCCCACTGGGATTGATAGTTTTCGGCATTAAATTGAATCATTTAGACTCACTTAGAAACGGCTTCATTCGGCGTATTAGATCCACCTCGATTCTTAACTTTATTCATGATAGTGTCTATTGGTTGCTTAATTTCTTCGTAAGGTCCTGTTTTCATATATTTCTTGACCTTCTGAGCATAGACTTGTTTAGTACTACTGATGATTTAGTAATTGTCATATCGTTGGCATTTTGAAGGTCCTTCAAAGCTTCTTTTTCTGCTTTTGGTAAATTTTGTTTTGTCTTCTTCTGTCGCTTAAGTCTTACAGCACATTGTGCTCGAACTTCGTCTGCCACTGCCTCATCTACTGAACTTAGTGCCATTTCAACTTTAGGAATAACATCGTCAGGTAACAATTCACTAGCTGCTACACTGAAGCTAAGTCCCTTCTTCAGTACCTTTACTTCTGCTGAGCTTAAAACCTTAGTTGAGAGATTGATAGCCCGCTTTGTTTTGTTGTTGGCTGGCGATGTGTTATCGGGAACTTTGTCATTATTTTCTACTGGATACTTTTCTTCCATTAGCTTGTTGAATTCCTTTATTTGGCCATTCTTGGATTTCGTGGAGTAAACAATACCGTTACGCTTTGTGATGAATCTAATGAGTCAATGAAAATGGAACTACATTCTACCACAATGCACAAGTCTTACTCTTATACTTTAAGTGGGGTCCGATGATCTAATCGAGCTCCTGGTTGTCAGTTTCTCTAGTCCCATTTTTATGTTGTTCATCTCCACTGCACGGTGCTGTTGGAATGGCTATTAAAGTTTGCGGATTTGCTTGCTAAATCTCCTAATTTGTGTATTATCATGTTTGGATCCCCAATAGTGCATTCGTTCTCCATTTCATCCATAGTTCGTTGGAACTAGTGATATCTAGTCTGTATGATTTCACGAATATAAATGACATTCTGAGGGTTGATGGAGGAAGTCACTCTTCTTCCTCAAAACAGTCCACATAGCTCGATGCAATTAGCACTAATCCTAATATTGTGTAGTAGCCGTCTCCTCTCTCCTTGTAAAGATGATGTTTAACTTCAAGGTGGGTCTGTTGGACTGGGGACGTTCACTGAGACAACAGTTGGTTCGCCGACCCAAAAAATGCAGTTTGCTGGGGTTGGGTACATTGTTCCCATCCAACCCCCTGGTGTAGTGACATTGGCCGGGTCGTTCCGGGTGCAAACAGCCTCACTAAACCATTCCATTTCAACAGATTGATTGAATTGTTTCAATGAAGTTGATCCGGGGGCTGAGTGTTCAAGGTTGACATCGGTCGGGCGTTATGATGACAGTGATTTCAGATTCGGGATGTGGTCATCCTTCACAGCATGTCCTTGTCTGCAGGTTTTGGTGGCATTCAGCTTGTGATACCCCGTGATCAATTGGGCCTGCAAGATAATGATTTGTCAAGTAAGGTATTCTCCGAAATTGAACACACGTGCAACTCCGCTTACATCACCGCCTTCATAAATGTGTTCTGCTAAGTTGTATACGCATGACACAGTGATTCCATTCAGAAACGTTCCGAATGTGACAGCTACGTGGGCGACACGCCCCACAGTTTTGCTGCTCGCTTATAGTTAATCTTAGTTGACACGGCTTTGGTCGAATTTAAACCGTGGAGAACCCCGTTGCTGAAATCAGATTAACTGGCTCAAGTGTTAGCTAACGATAGATGTTGTCCGGTATAAAATTTATTTCTGTTCCTGAATATACAGGCACGTATGGTTTTCGCAGGTGTGAATAAATTTCTATGTAAATGACATGATTCTTTAACGCGGGTAACTTCAAACCCTTACCTACGCGGTCACTAGAATGTATGTGTTATCATTATTATTATCTGTCCCTTAGGTTCCAGTGGAACATAGGGCTTCAGTAGCACGTCTCCATTCCACTCTGTTCTCTGAAATCTTTTGAACCTGGCTCCACGACAGCCCAAAAGCTCTCATTTCCTCCTCGCACGATCTCCTCCATGTCACCCTCGGACGTCCAACTCGTCACTTCCCATAGGGGTTCCACTCGAGGGCCTGACGCGTGATGTCCCCAGCCGGCCTTCTCAATGTATGCCCAATCCATCTCCACTTCCTTCTGCATATTTGTTGGGTGATAGGTTCTTGGTTGGTTCGTTCCCAGAGTTCCTTGTTGCTTATTCCTGTTAGTCTGGCCATCTGATCTTCAGTAGCGAGCATAAGCAGTTGTTGATGAATGTCTGTAGTTTATTGGAAATCCCTTTTGTAACGCGCCAAGTCTCTGAACCATACAGAAGCACTGACTTGACGTTGGTGCTGAAAATCCGGATATTGTTCCACATGCTGAGTGCAGACGATCTCCACACTGGTTTCAGGTCAATGAACGCCTGTCTTGCTTTTCTGATTCTGACTTTGACATCCTTGTCTTTGCCGCCTGTAGTTGAAACGGTGCTGCCTAGATAGGTGGAGGAGGTTACTTTCTTTAAGTTTCTCCCGTTGATGGTGATTGGAGCTTGTTGTTGTTGTTGTTGTTGGTTGGGTGTCTTCATCACCTCTGTCTTCTCTATATTCACTTGAATTCCCGTCTCCGCTGACTCTTCTGTCATCTTGATAACTTTTGCCAGTAGGCCTTCTAGTTTGTGCGACATTAGATACATATCATCACCGGCGAATCAGAATCGTCTAGGATCTTTTTTCCGGTCCAGCGTATCCCCCTCTTCTTGCTCCTCATAGTTTGTTGCATTGTCCAGTCGACCACAATCAGGAATATCATCGATGATAGTAGACAGCCTTGTTACCTGATAATAAAATCAAGTATTCCAGGGCAACAAGCATATATCGTCCTAGTACTGGCAAATGCAGGGTTTGTATTTAAGCATTATATCGATTGCCTGGAGTAAAACTAAGCTTGAGGTTACACCCCGTATATTTCGCTTGGGCACCCCCGCTTGCGTTTCCACCACTCAGTACGTTGGTGAATTTCAGAGGATGAGCTCATTTTTCGAGACATTCCTAGCAAATATGGCCTTGATATTAATAACAAACTCCATGCTATGGTTTGAAATCGGCATGCACATAGCTAATAACTTATGGCAGCAGTGGCTAGTTCTCCAGATTTCAGCGAACTCATGTAGGTTAACTAAGGTCGGGTTATGTTTAAATCTTAGTTCTCCTCTCATAGTATCTGGGGTTATTTAGCCTAACAACAGAGTACCGGCTCATATATGAAAGCTCTTAAAGGTCTACATCCGTCACAACTTCTAAATACCAACCCATAATAGAGACAGAAAATTTTGCTACTGTCGCAAGTAAAATCTGAAGACCTCGTCCAACTCTATCCACCGCCTGACCGACCCAGCAGCATATCCGAAGCGAGTGATTTGTCCGCCGGTTGGTGGAGAGATGTAGGCAGGAATTCTTGGTGTCATTTTACGTGCGAAATAACTGGATTTTGCATCGGAAAATGAGATCCATGACAATAACCATGCGGTTTTTGCCGCTGTTTTGCTTGAATGCAGCATTCGAAGCCTAGAGAATTAGGATTGGCCACGATAGTCTGCAAATAATGTGTGACTCATAATAAGAATTAAGTCGTATGACGTGGTAGAGACTACTAGTAGTTCAAAATTAAATGCCTTTGTCCGCGATGTTCGAGGTGGGCTTAAGGATGGACAACTCCTCGATAGACTAAATAGTCTGGAAGTAGTCGGCATGTCACTGTGAGCTGCGGCTGCTCAAGACAACACCTTTGTGTCCGGGGTTCGACACAGAACATCACTCCCGCAGACGGAGTGTGTTTCAGTATTTTTCCTCTTCTATCGCTTAAGGCTGAATTTCCGTTTCTGTCTCTTCATGGCGGACAGCTCGGGTTGTACGTAAACTTGTCTCCTTTGGAAGTGGCCGAGAGAAATTGTAATCACGGTAGAGAAGGAAATGTATCGGCGAATATTACCACTAGAAAATAGTGCGATTGAGTCAATTTCATCCCACTGCATCAGCGCCAGCTTCTTCTTCAGATCCATCTGGTGCTCATGACCTCGGTATAGAGATCTCAGCCGCTGTAAATGCTGCATCCTAGGACTGAAGTACATCCTCTTATATAAGTCGTTGGTGGTTTCAGACTACGATACTAAGCACAGAACGTAAGTCAATCCATGACAGGAATATGGGGCATACGGCAAAAAAGAATGAAGATTATTATTTTGTAGAAATGCATTATTAACAGTGTTATGCCAAATGCATCCACAACTCTTGGTCCGTGCACAAATCTTCGGTCGCTTTCGCGTGATATTTTTTCTCACAATTCTGCATGTTCCGTTAAATTCCTATCGGAACAATTAAATAACATATTCGTGGCACTACGGTTTATTGTTTTCAGGCAGACCGTGTTGGCAACACCTTGAAGCGATAAAGGGCAACCGTAGCGATCAGGAGGAGGTTTACTTTGAAAGAAAGATGCAGCGGAGAATTAACACTTGACCATCGAATCGGGGTGTATCGTGTGTACTTGATTTCCGTCTGCATCACGCAAGTGGAATAAAAATAGATCACCCTCAAAAATGTCTCTGCCACATGTTAGTTGCACGGAGGCGATCGTGGGAAGCCTCTGAACCTAGGCCTCGTGATTTTCGACCCTCGTGAAGAAAGCACATCAGCAACTACTACGGAACTGATGTTTTTTCTGAGATTCAAACCCGTGCAACCCAACTCTGCAATCAGTGGCGATACCACCGAGCAACCCAGGCTGTAATTAGCCTCTCATAGGACCGGGATAAGTGCTCCAGTTGGTTACAAGAGGGCAACTGACTTCAGGCTGTATGGCCATAGATGTTGAACAACTTCCATCAGTTGCTTCGTAGTGTAGGAGATGGGCATGGAGGCACAGCGTCACGACGCACTTTTGACAGATGTCAGTTGGATGAACGCGGGGCTTCAGCTTTATCGAGGTTGCAGACGCAGCTCGCCGAAGAGCCCTTAAAAGGTAGAAAAGTAAGTCTAGGGCTTCCCGCCAATTTGCCCCCTTAAAAGTGCATCAATATGCCGAGCCGCTATGCCTGGCAACCGGAAAAAAGGATGATTGACGGAATTAAACCGGCAACTGGTGCTCCAAAACAAAAAGTTAGCGACCCTCCACCGACCAACAAACACTCAAGCTGTGGACAATTGGCTTCACACGCAGATAGAAGGAAGTACTCGTTGAAAACACACAGATATACTTCGAGAGCGCATCGATGCATACTACCATTCCACTCTCTATCCTTAAACGACCAGTCAGTGCAGACCAGTCCTCAAGCAACATCTTACATTTGACACGTGCAAAAGGCACGCCAAACACACTCAGATCTCTGCTCAACACGTTCACAAGACTCCGCATTTCGTCACCGTCCTCGCCTAACATCCCTATATCTTCTGCCTACTCCAAGTCAACCAGGGCTCCGTCCGGGAGCAGGTCGATCCTTGATAAGTCGGAGCTACCCACAGTCACACCCATTACCACGTCGATAACAAGCTTGAACATGTCACACACACACACACACACACGGTGACACCATCACAAGCATGTTTCCCACTCCATACAAAAAAAAAACTGGAAGCACTCCGTGAAAAACACCTTGCACTCTAACAGACATATTTCAATTCAAACCGGTTAGACAGTCATCATAATCAATAACAGTCATTCTATCAAGCTATACGTATGGTGCAGTACAACTATCTCTTTCTCTATCAACAGCATTTATTTAATACAATGCCGAAGAGTGAATCCTCTCTGACTAAAACCTTCAAAATATCGTCATTCGCATCCATATTCATTCAAATGATAATCAATACTTTCCAGTTACAAGTTGTCACATATGCTCGCCAACCTCATCAAGCAGTAGTGCACAAAGCTGGAAAATCCTGACTATTGGATTCTGACACGTCACGTCGTCACATGGTAATATATATACATACACAGAAACCAGCACGTTCTCACCCAAATTCTGTATATACTCCCACATGTCAAATGACAACAAGTCATAAATCGTGGCAATACAACTGACCAGTGTACCACACGCCCCGCTGCCTGCGAACGTTTTGAAAGTTCTGATTTCCTTCTAGTCGAATGAAATTTTGTCCTTTTGAGTTGCATTTGGCTGCTCTCCTGCCTCTTGAATTCTGTTGAATCTCTTCGAGGTGTGGGCATATGTCTACTGATAATATGAGGAAGGAGTTAACCTGTCTTTCGAACGTTGTGGTCTCCCAGATCCGTCTCTACTTCTAGGTGGCTGCAAGTTGGACGGCGTCACCCATTTATCGAAGAATGCTTGAAAACGGGCGATTAATTTTATTTTTATCGATTAACCATCACGTAGGTTACCCGATCTTGTGACTGACGTCTACAGCGATGTTAGTGAAGTTGAAGTCTGATATTCTGGAAATCTCGAATTTGCAATATAAGATGGAGTGTCTCCCACTGATGGGTTTGTTAGACCCCAAATGTAACTCCCCAATCGGTAATTTAATGAAATCCGAGAGAGTTGTTGACTTTGTAGCCAGTGAAGTATGCAACCGAATGCGATCCTCCTACAGTTCAGTGGTCTTAAACATCCCTGATTATCCTCTACTAGAGAGGGTTTAGACTGATCGTTTGCAAACATACTGCTTGGCTGGCTCAGCTCGTAATGTTTGTCGCCTAAGGAAAAGAACAGTCAGGTTCCCGTGTCCTGTTTTGTTTCAGTTTAACTCGCCGTGCAATGCGAAACACCTCTCCAGGTCTCAGAGAATGATGGCACCCACAACACAATAAAGCGGGGTTAAGGTATCTCCTGACCATATTTCTTGTCAGCGTCACACACCGAAATCCCGTAGCGGGCTGAACTCGCAGGTTTTGTTAAAACCACGAGATACAGAAAGTGGAAGGCAGTTAACGAATTGCGAGGATGACAAGCTGACTAAAACTCCACTGGCCTTTCCACCCCCGCCTTACCAGTGAGGAACATATAAGTACAACAGAGAGCATAAGGAATTTATGCTCTATACCGCCAACACGCATAAATATAGTATCCACAGACCTAGATGACATCTCAAGTCTTAGTGATGAACTACAAGGATCCCAAGGCAGTCGATACGATCATATCACACAGGCGGACCAGCATGTAGAACCCACCTCTTCTGCTGTGTCGCTGAATCCAGCATCCCCAAGCGAAACACCGTGGGGATCTAAACCTTTTAACAAAACCAATTTCACTCAACGAAATCGAGAACCTATAGTCGCCTGGTGGCATAAATGCGCCATGAACCTATCTCAAGTCGGTTCATTCCCGTACAAAGATACTTATCAATATGCTTCTCTCCCAGAATCAGGAAAACGAATGATCTCAGCCGGCCATAATACGGTTCAGCCATTCGACTGTGAAAGCGAAACTAAGACGTGCCGCCACAGACAGCCCAAACCACTAAAACTGAGGAATGCGGTTCCAAGAAATAATAATAGGCCTTCCTCTTCACCTCACCGTACAGTTTCCCTCTACCCAGGGATATAACCCCAGTGAACCACCAACTTACCTTAGTTCACAACCCAACGTGAATAAACCCAAAATTATTCCCTTGAGCTTTCAGAATAAGGGGCCTTATACCTACCGTGGCTTTGATATAAAAGCTAGCGCAAGTAACACCTATCCAACTTTCCATGAAGAATCTGCGCTCTGGAACCCCCCGGGAAATCCATCTTACTTCGGGCTTCACGGAATAATAGTACCCGTAGCTATGCAGATGATGACATACTCCAGCCAACTCCTATCCGCTATAGCCAGCGGCCAATTCATTGGCAGAAATACTATAGTGACAACCTCTCACCCCCAGGCCAGTAAATGGCTGGTCATCGTCCGAGGCAACAGTGGGTAGTCCGGCATGGTACGCTAAGGAACTTGCCTGTATCCCGAAGTTTCCCACTCCACACCCCGCTGACCATGAAAAAACACTTTTGTCTGATCTTGCTAGTGACCTAAGCCTTTTTATAACCCATCAGAATTTTCTGTTCTTTCGGTTAACCCACATCTAATTTGCAATAAGCTTAATTATATAAAATCTCTAGCTTACTTGATCAAACTGTGCCGCATTTTGCCCGCTGAAACATTGTGTACGTCAGATACCTCAAACCTCAGGCTCAAGTTAGATAATTACAACTTGTACCGTACTGACCACAGCACCTCTAAAGGTAGAGGTTGCATTGTCTGCATTTGCTCTGATTCTTCATCTTTGAATGCCTTTCCGTTGGGTTGGGACCCTTTGGACGATTGAGATTCCGCGAATATCAACACTTGCCAACATTAACTAATTACAATTGGTTGCCTATATGGGTCACCGCAGGCTGGACCTGCCACTGACGAACATATCAACAGACTATTCAAGCTGCTATCATCCTTAGCAACTTGTATAGAAATAGGTGGTGAGTTCAGCGTGCCGGGCATCATATCGGAGACACCCCAACGGCCATATCGTTTCGAACCTTAGAAACCAATGGAGGGGTTCAAGTTGTTAATAGCTGTACCCGACGAAATAATAAACTTGACCTGATTTTTTAAACGACGCACCACCATTCGCCGTACATACCAGCAGCGAATCTCCGGAGGGTGACCACAAGGTTGCAGCCTGTCAACGCTTTGCACCATACAGGTGAACTCCTACATCACTGAGGCTTACAACACTCCTTCGCAGAGGTTTTATTGACGTCGATTCGCCGAGCTCACGATAGTTGATACGCTGTCTAGACTGAAACGAGTTCGTTTCATCCGCTTATCCGAACAACCCTCTTGCAAACTTCTATCTCAATTTAAACTTTTATCTGGAATTCGTATCCCCAAAGGAAGCACAAAAGTGGCATACTAACATCAAAGACTACATCCCTATCACATTCAGACGAAAACTAAGGAAACTGAGAAGATTTTTTGCAGCCCATAGCTTTTCCTCCATTCTTAGCATCCATGCCATTTTCGGCGACATGGAAGTCCACAGACGAAAACGTGAAACCTTTACTGAGAGTAAAATTCTGAAACACGGAAATAGAGCTGATCTTTTTGCCACTTCCATTAAAAAGAAATTTTGTGATAGACCCGACATTCTGAATATGTTGAAAGTAGGCGACAAAATTGTTACAGGCCTGGCAGAGGCATGTGAACCACCAAGCGGAACCTTTAGTCTTTCCTGGACTGATCGCAATCGCGGCCTTGCAATACTCTATGACACTGAAGCATATTGAACCTCGGAAGTTGAGTTTAGCCTAAGCAACGTACGTGATGCAATAAACTCACTGAAACCACCTCTTGGTCGGGGGGTAGATGTGATAACTGGCATTTTCACTAAAATGGCAGTGCGGACTTCCCCGTATTGCCAGCAAACATACTCAGCCTAACTTTGGCACTTTTCCAGGTTCATGGAAGACTTAAGAAAGGCTCCAGACTCAGCCGGAGAAGTTGACTTCCCACCAATATAACATCTGTCCTTTCGCGTACAGTGGAGAAGGTGGTGAAAACCGCCGGTTTTTCTCACCCTTCAGATCACAAACTTATGAACTCCTCGCAGCGTGGATTTCTGTCCTCGAAATCTTGTGTCACGTGTCACCTAGGATTCTCCGAACACGTAATCGACAGTCGAGACGTCGGGAAGGTGGTTGTAACAGCCAAAATCCAATAATCTTGGGCTGAACGCGGGAAATGACTGAGCGGTGCCAAATAACACGAATCTGACAAGTTCTTGCATCCTACCGTAAGTGACGCACAGTCAAAGGTTTGTGGTAATTCAGTGTTAGATTCGTAACAAAATCTGTGGTACTACCAAGGCGACAATAAGTTACATCAGAATTAAAAAATACCCCAACAGTGCCGTTGGGTGCAAATGTGTACCATACGGTAAAAACTGGTTAAACGAATAAATTGATAGGTACTTGACAGTCAATAAGAATATTACCGACAAAACTCTGTCTACCAGAATCAAATCAACAAATAAATGTTTTCAGTAGATAGTCAAAGGACAAACAGTCAAATCACAGTGCAGCCGTAAGTTGAACCAAGACAAAATGTCGGACTCAGTAAAACAACATCACCTTGCCAACAGTTCGGCGCCACATAATAGGAAAGTAAAACATTCACGCTAAGTCTCAGTCATACAAAGGCAAATACTGAGTACAAAGCCAGGGAAGACAGTCGAACAACTAGACAACTTGATACTGGCTAGGGGTCAGAGGCACACATCCATAACAACGGTGAAAATATTCAAATAAATGTCAATACTATCAAATAGGGTGATCAGGAGGGATCTTCAGATCAGTTTTCCCCTACAGTGGTAGCCTCGCTTTACCTCGATTTCATCAAAGCCCTTGACAAAGCTCATGACCCCCCACTCGTTCATAAACTGAGTTCATTTGAAATAAGTGGTGAGTTACATGGCTGGATCGGGACATTTCTGTTGGACCGCATCCATATTGTCAAGACAACCTCACATTGTTCGCTTCCCGGATATATCACCAGTGGATTTATCCAAGGATCCTCCACGGGACCCCTCCTTTTGTAATGCATATAAACGATGTATGCTCCTTCTTTCAGTCAGAGAAAGCCTTCCTCTTTGCAGATAACCTGAAAGTAGTGTGCACTTTTCACTCCAATAATTGTGGGGGCATCAGTACCACCACACGAAACGATCTTGACAAGCTATGAGGATGATGTGACACGTGGCTGCTGCCTCTGAATACACAGAAGTCCGGATTTAGGCTCCTCCGTGAACATAGTGTGCCAACCAATCTTCGACCGAACAAAATTGCACTCCAACAGTTAGGTAGTATTTGTGACCTTGGAATAAGGTACTCCAGTGACCTTTCCTTTGCAGAACACGTAACGGCACGTTGCTCCAAATCACGCTCATCATCGGCTTCATTCACCAGGATTTTTTCCTGAGTGAAACCAACCTGGTCCTGCATACGATCTGTGTGCGACCACTACTAGAACACCGTCCTGTCATACTTAGTTGCCTGTGGTCTGTTGACAATCAGAAAATATAGAAAACTCAACAACGCTTTACCGGACTTATTTCCGCCGATAATTCATGCAGTGGCAGATGTCGCACTAATCTATTAGAGCCTGCGTGATTAAGGCTAACAAAGTTGAACCTTAGCATTTTCCAGAAATTCCTACACCATGAAGTGGTTATTAGTGCGGATGCAGTAAAGTCCGCCCAAAAAACCCTACAAACTTGGAAACCAAGACTGCCTAGTCAGACTACCACATGTGTCTAAACAGATCAAGTCTTCATTTTTCACAACTCATTACGCTAAAATTTGGAACAGACTGCAGCATGATGTCCGATGCTGCAAAACCATATCTCAGTTTCAATCAACCTTGAGTCACCGCCTCAATGAACTTGGAGTGTGCAGGATTCCTAATGTACCCTACGTGGATGACACTATGTTCCTTGTTGGCCCATGAAATATCTAGGGCCCAATACGCAATAATCTGATGCGGCCACCCAAGAATTTATCAAACGGTGAGTAATTTTTGTTGAACTACAAACTATTTTATGCAAATTTGTGGTAATTGTGTTTGATGCCAGCTACTGTTCCTAACCTCAATGCTGCCATAGTTCAGCTGCTCTCAACCCCTCCTACAAATAAAAATTCATCCCACCATTGCCTTTTCTCTTTGTAGTAAGCTAGGAGTCTTTGTGCCGTACAGTGGTCCAAGTCAGCTTTGCGTAGTAAATCAAGCTTGGCTACGGCATGAGTGGAGGTATAATGGTCATTAGTATTGCCTTATGTGTGGTACATACCAGAGGACGACTGAGCCAATGATGTTTGCTCGGTCGTAGTCAGGCGACAGCAAGCTGGAAGTATCCTCATAACCATCGACGCTATTGAGCGCAGCGTGAAATGATTTAAAAAATTGACATGAAAATATGCGGAGATGGTGATAACTGACTAACGGCTTGATGGCAGGGAGATAAACTCAAACTACCCTTTCCTGTATGGCGATACTTTTATGAAACCTTTGGCTGTCGCACATATGAAGACAAAATGATCGTAAAAAGACCGAGATCGCCAAAGAAAAGAAGAAAGTCCGCCAAGCCTACTAGCTCAGCTCACCCGTACCACCACATTGTCTCCATAGCCCTGATATGATAACACTCAGCAGGCAACACCATGATCACCCCTCCCCCATGACTATATAAAGCGTGATTACCATCTTAGCAAAAAACGTGAATTTTATTCGAATGTTCATAGGCTTTCTACACGTAAGCGAGTGCGTGGAATAGGGAGAATGTTCTCTCTATTCCAGTGATATCTTCGGCTTCAGTTTAGTTTCCGCTACTTTTGTACGCACCTTCATCTTCTTCCCCATAAGTTTATCTTTAAACAGTGGGTCTGATACCTCCTCAAGTAACTTTTGCAGTCAGTACAATGAACTCACCCACATGTATCATGGTCGATGTACTTCCGCGTAGTATTTCTGTGCTCCTGTTCCGAATTTCGTCTGCTGCTCGCTTTTGTTATTCATTTTTCAGGTTTACCCAACCAGTCCTTCATCCATATGGAATCCTAGTAGTTTAATTTGTCAGCGTGCGCTATGCCATCTGGACCTTATGATGAACGCATAAAGCCCAGGGTCACAGCTGTGCTACCCGCCCTACCTTCAAGAATATTGGAAGATTCAAACAATAGCTGAATATTTCCTACTTTCGAACTGAGCTTGCCTCAGTATGATGAACAATTAGGCTGGTGTTTGTCTGTTTCACTCTTGGCTGTCTGCAAAGCATTAACGTTCTTACTCTAGGCGCATCTTTTACGTACTGGAAAGAACGGGGTCTATTGTGTGGCTTGATATTGTACATAACAGCCAGTTTACATTACCAAAATGATCAGACCTGTAAACTGGTTTGTTTTCATGTAACCTATGCTGTACGAAATATATTATTATTAGGTTACCAAGACCCACCCTTCATCAAGGTTACTAGCCATGCGCTTCTACTCCAAGGCATCACTCAAATAACCCCTTGCAGCATGTTACCATCCAGTCCCCATCGACTGTTCCCCCAAAGTTACTCTGTCAACCCTGATGCCGTGTGTTTCGAGGTCTGCCTTCGACAGATTTATGCCTACGGCTTACTTCACATCCCGGGTCGGGTGCCGGTGTGTTCTAGTCTCCGGTGAGGACTACATGGTCATTAGCTGCCAGGGAGGATTTCGGAATCGCTTTGAGCACCTATGCCTGTGTACGTTTTACATGGAGGAGGCCCGTATACAATTCATAACGGTTACTTTGTTTGGTTTTATGATGAAATAGCACCGCGAGGAGACTGATGATCAGCTGAACAAATCAGTCGGCTTTTTTGTGTGTGCTAACGTCTGTGGCGACCTCCCTGCCTTCCCTGAAATGCCTGTCTCTTCAAAACCAGGCCACTTCAGTAAAGATATTTCCCGGTGCAAAAGGTCTGATAAGAGCCGCGTCTCCGTAATAAAAGCTGTCTTCATGCAGATAACTGTGCACTTTTCTTAGCTCCCGTAGCTTACTTCTTTGACCCCCTAATTTACCGTAGAAGCATTTCAAGAAGCTGCTTTCCAGGCTTAGTACGGTACAGGAACTTGTGCAGAGGTTAAACTGTAGTAGCATCAAGTTTTGACCCCCGGGCCCTACTGGCAAGCCTCCAATTTCTGGTTTCTCTTGCCGTCTTGGTGCCGGTGTGACCGAATCGTCACTTGCTGTGTCCATGGGCATTAGTTTACTGAATAGGTCTTTCGTGACAGTACTATCTGTGGCGTTCTTCGAGGTTACCTTTTATCTCGCAGCCTAGCGGACAGCTGTATACCATCAGAAAGTCAAATAGCACCACCTATTTGATCTTTTATGCCGTAACGTGCCGCAAGGGCCTACTAGAGTGACGCCCTGAAGTCGAAGCGTACGGCTAGTAACCTTGGTGAGGAGGTGCTCTACAGAAAATTATCTAGTCTCATTTTCAACACTAGCCATCTCCACGGCCGGACGTCAGGGAGGTAATGATCACATTTTGTGTATCCACCCGCCAGTGTAGGTGTTACATGCACCTTTATGGTTGAGGCCTTGCGTGGGCCAGTGAGCAAGGGCGTTTTCGCCGCCTCTGTGGTGACCCATGGTTAATCTGGCTTCATCCCGCTTACACAAGAGCCTGTGACTTCCGGTCTGAGCGACAGCAGTGGAATATCCCCCGACCATTTCGCTGCCATCCATGACACCTCCGGAAGTGCTGGCTTAACTGGAGGTACTCTACTCCCTCTGGAGGGCCGATATAAGCCAACTGCGATGAGTTCCATCCCAAGCTCCTCGGATCAGCCATCCCGTTTCTCCTTATTAGACTGCTGTCTTCTTTCCAAACGTGAATCTGTCGGTATGGGGACACTGAACAAAATGATGGGGTCCATTCCCTGTCCCTTGGATTCCTAGCATTGGGCCTGGTGGCCAACGTTTTCTGTCTGCCCTTTTTCTTATTTGTCCATGATTCAACCTACTTCTTCTGGCTGTTCATTTTCGTTGGATCGTCTGCGTTTCATCTGTGCAAAAAGTGAAGACTCCGTTGGTACCTCATTTAGAGCGGGAACTGGCAGTTTCCGATGCCTGCGGGTGATACCCCTGTACACTTGGGAGCTCGCCCAGTTTCCGTAAGTGACCTTTGGGAGCTCTTACTGTGTAATATCTTGGGTTGCTCTGAGTTTCTCAGTTTTCAAGTAACTTCCAACACTGAGTGCATGTACTGCACCCACTTGCATGGATGTTTCATCATGAAGCAGCAGCACCGACCTAGTGTACTCTTAGCACAGTTATAGTGCACCCATTCCAGGCAAATTCAGCACCCGAATGATTCTTGAGCTTCTGACACCGATGTATTCCAAACGCCATAGCCCCCAGAGGTTTGCTTTCTGTTGACAGCTGTATTGTCTCCTTTCGTGAGTTGGAGTCAACCACGGCATGTTGGTGCACTCGCTTGTCGACGTACCCATTTTCCCCATCCTTTGTTTTTACCAACGAGATGTTCGGAGGAGTACTACTATCGCTCTGACTACATGTGCTTACCGGTTTCGGTGAATGCTGTGTCTGATGTGACAATGATACAGTGATCCTGGAGGCTGTGGGGATTGTGCTCATCTTCTCTGAACAGACTAGTTTCTGTCCATCTGTCGACCTCATTATGCAAGTCACAGCCTGTGACCTGGTTTTCTGCACAAATAACATAAAGGACAGGGGGAAGAAAGAGTACGGGAGATAGCTTACCGACAGGAACCTGATGCTCGTTCTTTCTTACTTTGCCAGGAAATTTAACCGACTACTCTAAGTGCGTACATATCGACAAAAAAGATGCTTCCCCGTAAGTGATCTCCAGGGGTGGCAGAAAACTATAGCAGTCCAGATGGCTACAAATCACCAGCAGGAAGCATTTCCCGGATGAGAAAGCGGTTATGTCCTTGTAAGTGGTAATTCTCAAGTCCATTTGATCGACCAAATTGCGTGCACTGTTATGACACAGCTGAAAGCTGCTCTTCGGTGTTGAACACCCCAGTAGTATTGTCAACAATATGCTTCGATGCAGTATGGAATTCCCGGCAAGTTTATCACCGGAACAATGTATTCGGACGGAGTGATTACTGCATCCAACTGATGTAAATAATAGCAATACTAAAGGTAGTAAGTTTGGATGGGCTTCCGATCTGGAATGGAGGACGTACACAAGTCTGGGAATATCATGAATTTTTGCACACCAAAAAGTGTGCTTCCATCGGGCTTCACATTTTTTCTTTTTTTTGACACTCACTAGAGGGACGGCTGGCTGAAAACATTTTAAAACTATGCAAGAGTACATGTCATATTTAGAAGACATGGTTAGGGGATACAAAAGAGACGAAAACGAGGAATTTGACTCATATGTAAGGTGAAAAATTTTGGTGGCCCAAGGTTCGAGCAGGCAGCTATGATTGGAGATCAACAAGGCACGACCTTATCCCTGGGGTTCCTGTCTTGTACTCCAAGGAATCTTACACCATGCATTTTCACCGCAGTGTACGGACTATATATTCGTTTTCAGCGCGAAGAAAATTCGCCAGTTATTTCCCCCTGTTTCCAGAAGAACTTTATCACTCTAGACCGGGGTCAGAAAACCGCTATGAAGAATGTTATTGGGCCACGACACAAACCTTGTCTGGAACACCAACTTACTTGTAAGTTGCACCAGGTGCAATAAAGAGGATCAGAGGAGGTACGACCACGGCACGTCACATTACCTATAGTCCTCTCCGTCCGAACCGATCGATCCTAGGCTTTAGTCAGAAACACCTCCCTGTAAGTCATGCTTATAAATTAGGGCGAATTAGAGCATGTTTGGCTATCCGACCAACTCACTTGAAGCTGGAGTGTGCGAACTGTAGGACTCCCTTCCTGAAGAAGTCATACCTTCCCCTCCTGATAATTTCAGAAAGGGGTTCGATGCATATGTAAAGCTTTTTGGTTCAGGTGGACCAAAAAAAAGGAACCACCCGCCATCCTACAAATCATGAACAAAGGAACAGCCTGTATGAAGTTGATTAACTATTTTTCTCACCAACTGTCTCCATTCTTTCAGGTTTCTCTGCTCCAAAAACACGACTGGCAATTCCAAGCATAGAACACACTTTGCTTAAACAGCCATTGTTCGCCATTTCTACGGCACGAGGTTTGAGGTCCGAAGTTTGAAGTGGCAAATTCCATATGCAGATATACTTTCGTAATCTTCATGTTCGCACATCAAAGTTCGTTGCGTCTTTGCCTTAATAGAAATAATTTTCTGACAAAGCAAGACGGAAACTTTGTGGGTCGGTTTCCTATGATCAACCACTTACTTATTTGTGGAACTTGTTTTTTAGCGTAAACAGTCCTTGATACTCTTTAACTGACGTTTCTTTTTCTGACCCAGGCTCACGGCTTTTCGTAATCTGAATTGTATATCAGGCTTGGCATACTCCCTTGCTAGATGGTCAGCCAAGGGTATCCCGGGGAACTTCGTGGGACTCCAGGGCACCATTTGGCAATGGCCTTTGGTATGTGGTTTAAAGAATGCAAAATTCGGTGCCTCAGTAACTTCCGGATGATACGCTGGAACAGACAGAAAATGTAGTATTTCATGAAGTGTGTGGCTGTGCCTGTCACAGTATTTGAACGCTCACGGGCTAGTTGAGGAAGCGAAGGTACTGGAAACGCAAGTAATTCCACGAAATCCGTGACCAAAGGTCGGGCAAGTTTCGAAGTTGGTGCTTAATTTCATAGCTTTGACGGATTTTCCTAGCTGAAGGCACACGGCCAAGCATCTACGCCATATGGCATGTATTCGCGTTACATTGTGTTGCCCGCATATGATCTTCCAGCCAGTTAGAACGCATCGGCATTTTGGCACAGTCTATTATATATGTTTTTCTGCTTGCTCCCCCATCAGGTTCTTTCTTCGCGCCCGCAGAGGTACGGAAAACTGGTGGCTGGCACCTACGTCCATAAGCTTCCCGTTAGATCAATTCTTAAGCACTTCTGGGTGCCGTTACGCAAGCGTAACCATACAAAAGAAAAACTTGTAATTGTGTTAGCGATAGCAAAATTTCATCTGTCGACGCATACGTCACTGTGCAGGAGATATCGCACGACAAAGCGGGAGCAGAATGAAGTGACTACCTGCACAGTTTGTTGATGCTTAGTTAGAAAGGCCACGAGTGGGATAGTGAAGTAATCACTCCCAAGTCTTCGTGCATAAAGCCAGCAAGCCTAATCTGTGAACTAACCACCATAGGAGGGAGTCAGATTTCGGAGAAAGGGATGGAGTTGGAGCATCGTAGGCGCCAACTAATCGGGTATGCCAGCTACAAGTCCCACCCGGTCCACCAATCAAGTGAACGAAACGGAGTTAAATTCCTTCCTGTGGGTATCAGGGCCAAGTTCACTGACCTAGCCCTCGATCAGTCCTCCACACCTAACGGCCCTTAGAAATTGAAAGCTGTCAAGCAGGGGTGGCGAGATGAGAAGTCTGTCAAAGCGTTGGGGCCAACGGTCGTTACCCAGCATAGCAAGGAAAAAGGGAAACTCTGTGGAAGTTCTGTGATACTACCCAGAGCCTAAGAACGTGGCAACCCAGAACAGCTTTTTCGCTGTGAAAATAACCGTCATGAAGTCGAGAGTTTGGCAAACACAATAGAGGCCGCTCCAGCCACGACGTACAAGACAGAAAAGTAGCAGTTCTTACGAAAACGGACCTTAGCTACTTGAATTCATGTTCAAGTCAAAGGAAAATCTGGATCGTATTCTAAAGAATACTGATAATTTACAAGCAGGTGGAGCGTGTGAGTTGAAAGACCTTATCTTGCTTATCAAGGCAGAGATGAGAAGCATGATAATTTATACTTTCAGATGCAATCACAAAGTTGATTATCAAGACTATATCCAGCAAGATTTTCTTCACACAATACACAACCTAAATAAGACATGGTTGAATTCCTGTTTTTAGCTGCACGTGCATAGAATTTAATATATTTGCTTCTTGTCCTCCCAGGAAACAGGCATGGAGAGTGGTGCGGATGTGGAGGATGCTTGCCATCCTATAAAATGTTTTTAGCCAGTAGTATACAAGAGGTCAGATGTATATCCACGACTGCATTTATCTGCTCGGTTTGGGGTATGTGACCTTCTTTACTAACAGCCTTCAAAGTCCTATGCAATGCAACTCAGCCTTTTTGTTGAACCGAGAAAGAATAAGGAGGAAGAATAGGTAAACATAGGTAGACAAAAATTAGTGAAACACGAGAGTAGAGGTTGAGTTGTGCCAGCCAGTTTGTTTCCTAATGTAAAAGACCAAGCGAAGGATTGTCCCAGAAATTAGCAAAATGTGGGGGGACCAAGAAAGATCAGAAGAAAAGCATAAGCCAAGATGGATCACGCTTGCTGCATTTTCTACAACAGAACCATCTACAAGACAAAAGTCTTTAGACTTAAGCGATGTGCGAAGATCTTTTTCACGTCTTTGGTTAAAACTAACCACCCGATATCTGGAGAAATCGAGTTAGGGCATTTTAGTTAGATCAGTAACCATTTTCGCTTTAGAAGTTATTAAACTGGGAACAATCAGAAGAGGAGATGGTCGACATTGGTATTATCTCATCACCAGCTTACTTTACGGAGTTAGCCTAAGTTGAGTTTGGCGAGTCACGCAAAAAGAAAGAGAAGGAAGGACAGGAATTTGTGCCACACTGGCTTCATTAGGCAGCGAAGCGAAGCATTTCTTCTGTTCAGAGTGTACCGTCCTTTCAGAAAAATATGAATGAAGCCAGTCTACAATCCGGAACTCAATGTGAGTACTAGAAGCTTGTTTACTAAGGGGGGTCTAGGTATAGAGTCAAAAGCAGAAGTATAATATAAGAGAGACGATTTAACTTACTTAGCATCTTTGTCAATAGTGGCGGCAATGTTATAATGTAGAACGCATGCAGATTTTAAGGTGCTCCTTCCGGTTTGTAGGCGAATTAACTTGGATCTCTGAAAGTCTGCAAGAGTTTCAAGCGCACGAAATAACAGTTTTTCCATTATTTTTGGGAATGTAGAAGTAAATGCGATCGGTCGGAATTTCACTTTCGTTTCAGCGGATATGAACCTAGGTGCTGGAACTATGTAAATTTCTTTCCAGGAGATTGGTACGTCCTTTTTAGCAAAGGAATGGATGTCATAGAATGCCAGCTAGTTTCGTGAAAAGAATCCCCGGCAAGCCACGTGGTTGTGGCACTGTGAAGGTTTTAATGACTTCCCGCATTTGAACGAACCTGTTTCATAGAATTTAGGTAAGCTACATTCTGTTGTAGGTGAAGAAGTAGATAACTTTCGAGGGTTTACGTGTGAGTGACTCGTTTAATGTGTGTGCATTATCACAGGTTTCACTTTGGAGTTTTCTCTTTCAAGTAAATCGTTAAAATGCCCCCTTTTTCTTCAATTTATACAATTTTTCTTTTTCTCTTAACAGACTTTTTAACTGCGGAGAGGAAAGTTTATTGAGCTGTAGAAAAAAATTCTTCTGGGCAGCAGATATCAAAGGAAAATTTACGATAGCATGTAATGGCGCCCATTATGTCATCCCGAGCATCATCTTAAAATACTTCCCGATCTGTGTTCTGTAACACGCATTTAAGTTTACGCATATTGCCATAT
>OX104134.1:73549089-73579096 GCA_944470555.2 Heterobilharzia americana
TTTGACTCCGTGCCGAGACCTCTTTTGCTGGACAAGCTAGCCGGGACAAATACTGAACCCTGGATAATTAGCTGACTGCATTCCCGTCCCTCTGAAAGGAAATGACCCACCACTTACAGATGGAAGAGCCCTACGTCATTGCTGACTGTGACTAGTGTTCCTCAAGGGTCCATGCTCTCCCTCCGTCCTTTCCCTTTCTATTTGTGTGACTTACCATCTTCAACAGGTATCAATTTCATCAAGTATGCTGATGATCTAGCGGTTTCCACACCTGTCTATTCCCAACTGAATGTTTTCCTATCCACTGGCAGACGATGGTCCTTCGAGAATAGTTTTATGCTTAATTCTTCAAAATATCAGACCATAAGCTTCAGTGTTATGCGTGAAGATAATCTATGTAAACTGCTTAGATCTTGTGAACATTTCGAACACAACAGTTGTTGATATCTGCGCGACCACACCCACAGCGTCACAACAAAACGCTTCAAGTCCCGCTTGCGAGCGAACCACCGTAAAATTCGATCAGTTGCGGAACAAACTTCCTGCTAAAGTGAAGGCCTCCAAATCAACCTCTGAATTTGGTTGGTTACTAGTTAACTTCTTATCATCTGGCAACTTTTCCTGTTTACCAAACACTCCAATAGTATCCTTCGTGACATTTCGTATACTTGGCCCTCTTGATGTATAACGAGACATCCACCACACCTGCGCTGGTCTGTCATACGGAGCAGTGGGTAAGGTTCCATAAGTTATGACCTTAAACTAACGGCACATTCTGCTCTACCCGACATAGTAATTAAAAACGGAAGTTCTACACTAAACGAAAGCATGAAATTTATGTTCGTTAGTGTTCAATAGAAGAAATGTGTACGATGAACGCCATACTAAAGAAAGTTAAGTTGGGAGAAACACGAACACAGGAAACACTCTCCTCGTTGGAAATCTTCCTTCTTTCTTTGCCTGCTGCTTTGTCTGTTTTTTCTCGTTGTAGAATAGCAATTCAGTTCCAAATGTTGGCCTATTCATCGTCGAGAATTAATTATTCAAGCAACAGACCCTGAATGAAACTACCCTTCATGGAGAATAATCGGTTTTACTGCGTTCACAATACTTGACTACAACAAGCAGAAATAAAAACTGTCAACTGGACTACAACTTCATAATTATCAAAATCAAGGATTTACTTATAATGAAAAAGACCAGAAAAGTCCAACAATTATCAACCAAAAGGCTGTCACGACCCGTGAAAACGGCGGACAGGATGCCAGGGTGCATTGGGAGTTGAAAAAGTGAATATATTTGACTCCCATTCGTAACATCCATCAAGATTATGAATCTCCGATGTGAAATGGTATTACCATGCATGAATTATACAGTTCTGGAATCATCAACGAAGCGCAATAAACCAACGATTTTTGCATACACATACACATATAAACTTTTCATCATTGTCCCAAGTAAAAGGTGCTAGCTGTTATAATGGAAGCATTTGCTTCAAGCTCTACTTTCCTCCAGATAATACATGTATTGTCGAGACACAGACCTCTTTTTTTGTTAATGCGAGGACAGCACTCCCACTTGTTCAACTTGTAAATGTTTGCATACTTATTCTGCTGGGGTGGTCCATTATATGAACATGCAGCACTCATATCTTCCAGTGACAGTCGGTGGGGATTGAGATTGCCTCCCATAAAGAAACATATAATTTATGTATAAACTTATTCATACCTGTAAAAGTGGTCTGTGCCCGTATAGTTAGAAATAAATATTATTATTCAGCACTGTTATTATATTTGGCTACATCCAGGTCTAACCTGCTGGTGATTCTGTAATAACTGTAGAGCCTAAGGGATTAGAGCAAAACAGTCATTACCTACCAGTAGGTTCACATGACACTAAACATCATAGGTATGCTTTTACTGTAGAATTCTTGGCCTGGAAGTTATGCCATCATATTTTTTCAAACTTGCATTTTTGCACAAGGATTGGTACACGTGGAAAGCATGAAGTACTGTGGACGGCAGCTATTTTTGAGCGTGAGCAATCCTGAATAAAAGGCTGTGTCGTTCTTGTCTCCCTCATGACTTCTCGAAAACTATCCAGTATTCATGCAACATCCCTTTTCACTCCTTTTCTCGTCCATGCAAACAGCACAGGACGTCCAGGGCCCCAGTTATCAGTAACAGTCGGATGAAACAATCAGTATTTTGCTGACTCTTTAGACAGAGTTGGCGATATTATAAGTGGAGTTGATCCTGACTACTTCCAGTCATTGGTAATATGATTCTATTTGCCCGACTGAGGCAGAGCCACTGTCTTGAGGCCCTAGCTTCACATATAACATTAATAATAATGGTAACAATTTATTCCCGAATTTACAGGTGCATGTCATTTTTACAGATACGGTTATAACAATTAGTGGTGGAAAATCTCCGGTAATATTTTCTTTTACAAATTGTTGTTGACCTGAGCATTTTTTAACTTAGCGTTCTCACACCATTTTTACGGCGTGACTAGTAGTTTATTTTCTGACCACATTGTAATGATTTCGCTGATTAGCTAATCTTTACTCTTACCGTACCAATATCTCAAATTGAGGAGGTCATTCTCATATGTGTACTTATTCACGTGTTTTGGGATTTATTATTATATTTTCGGAGGAATGATCTCTCTCATCGTCCACCCTCGGTCTTTCTACCCCAATACACCTTTCTACACGTCCATCGTACCTTCTCCACTTATTGGTTGCGTCGGGAATCAATTAGGAATTTGTTGAACGTTGGTGGCTTACACCCGATATCCGCACATCATCAGCAACCATAGCATATAGTTTTCCCCAAACCATAACACACAGTAAATAACACTTGGAATCTACCGTTTTTCGAATAAGATTACTTCAACTTTCCCCTCTGGCTCGGAGAGTCGAACACTTCGGATTGCGTCCCACTACCGAAAGAAAATTACATTCGCAGTTGCAAAACTTCATATTTCTTACATCTTTGGCCGTGACAACCTCGTTTCATTCATCTGTAACATGCAGAATAGAATCTGTGGAGGATGACTACTGAAAACAGGTCTCGAAATCTCTTTCGCTCCCCCTGTTAGTCGTCCACTCCAAGCATCACAAACTATAAACGACTGAGCGCAGGGATGGTTATGGACCATTCTGTAGGATCTAAAGGCGTACTCATTCATCTTTAATTCGAACCAAAACACTGATGGTCAGATTTGGAGTTTGGACTCAAGACTATACTCACGGATACTAGGAATTACGGCTTCTTAATCAACCCAAGACCTTAGGGTCAACGGTTCACCCTGAAAGTACACCTAAAAAGGACGACCATTTGCTTCAAACGGGCATCTACTGACCCCTTCCTTTTCACATGAACAAAGTTAGTACCTATGTCCATCGTGAAATACGACAGTCATATACTCTCTGAAATTCCTTGGCTGCATTCTCAACAGCTTCCCAGCCGATGAGTGATTTTGACGGTACCACTTCCTGGAATACCTCAGTTATATCTACTGAGGCAGCGGTAATCTCAGGGGCTTGAAATGTACTACTTAAAAGCATGGATTGCTTAGTAGACAAAAGAAAAATCAACTGGAGAGCATAATGCAGGGTAGTTAATACTTTTCAGTCTACAGTAATGTTACAAAACCCACTGGTGTTCAGTAAAAGTTAGAGGCCTGCGGGATCAGAGCCATCGTCACGAATTTTGATATACAGCAGCCTGCGTTTTGGGCGAAAATTCCAATATCCCTTGAAAAACTAGCCTAAAAAAGAAAATGAACCAACCACTTGCCTCCAATAGGTAGATGGTGGTAATTTTGATCCCTTAGGCCACAAAACGTTTTATTATTGAGGCATAATATGCACACCTAAACCTACCCCCGACACCAACCACATGAACACGATTAAATGTGGGAAATCCGCTTCACGCCTGTCACTTAAGGTCAACTGTAAAAAAAATCCAGCCGAATTAGCTTCGAGGGCAACTTGTCGAGTTCTGAAATTTGACTCCAAATTTATATGTGTCCAGAAACACAATCGCCTATTTATAATTCCCGACACTGCCGATCCACCTGGGTCAGTGTAAATATCAGGGGTTAACGCGAAGTACATATCAGGATAGTGTATTGGTCAACGAGCGAGCTAGGCGTGCAACCAAACAAAAGTGTTCAGTGAGCTGTTACATATGTCAACACAATACAGTTAAATAAAATGCTACATATGTCCCCCTCCAGAATACGGATATAGGAGGGAATATCTGTGTTCGATGTAAAATGTTGTGAGAAAGGTAAATTCGTCTTCAATGCACCCAAAACATATCTATTATCGGGACGAAAAAACTGTCTGGAAGAATGTTTCTATAAAAGTGAAGTGTAGTACAGTCGAAACACCAAAATAACTTTGCCAAAGTAATAATATATGCGGACATGAAAAAACAAACAACCAAAATCGTATTACCAGGATCATTATTACGAAGTAAAAGATTCGGAAGTCCGTGGTACCAGGAAAAAGGTTTGTACTCGCAGAAAGTCTGACAAAATCGTGCGGTCATGTTTTCAACGAGGTAATGAACGAAAGAGTTATAATGTTACTGAAGCACTGGTCTTATTAAAAGTAAGTTGTCTTCTGGATCCTGGAGAGATCTTCCAACTGGTCTTCCCCTGTTGATTTTCAACTTTCTGAAACGTTTCACAGCAAACTCGTCCGGTTGCCAACAGCCCATGTGCAACCATGTACGAAAACCCAACTACAATAAATGACTTATGGCTTCTGGAAGGTCATAATGCAGAGAAAATCTGGACAATCAATTATGTCTAAGAAAGAACTCACCTAGTAACTCAAAGTGAGATATGTTCGCAAATAAACTTCTCCAGTACTTCACCTCATTTGACTTCGTTTCATAGAGGACAATAGTCAACATACCTCCTTGATAATGCTGTATGCTCCAGTGTGAATTCCGTGTGCAAAACGTCATCACCATTGTATAATGGTCCTTCAGATGTTTGTTTCTTTGTACAGCAACAACTAATTGTGGTGGATCACATCCGTATCGCTGAGTGAGGTCACACTACGAGTGACAAATGCAGGACTTATATACTGAAGTGGATTATATGGTTGTGCTAACACTTGCTGTTACCTGAAATCGATGAAGTGAGTTTTCGTTGGCCGATGATACTATAAGTATGTTGACCGATGTAAAAATAAACGTTCATCTGACGAAACTCGGAACTATATCACCAGGCAAACCTCTTAGGTCACATGTAACGCAAACGTCGAATATTGTACGATTTCGGTATCATTTTATTGTGAAAAAAGAATGGTGAGCGGAAACAACCGAAACTCATGAGCAATCTGTATGTGCTGTAATGTGATATTTTTCCGTTCTTTTCATAACCTGTAGTCACTCCTATTGTCGTGATAAACCGTGATGCAATACCTTCTGTATCGTTCAAGACAGCTCAACTACTGGAGATTTCTCTACGACTACCAATTTTGTTGATGCCTGTAAACTGGCCTCTCTCATGTGAACCCCTTAATATGGGAACAAAATGTTCATTTATTTATTTATTTGTGGTTCTGCTACCGTGGCTAGTATTGGATGATTCCAATACCGCTGTTTCCGGTCGCTTTACTGTGGGCTCAGACTTGGTATCCGTGACGTCTGGTTCCGCAAAAGCTGGCTTGATCTTATCAATGTTGACCGTTTATCGTCTGCCGGAGAGTCCGGCGGTGACAACCTTGTCTCCCTACCAGTACCCTAAATGCTACCACACACGAAACCCGAAGCACAATAACTGGTCACAGATTTCTGGTCCTTGACAAATGCAGCGGAAATCTGGATAAACAATCAAACTCGACAGATCACTTTACCTAAGGGCAACACATCTATAATAATGCTATGTAACAGATTTCTCCAGCACTTTGTCTCGTATCAATCCATCTTATAGAAGTCAATTAACAGCCAATGTATCTCCTTGACAACGTTGCATACTTTAATGTGAATTCGTAGACTTAAGTCTGTGAAGTTTTATACATGTGTGATATTCACCACTGTTGAGTGACGATTCTTCCACTCTCTAATTACTTGCAACACAACAAATGTTTTCAGCACTACCAATCTGAATTGCTGGAAAAGGTAACACTTGAAGAGTGAGAAATTTCTCACTCAGACATTAACGCCTGATCTTAGACATTCACCTGGATTAAATGATTGTATGGATACTTACTTATTCCTGAAATCATTGAAGCAAGTTATTATTGGTCAGTGAATCTACGGACATAAGAATTGCTGTTAAAATAGACGTTTATCTGAAGAAACACTTGGTCTTGTAGATGGGTCAGTCATGTCGACTACTCACAATGCAAATACCAAATACTGCGCCGTTTGATGTGAAGAAAGAATTGTGGGCAGAAATGACCTAAACTCGGAACGATGTGTATGTACTGTAAAGTGATATTTTCCTATTTTAATAACATTTAGACACTTGTTATCACGATAGAGTTTAATGTCTTCCCTCTGTATCATTCAATACCGCAATTATCAATTTGATGAGGCCTGCAAACTGGCTTCTTTCATGTAAACTTCATAACTTGAGAATAAAGATTATTCATCCATTTCTTATTTTATTGACTAATTACCTTGAAAGGTCCGTCACATGAGGGTTGTAAGTGCTTCCGTACGCCGTCACATCGGACAAAAAGGTGAGTGCAGTTTGAGGCGCACTGAGGTACGCAAACTTGGTTGTCTCGGTATCTTGGGGCTGAGGTTGTAGTGTGCCCATGTGTCGCCGTAGTTGTTGTACATAGTCAAGTCTAGCGGAACGTCTGTTGCTGGGTTAAGGTACTCTCCTGGTAGTCGCAAAGCAGATCCACAAACTAACTCAGCAGTACAGCGGCCAATGTCCTGCCTGAAACTCGAACGTATATCAAGGAGTACCCGTGGCAATTGGTCACCCCACTTGCCATCAGTGTTGCTTTTAGATGTCGATGGAACCTCTCAACAATATCATTGGATGCAGTATGGTACGCAGTGGTTCTTATGCGTTTTGATCCCGAGAAGTCCTGTTTACTTTTGAAATAGACTACTCTCGAACTGCGCTCCTCTATCTGTGGTGATGACACCTGGTTTACTAAAGTCAGAAATCCAGCGCTGTATGACATTTCTCGCTACTGTTTCTGCAGATATATCCTGCAGAGGTATTGTCACCGGCCATCACGTGAATCTGTCTACGCATGTTAAAATGTAGATAAAACCACTTATTAATAATAATAGTTTATTCCTGAATTTACAGGAATTTACGGGGGTAGTTGTCCAAAAATGTCAACTTGTGTATGGTCAAATCTGCGATCGGGTGCGGGGAAGCTTTCCGTAGGTGAAAGAATATGTCTTTACCACTTGTGGTCACTGGCACGTTAAACAAGCCCTGGACCAATATAGAAGATCTCGATTCATCTTTGGCCGTATGTATCGGTCGGTAACTAACTTCACCATAGCTGGATAACCAGGATGTGGAATGCCATGCGTCTTAGAGAAGGCTAATCGTCCAATTGGCAGAGGCACAAACGGATGTGGTTTACTCTTGGATCTATCACAGGTGATGGATACACAGCCATCGAGCGCCACTTCTTCACATTCTCTTTCAAGCTTTTTAAGTCCTTATCCGTCGCCTGCAACTTTGCCATTTCTTCTAGGTCAATATGGCTGCGTTCTTAGACGTTCACGTACCTACGAGACAAAGCGTCAGCTGTCTCATCTTTGCTGCCTTTGACAGGCCTTATATCTGAGGTGAATTGTGAAATAACTCCTAAATATCGAATTTCTCGCGGCGAGTAGTCATGCTTTTCATCGATTTTGCTTTTGTAAGTAGCTTATGGTCAGTAAGTGCTATAGATGTCTACCCCTCGAGCATATATCTGAAATACTCGATAGCCAAGTAAATCGCCAGTAGCTCTCTGCCGAATTTACTCTCTTGCGATTGAGAAGCGTCAAGTAGTTTCGAGAAGAAAGATAATGGTTCCCACTGACCGAGAACTAACTGTTGTAGCACTGCGCCTGCCGCAGCATTTGAAGCGACCGTCATGATTGCCAGTGGTGCTTCTGAATCACGACGAGGGAGAAGAGTTTCAGAGCTCAGAGCCAGCTTCAGTTTGCTAAAAGCATCATGGGCCGCTTGGGTCATGTGAAACACTTTGGCTCGTCCTTGCAACAAATCTGTCGGCGGTTGAGCTACTTCAGCACATTTAGGTATGAAACGTAGATAGAAGTTTATGAACTATGTATGCACTGACGGAAGGTAATCTGTGAGGCACCTGATCTATAAATCTTTGGAATGTTTGAGCAGCATTTGTCAAACCAAGCGGCATGGGAACAATTCGAACTGTTTGAAGGGGGTAGTGATGGCCGTCTTAGGAACATCATTGGGTTCCACAGGGGTGTGGTAGTAAGCTGAGACGAGGTCAGTCTTGGAAAAAATATTTACTTTTGTCATAGAGTTCATAAAATCATGTACGTGAGGAATCGGATACTTATCAGGGACCATACGCTTATTCAGCGCTCGACAATCATCTCAAGGTCGTATTTCCCCTGATGCTTTTCAGGCAAAATATACAAGGGTGACGACCATGGGCTCTTGGAGGGGCGTATAACTCCCAACTTCAGAAGTTTATCGAATTCCTGCTTTGCTGTCAGCAGCTTCTTGGGGTCTAAGCGCCGAGGTTTTGATGAGACTGGAGGACTGCGGTGCTTCACCGTGTTTTGGAGAGGACTTCGTGCAATCCGTTCGAGTGAGCTCGGAAAACTCCCGCAGAAGGATATCGTACTCGGAAGTGCGTTTATTGGGACCACGACTGGGTTTATTGTTTTTGTCTCCGTAACAATACTCGCGACAGAAAATTCGCTATTACGGCTAACTAGCCCATGGCGACCAGAGTCGACCGATGGTTAGCTTTGTTGAAGGAAATCCATGCCAGTGATAGGCGACGATATGTCAGCGACGACGAACTCACACTGGAATTCTGTTTGGAAGCCAGTGTCTAGGATCAAAATTCTGTTTCAATATGTGGCAATAGCAGATCTATCCGCCGCCTGCAGTACTAAGGTAGGGTTGAAGTGGCGTTTTTCAAGAGGTGCGGGTGAAATCAAGCTCACTTCGGCCCCAGTGTCAACCAGAAACTGCTCTCCGGTCTTTCTTTCCGTCACCACAAACAAATGACCGTGTTGTTGTACGCCGGAGACAGCAGTTGTCACTGATGGCCGGCCTTTCCATTCCCTGATGAAGAGGTTTTAGAACCGCAAGGTAACAAACAACGACGTGCTTTACTATCGAACCTCTTGTAATACCGGAAACTGCTACTTTCAGACACGATTCCACTCATAGTCTTACTACGACTACGGGATCTGCTTCCACAGAACTTCGGTGACCGTTGGTTTAACTGCAAAGCAGCCGGTTGTCTTGTACGTCGATATTCCTCTCTAGAGCAGCTACCCGGTCGTTATGCATTGGCACAGCAATAGCGTTTAGGCATCCTTTCGTACGTACGGTCAGCGATGTCAGTCAACGTATCAATGTCACTGTCCGCATCCCCGGCATCTAATGTCTGCTGAATGCATGAAGGAAGTCTCTGCAGCCAGAACTGGTAGAATAAACGGTTTCCTACGTTCCCATCTTTCAGCAGACTTTGCATATGTCGCTTTAGTTGTGAAGGCCTCCTGTCACCGAGGCATGCGCTACTTAGTAGCCGATTGACAGCCTCCTGATCAGATAACGAAGTAGCTTTCACCACTTCTTGATTCAAAACATCTGAGGTGTATCTTGGTGGGGCTTTAACAGTGTCGCCCTTGGTTGTTCAGCCACTTCTTCCGGGGAAACAGTGCTTGTGTATCCGAACCTTGTATCTTGTGAAGTTATATGGTTGGCCATGAAGAAATGCTACAGACGGACAAGCCATAGTTGCGGGTCATTAACTTAAACAAGGCATAGGAAGGTTAATGGCACTCACAGACCCTAACTTCAAAATTCTGGATAATGACAATTCAAGGACGTCGGTACCGGTACAGAAAAATATTTTTAAGAGCAAGAGTCAGAAAAATACCATGAACAAGTACATCAGTGCCTACCACGAAGCAGCCGGAGAGATTCTCAGTATATATGCATATGTCCGCATTGTATACAGTTATTAATGACTGTGGTTGCAGTATGCAATTGAAAACAACTGTAATATCCACTGGAAAAACTTGCAAGGGCTTAATTACGTCGAGCTCACCAGTTTGACTCCAAATTTATGCGTCCAGAAACACAATCGCCTATTTATAATTCCCGACACTGCCGATCCACCTGGGTCAGTGTAAATATCAGGGGTTAACGCGAAGTACATATCAGGATAGTGTATTGGTCAACGAGCGAGCTAGGCGTGCAACCAAACAAAAATGTTCAGTGAGCTGTTACATATGTCAACACAACACAGTTAAACAAAACGCTACAAAGGTACGGCCAAGCCGGCTTCTTCACAGCTACCATAACAGCTGCTTACGGGAAGTATGGTACGGGTGTTAGCATACCTTTTTGTTCGAGACGAGAGAGTTCAAATTCTACTTGTGGCAGGGAAGCAAATTTCACCAACCTTTCAGGGCGAAAGATAGGTTTAACACACTATCTCAGCCACTGCCTCACAGCATTGAAGACGAGGATTAAGAACATTCGGGAACTGCTGGACTGCGTCGGTTGGTGGCGATGTATATATTTGACTGAACATGAGGCCTAGGAGGATGTCCATGAGACCAACGCCCTCAAACCAGTGGTAACCAGGTAGTTTAAGATCTGCACCTGTTAAATAGCGCATGACATCTACATTTTTCGCGCCAAAAATATCTCATCACAACTATCCAGTCAGTTGCGAATGTCAGCCACGAGCGCTTATAGCTATCTGCAATGTCTTCTGAGCAGGAGACTGCGCTTGCTGGGATGCTTTATTGTGCACCCAATAATTCGGAAGATTCCAGTCAGTATCACCGAGCATTCTTAGAGGCGGCTAAGCAACATGTGTCTACCTCAATGAATCAATCACCTTAACTTTTATGGCGTTCTGAACTGTAATGCGTTTCTAACCATCAAAACATTGACTAGAGTCGTAAAACGCTCCACACAGGGCATGCTACCTTTTGCTATGATGTCGATTTACTCAGTGGTTCAGGATGCATGCAGTTGGTCAAAATATTGCTGCTCCAAAAAATGATAAATAACAATATTTTATTCTCGTATTGGTAACTTGGCACGAGAAAAGCCAGTTTGCAGGCACCATCACATTGGTATATGTCGGAAAATCTACAAGATTCTACGGGTCCCGAATGGTACAGAGCGGAGGTCATTAAACTAGGAAAAACATCAGGAGCTTGCGGTGTCATCTCTTTCATCAAATGCCATTCTCATTGCGTCATCCAAATTATGATTATAAAACAATGACAACCGTCCTTGCAATTAGTTAACACAATTGTTGGAAGACTAAGTCCACATATTTAAGGAATAAAACCATCGAAGACAATCGCGCTGGCTGGCATCCATTCTTTTCATAACTTAATTATCATATTCAGTTAATTCCTTGTCATAAAGAGTGACAGTAATAATGGTGCATTCCGAAGGATGAATAACACGAGCCCGCACAATTCAAAGGCAATATTTGAATGCAATAAAGACATCCAAGGGATGTTGTTTGCTTGTTAGTGGCTAGCACTGGGATCCAGGATGCATATTCCGCCTTAAATAAGACTCATCGGCTGTACGTACCTGCGTTCTATAACACTGGCGGCCCACAATGATTTGATGAAATGCTTGCTGTGATTGATACCCACGGCTGGAAGCAATACATTCAGCAACCCACGCGTGGAGATAGCATACTGGACCTAGTCTTTTGCTGTGACATCACCCCTGTCACTACCCACGTTAGTAGCGAATTTTCTAACAGTGACCATAAGATGGTTTTCTGTTGCCTGCCGATTCTTCCTTCCGACGAGAATGAAAAGCAATCCTCAGATTGTACCCGGCGTCGAAACTACAAGAATATAGAGTGGGAAGTACTCATCGAGCTACTCAGGTGCTCTCCATGGGATGAACACTTTACCACGGCCTCATTAACATACACTCGCTTTTCTACAGAGATATAGAGTTATGTCCAGATACTGTTGCTCCTGTAAAAACAGTTAAGATTTATGAAGAGCCAGACCATATATCCCTAAAATATTCCGCGATGAACTCGGAAAATTATCATCACAATACGACTCGTCGAAAGACTTCATGTCACTGCGCCCAATTTAAGAGATTTAAGAATCTATCAAGACACCAGGTTCGAGACGCGCGGTAAACGAAGGGATCGTCGCCCTCAAAAGTGCGCCTAGAATGTACAAGTTGACATCTCTCTTGAGTAAACGTCTGCAACCATCAAGGGAAGTAGCCTATATACTGCACGATGGAATAACGTACAACGATCCCCTCAAGATTGGTGAACTGTTCAGCGAATCATTCGCAAACTTCAACCATAATACTTTTAACCCCACTAGGTTTGCTCCAATTACCACTAGTTCATGTACCAAAGTGGAGCTCACTGTCGAAAGTATCACGGAGGCCATTAAAAGCCTGAGACTATCGACAGGTACGGGGACAGATAGCCTAAACCCAATTGTCATCAGAAACAGTGGCGATGATATGCTGCCGTTCTTGCCCAAGATATTCCCATTGTCAGCGAAAAGTAGGGAGTTTCCCAGTGAGTGGAAAACTGGCTTTACAGTTCTCCGCTACAAGTCCAGTGACAAAATGAACGCTAGCAACTGCAGACCTGTCAACATAACGCCAGTCGTCTCTCGAATTGCGAAAAAAGTGACCGAGGGCTGCATCTCTGATTACCTAGTCAGTCATTACGAAGTCTCAGAATGGTTTCATTCAAAACAAGTCTTGCGTTACCTTCAATTCCGACTTTTTCAGCCCCATCACTAGTAGCCGCGAGGCACGTAAAGTCGTCATTGTTCTATACTGTGATATATCAAGGGCATGTGACAAGGCGTCATATAGTATGCTCTTTGACCAACTACAATCGACTGGCGTTCATGCCGCTTTGCTTCGCTGGCTAAAATCATTTCTCAGTGATCGTAGTCAAATCGTCAAAGCAATTCTATGCAGTCTACACCTAGGCTCATAACTGGTGGAGTAATACAAGGTAGTGTTCTTGGACCTTTTTTGTTCATAACTTATATTAATAGTGTGTGCAAGTGCTTCACTGCAGGGGGAACATTCCAATACGCTGATGACCTTACGGTTGTATACTCGTGTTACACCCATGAACTAGGTAATACGCTGTCTACTGCTCGACAAGAATTAGGTGAAGTTGCTAAATGGTGTGACGAGTTCCATCTCAAGTTCAACATTGATAAATGTGGTTGGCTTAGTATAGTCAGCGATAACCTAGAAGTGTCTCTTGCGTATGTAGACGAAAGCCACCCAGACGTTCTGCAGTGCTAGATCTTGGTCTTAGATATTCCAGTGACTTAACATTCTCTGAGCAGACGGCCTGTGTCACATCTAAGTCACGTAGACTCCTTGGATGCATCGTCCGTAACCTTATAGCACTAATCAAGGGTCCTACTCCACAAAGTGAGCATCCGTCCAACTTTAGAATACTCCCTGTTTCATCCCAAGTGGCCTTCGTACAAGCGACAAGGGAAAAAATGGAGAGGTGCAACGTCGTCTTACATTAAGAACACTAGGAGCTGACCGCAGCAACATGCTAGAACTGGAACCTCCCCGGAAGGGGCAACCTACAATCTATCTTAGATTTTTATTATAAATTGTTTCGTACGCAAGTGCAGTCATGTGGCCTGGAAATTAAAATAGTTGTAATATCTACTCATTATTTACGTAATCGCAATCTTTTAGCTGAAAATGAGTGTTGTAAGACCAATTTGTGGGAAATTTCTTCCTCAATAAGTTTTTCTCATGTCTGGAATAGACTCCTGTGGAAATACGCACTACAGGCTCGTGACCTGTCTTTCCTTCTTCACTTTATAGGCTCCTCACAGGCGATCAGTCTATCACTCGCAAAGGCACTATTTTTACGTTCCGGGCTGATGAAAAAGGCTAGGACCTCTAGCGTGTAAAGTAAGGTTATCACAAATCTCGAGTGCCTTTTGCCTCATCGCGCTCGCAGAGGGTGTTTGATCAACATTTCGTCTGGTTGGATTGTGCAGTACAAATGCCGTCGGAGTTCCCTTTAAGTTCGCCAACAAAAACCGTCTATCTAACAACTTGCGTTTAAGAAAAACAGAAGAGTTATTCCCATACGCATAAATTAAAGTCTACATATGGTTCGAATGACTCAAGAAAGACAAGAACTTCTCCCCTCCCAGATTGTTTTACGTGGTGTTCCATTGTCCGGTCTCTCCTTCGCTTTCCTTTCCCTTCTCTTTTCACTAGCAGCCTGACGAGAAAGTTCTAAGCATTAATTTGATCAAAAGTATCAACTTACTGAAAATTCTACTTCATACTAATAATGGAAACTGATGTCAGAATTATTCAACTGGTTGCCCACGATTTCCTGTTTCTTGAACAGATTTGTAATCAACTCACCCGCCTACCAGTTCCTAAAGGTAACCACATACGAAACCTCAAGGACAATAACTGGTTTCCGATTTTTGGTCCTTGACAAATGCGGCGGGAATCTGGATAAGCAGCTGAATCCGGGAGATCACTTTGCCCAATGGTAACACATCCTATATAATGCTACACAACGGATATCTCTGGTACTTTGTCTTGTATGAATCCATCAAACAGAAGTCGATCAACAGTCAACGTATCTCCTGGTCAATACTGCATATTTTACTGTGAAGTCTGTGAAGTTTTAAATATGTGTAACATTCATCACTGTTGAATGACGATTCTTCCGGTCTTTAATTACTTGTACCACAACAAATACTTTCAGTATTGTCAACCTGAATTGCCGGAAAGTTAACACTTGAAGAGTCAGAAATGCCTGAACTTATATATTCACCTGGAAATAAATGATTATATGGATAGCTATTTATTCCCGAATCATTGAAGTGGATTATTATTGGCCAACAAAGCTACGAACAAGAGAACTGCTGTACTGGCGCCACACATTTCGAACAAACTGATTACACATTTACTTGTTAAGGCATTAGATATGAAAACTGGAAGTTATCCAAATTCATAAAAGGAACTAAATGTTTCAAAGGACTTCCTGCTAAAATCGACGTTTGTCTGACGAAACACCAAGTTCTGCAGACGGGCCACTCATGTTATCTACTCATAACGAAAACACTGAATGATGCGCCGTCTGCTGCCCCATGGCGTGAAAAGGAATTGTGAGCAAGAACGATCTAAACTCAGAACGATATTTATGTACTGCAAAGTGACATTTTCCTGCTATTTTGATAACTTTTGGACACTTGATATCATGATGGAGTTTTATATCCTCCTTCTATGCCACTCAAGACTGCTCAAGCTCTTTGTCCAACCCTGATTTGAACTCACTGGGTGACGCGCCGGCCAGAAATAGGCCGGTCCGTTCGGTGGTGGGTTCAACGGCTTCAGTTTGGCGCCTTCCTGCTTGAATTAACCTGGCCGCCCGCGCGTACAAGTCACCTGCCATGATAACCACTTTAGAGCTTTAGGATTTCGATAAGAGGATGGGAACTTTGCAGTTGAACACATCCTACACCGCGTCATAGCCATGGCCAGCGGATGCACAGGTAGAGACTCTGACGAGACGATTGTAGGTTTTACTACTCTTCTTAAACCTCTCTGTCCCGTTCAGCCAAACAGTGCAAAGGTGGTTTTCAAGTGGGATTCCGTCAAATGGTGCACTTTATACCCCAGCATTTGGCGCTGTATCTACACCTGTGTTGCCACAAGGACAACCCATCAAATCCTCAGAGAACCAACGGCTGGCCTTTGTGGATTCAACATACTGACAAGTTCGAGTTAGATGAATACTTATACTTGTGTCCCTCATGTGTGCCCTGCAAACACAACGCACATTCATACTCTTGGATGTAAGAGTTTTGGCTAGCGATGCTTGTTGAACGAGTCAGCATAATTGCTGGCATCGAAAACTTTGATGCATATTTTGGGTGGCAGTTTTGAAGGACCAGGGGTACCATTTTGCGTACTCAAATCGTCGTCGAGAGTTGCAGAGATGGAAAATATTAAAGACGACGTAGGAACGTTAACCGAAACCATTGAAGGAAGATAAGAATTTAAGGACACGAGGAATGGACGGTGATCTGGGAAATCTTCGTTGAGTGCAGAGTTGTGGGGGAGTCGACACCCCCAGGCCGTCGGCACCGCGGAAGGCCTGTCCCCCTTGAGGTGCCCGAAAAAGAGGGTTAGCGCGTGGCCGCATAGCCTTTAAGATATCCCCTGCGGGCCATTTAAAGTTCTGATGGCCTAACCCGAGTCTCGCGCCTAACTGTATAACATTGTTGCCGGCACTGGTGTGCCACGGGATGAAGGGGAGTGTGCTGCCTTTGTGCCCGATGACTGTTAACTGCCCCTTTTCAGGCGAAAGTGGAAACAAAAAGGTATTGCCTGTATTGCGGGTAAAATTTTACTACGTCCACATGCCCTTCCGGTTGACACTACGGCCATGCCTTTGGAAGCCCTAGCATGGTGCAGCAGTTTGGGCTGTGACGACTGCTGCTCACGACCTTTCCATTATTTTTCTGACCCTCTCCATACCATGAAACAAGTGTTTCACCAGCACGACTCACTGGGTCATTTTGAAGCGCATGTCACGCAGCCGCAACAGGGTAGCAGACATCGGCGGGGCAATACTGTTGGGCCAAACAGTACCAACTAGAAATTACAAGTATGCCAAGTGGGACGAACTACAATCGTTTCTGCGCTGCCTAGATTGGAACCCCTACTTTACCAGTAGTTCAGCCAAAGAACTCTGTGATCTATTCTATGAATATATAGGCAGTGTTGGAGAATCACCCAGAGTTACAACAACCGAAGCATACTCTTCGTGCATAACCAGCAATGTTACGCACCACGTCACAACAACGGGTCCACCATGTCAACAAAAACTGTCAGGTTCCGGGAGTTTTTAAAGACAGATTCAGTTAAGTAGTTTGACTTGAAATGTGCCATTCCTTATTGAATTCAATTTTTTTGAGTCACCGTCTTTTTATCTACTGGTAATGAGAAAATTCTCCTAAATTTTGCCTTTAAGCACCATCATTTTACTACCACGTAATGAAACTTTCAAAAAGCGGAAATGAGCATAAACTTTATTTTCGACATATTTACATATATTTACATTTAGCCCACTGTCGTGTCATGTTGCACTGCTCGTAATCGACCCTCTAGCCAGTTAGTCGGAACCCATCGGTATCTCCGCCCGACCTGGCAAATACCCTATTCCATCTGACTACGCTATTGTGTTCCTCTTTTGTATCGTATTTGTGGGCATATAACAAGTTCGAATAACTGGTGATTGGCCTCTGCGTCTGTCAAGTTCTCACCAGGACAATTTTGTAAAATGTTAATTGAATATCTTTTAGCTGTTAGGTTTATTTGGACCTGAACACGGACTGAAAATATTCTCACGAGAAAAAGCTGCTAATAATGTAGACATGGAACCTAAGAAACCTTGATCCACCCCATCGACCACTTGAAGTCCAATATTTGAATATTGAAGTGGTGCTATGTCACTTCGTAATCGCGGTTATTTTACATGTTCCTGTAGTTTACGCGGTAAGCTGTTTTTAGTATACTTAGTTAACAGTTGTTATTTCTGACTTACATTTTATTTATCCATGAAATTATAGCTCAGGAATGTCGATCGCAATCATTGTGCTGATTTTCGGAAGTTTATTTACAACAGTTAATCTTGAATAGAAACCACTGTAGCGGTATCGTTGTTTGGCCCTAGATAAACTAAAAATAATCGTAACACGAAGGCCAACCCAGAGACGGTCAAAGGTTAACCCTAAGATTAACAGGTATTTGTTTCGATCTGCTTGTAAGTACAGAGTAAATATTTGTTAGGGGTATGTTCTGTATCCCAGTCAAGCACGAATGCTGAAATAATGCGTACGAATGCTGAAATAACGCAGGTCAATGCATTGATTAGAAATGCAACATTCAAGCTGAGTTTTACGGACCACCCGCATAATTTACGCACCTTCGGAATAATTTAAGCTTGCATGCGTAAACGCAGCTCTATTTACGCACCTTACGCGCCTTATCTCAGCACTATCCGCATTATTTCAGCGGTTCAGGGAAATTTTTGGACACGATTTCTATTACTTACGCCTGGCTTGCAGTGTTAACACCAGATGCCCCATTATTTACATATTCACCTGCATTATTTCCCCAATATCGTTTGACTGGGATTATCGGCTTGATGGATTTCTTCGAACCAAGAGTAATTTTACCAGCAGAAACTGACATTAGACTGCAGATTAGCACTAATAATTATGGAAACAGTACTAGCACACAACTGTGAATAGGGACACGTTAAGTATTCACTGGCATACACCCTGAGATCACTGCTCAGATGCACGGTTATAATAAGCTTATCCACCTTCTACGGTCTTACTTATAAAAAAGCTGCTACGTGTCAGGTTTTAAGTAAGTAGGTAATAATAAATTTATTTCAGACTATTTTTGATACAATATATAATTCTAAGCAAGTAAGATATCAGATTCACTCCCAGTTCAATATTTCCAAACAAAATGACTATTGTCTGAATCATGTTTATAATAACAGCATCAATAGCAGTAGTATGAAGCAGTCTGTTGGTGATGGATTAGCGGCTGATATTCAGTGGTGCTCCATTCAGCCAGTAGAAGGATTTTCTGTTCGAGACAGGTATCCGACGAACAGAAATCTGATATATTTTTATGCATCCAAAAGTCCATTTCCGTCTAACATAACATTTTACATCCATTTTTTATTGATTCGAGAAACGCCTAGTTCGGAACAGTCTAGTGTTGATTTTCCATATACTTCACATGCTATTCTATTTACGAATTGTCACAGTGTACAGTTAGAGAATTATTTTAATGATGTATGTAAGGAAACAGTAAACAATATGTGAAATCAGTGGTCATGTATTATTAAAATGGATATGTTCAAGTTATACATGTAACTAGACCCAGTCAACATTTTCGCGGGGCAAAACTCGGGGGCATGTTTGAGATTTCCATGAATTATATATATATATATATATATAAAATTTTGACCAAGTAAGGTAAAATTAAAGCATACAAATATTCTGATAAGCTGATGTGTACAACAGCCCCGATTGATAATTGTTCGTAATGATGCTATCGGATGTTTCCTCAACTCCTGTCGTCTGGCAAAGTAAGCGCACAAATTTCCGTCAGACAACATTCATAGCTTCTAATTAGTTTTCGATTTTGAATGGCTTAGCGGTAACTAAACGTTTGCCTCGAGGTTGGCTTTACGTCTACAAATTTGGCATTCGATTCATCGTGTGTTTGGCATATTGATGATGTATTAGGACTCATAGGTCCCAGTAAAACTTACGCATCTGTCATATAGTGCTTTTCTATATATAAACTGCCACGTAACAGAAATCTACTGCCTTCAGTATCTGAATTTGATTAGAACCAAACAACATCATCATTATCAACATAGGACCAGGCATTACTGCATAACGGTCCGAGTTGCCACACCTCATATCAGCACATCAAGTAAAAAGGTAGTGAGGTGAAGGATGAAGATAAGTGAATGCAGTCAAAAGAAATATAAAGTACGAGAAGAAAGGAAAGAGGAGTGACAAAATGGTGAGATTCGGTATAGCGTCGTTAAGATGAGGATAATGTGTGTATACATCTGCGCCACTGACTTCGGTTCTGAGCCATATCACCTAGGGTCTCCAACCACTGGTTCCTCTTGTCCCGTGGACCCCAACCACCTAGTCTGCATCGTCCTACATGGCTTAAACCAACAGTCAGAGACTTCATACATTGGTGCCATGTTTTAGTCTGGCCACCTCGGGCCTTTTTCCAGCCTGGACCCACCTCAGCCAACATTGTGTGACGAGGCAATCGGTGACTAGGCATACGTAGTACGTGTCCCAACCATCTCAGTCGATGAAGGTTCACAACCTCGTCAACTGACTTACCTCTTCTCCCCAAAACTCTACACCTAACTTCTGCATTACTCACATGGTGACACCACGGAATACGTCCTATATTACGAAGGCAACGGTGGTCAAACACCTGGAGCCTTCTTATATCTTCCACTTTCAATGGCCATGTTTCACAGCCATACAGTAGAACAGAGCGGACTGCTGTGCAGTACACGCGACCCTTAATAGACAAACGAATATCACGGCGGCGCCATAGGTGGCGCAAATTGGCAAAAGCCAATCGAGCCTTTTGTATCCGTGCAGAGATCTCATCGGCAACTAACCCACCGGGTTGATCCTACTTCCCAGGTAAGTGAAGTGGTCAACACACTCAACCACTTCACTCTCTATTGTTAGCCGCGGTACCGCTGAAGACCAGTCCTGGAGCAAAAGTTTGCATTTGGGTGGTGAAAATCGCATCCCAAACATTCTCAAATTCCCACTCAAAGTGTTCAGAAGACTCTGCATCTTGTCAGCGTCTTCACCTAACAGGACTATGTCATCTGCATATTCTAGATCTAAGAAAATTCACCTGTGATTGGGTCAACGTCTTGTAATTAGGTGACGAGAGGGAAACCTCCATAAGAATATCTATGATGAAATTAAATAAGAATGGGGATAGTGGGCATCCTTGACGGACACCACTTGATGAGTATAGCTCCCTGGACAACTCGCCATAGGCTCTAACATGCCCACAAGTGTTCGAGTAGAGAGCTTTCAATAAGGTGATGTACTTACTAGGCACGCCTTTCAGTGACAGACACTGCCATAAGACTTCTCGATCAACGGAGTCAAATGCCGCCTTCAGGTCGAGAAATACAGCTATTGTCGGGCGTCTGTAAGCATGCCTATGTTCCAGGACCTGCCGCAGTGTGAATATTTGGTCGATACATCCACGGCCAGGTCTAAAGCCTGCCTGGTTTTCTCGGGCTTGGTGTTCCCGAGCTCCACTCAGGCGTCGGAGAATTATAGAACCTAGGATCTTAGACACTATGTTCGTCAGGCTGATTCCTCTGTGGTTATCACAAGAGGACTTCTCGCCTTTCTTGAAGACTGGGATAATGAGTGACTTAGACCAGTCGGAGGGGATCGTATTTGATTCCCATATACTGGCTAACACTTCCGTTAACCTGACTAAGAGCACTATACCACCATTCTTGTATACCTCAGCAGGTAGTCCGTCTGGTCCTGCTGCCCTTCCTCGTTTCAGGTTACCTACCGCTTTCTCAACTTCTTCTAGTGTTGGGGGACCTGTCTCTATGTCCCATTCAGGATCCGACTGGATAGCGGGCAACGCAATCATGGCTGGAGGCCAGTTAAACTGCTCCTCGAAGTGTTCTGCCCATCGTTCCAGTCGTTTCCCCTGCGAGTGAATCGCAAATCCATCCTTCCCGCTATAGCCTCACTAACTGTCGTTGACCATTTCCCCCCAGTCTCCTTAATAAGTCTAAATAACTGTCTACTGTTACCGATCGCCGCTGCCTTCCGGTTGACACTACGGCCATGCCTTTGGAAGCCCTAGCATGGTGCAGCAGTTTGGGCTGTGACGACTGCTGCTCACGACCTTTCCATTATTTTTCTGACCCTCTCCATACCATGAAACAAGTGTTTCACCAGCACGACTCACTGGGTCATTTTGAAGCGCATGTCACGCAGCCGCAACAGGGTAGCAGACATCGGCGGGGCAATACTGTTGGGCCAAACAGTACCAACTAGAAATTACAAGTATGCCAAGTGGGACGAACTACAATCGTTTCTGCGCTGCCTAGATTGGAACCCCTACTTTACCAGTAGTTCAGCCAAAGAACTCTGTGATCTATTCTATGAATATATAGGCAGTGTTGGAGAATCACCCAGAGTTACAACAACCGAAGCATACTCTTCGTGCATAACCAGCAATGTTACGCACCACGTCACAACAACGGGTCCACCATGTCAACAAAAACTGTCAGGTTCCGGAGTTTTTAAAGACAGATTCAGTTAAGTAGTTTGACTTGAAATGTGCCATTCCTTATTGAATTCAATTTTTTTGAGTCACCGTCTTTTTATCTACTGGTAATGAGAAAATTCTCCTAAATTTTGCCTTTAAGCACCATCATTTTACTACCACGTAATGAAACTTTCAAAAAGCGGAAATGAGCATAAACTTTATTTTCGACATATTTACATATATTTACATTTAGCCCACTGTCGTGTCATGTTGCACTGCTCGTAATCGACCCTCTAGCCAGTTAGTCGGAACCCATCGGTATCTCCGCCCGACCTGGCAAATACCCTATTCCATCTGACTACGCTATTGTGTTCCTCTTTTGTATCGTATTTGTGGGCATATAACAAGTTCGAATAACTGGTGATTGGCCTCTGCGTCTGTCAAGTTCTCACCAGGACAATTTTGTAAAATGTTAATTGAATATCTTTTAGCTGTTAGGTTTATTTGGACCTGAACACGGACTGAAAATATTCTCACGAGAAAAAGCTGCTAATAATGTAGACATGGAACCTAAGAAACCTTGATCCACCCCATCGACCACTTGAAGTCCAATATTTGAATATTGAAGTGGTGCTATGTCACTTCGTAATCGCGGTTATTTTACATGTTCCTGTAGTTTACGCGGTAAGCTGTTTTTAGTATACTTAGTTAACAGTTGTTATTTCTGACTTACATTTTATTTATCCATGAAATTATAGCTCAGGAATGTCGATCGCAATCATTGTGCTGATTTTCGGAAGTTTATTTACAACAGTTAATCTTGAATAGAAACCACTGTAGCGGTATCGTTGTTTGGCCCTAGATAAACTAAAAATAATCGTAACACGAAGGCCAACCCAGAGACGGTCAAAGGTTAACCCTAAGATTAACAGGTATTTGTTTCGATCTGCTTGTAAGTACAGAGTAAATATTTGTTAGGGGTATGTTCTGTATCCCAGTCAAGCACGAATGCTGAAATAATGCGTACGAATGCTGAAATAACGCAGGTCAATGCATTGATTAGAAATGCAACATTCAAGCTGAGTTTTACGGACCACCCGCATAATTTACGCACCTTCGGAATAATTTAAGCTTGCATGCGTAAACGCAGCTCTATTTACGCACCTTACGCGCCTTATCTCAGCACTATCCGCATTATTTCAGCGGTTCAGGGAAATTTTTGGACACGATTTCTATTACTTACGCCTGGCTTGCAGTGTTAACACCAGATGCCCCATTATTTACATATTCACCTGCATTATTTCCCCAATATCGTTTGACTGGGATTATCGGCTTGATGGATTTCTTCGAACCAAGAGTAATTTTACCAGCAGAAACTGACATTAGACTGCAGATTAGCACTAATAATTATGGAAACAGTACTAGCACACAACTGTGAATAGGGACACGTTAAGTATTCACTGGCATACACCCTGAGATCACTGCTCAGATGCACGGTTATAATAAGCTTATCCACCTTCTACGGTCTTACTTATAAAAAAGCTGCTACGTGTCAGGTTTTAAGTAAGTAGGTAATAATAAATTTATTTCAGACTATTTTTGATACAATATATAATTCTAAGCAAGTAAGATATCAGATTCACTCCCAGTTCAATATTTCCAAACAAAATGACTATTGTCTGAATCATGTTTATAATAACAGCATCAATAGCAGTAGTATGAAGCAGTCTGTTGGTGATGGATTAGCGGCTGATATTCAGTGGTGCTCCATTCAGCCAGTAGAAGGATTTTCTGTTCGAGACAGGTATCCGACGAACAGAAATCTGATATATTTTTATGCATCCAAAAGTCCATTTCCGTCTAACATAACATTTTACATCCATTTTTTATTGATTCGAGAAACGCCTAGTTCGGAACAGTCTAGTGTTGATTTTCCATATACTTCACATGCTATTCTATTTACGAATTGTCACAGTGTACAGTTAGAGAATTATTTTAATGATGTATGTAAGGAAACAGTAAACAATATGTGAAATCAGTGGTCATGTATTATTAAAATGGATATGTTCAAGTTATACATGTAACTAGACCCAGTCAACATTTTCGCGGGGCAAAACTCGGGGGCATGTTTGAGATTTCCATGAATTATATATATATATATATATAAAATTTTGACCAAGTAAGGTAAAATTAAAGCATACAAATATTCTGATAAGCTGATGTGTACAACAGCCCCGATTGATAATTGTTCGTAATGATGCTATCGGATGTTTCCTCAACTCCTGTCGTCTGGCAAAGTAAGCGCACAAATTTCCGTCAGACAACATTCATAGCTTCTAATTAGTTTTCGATTTTGAATGGCTTAGCGGTAACTAAACGTTTGCCTCGAGGTTGGCTTTACGTCTACAAATTTGGCATTCGATTCATCGTGTGTTTGGCATATTGATGATGTATTAGGACTCATAGGTCCCAGTAAAACTTACGCATCTGTCATATAGTGCTTTTCTATATATAAACTGCCACGTAACAGAAATCTACTGCCTTCAGTATCTGAATTTGATTAGAACCAAACAACATCATCATTATCAACATAGGACCAGGCATTACTGCGTAACGGTCCGAGTTGCCACACCTCATATCAGCACATCAAGTAAAAAGGTAGTGAGGTGAAGGATGAAGATAAGTGAATGCAGTCAAAAGAAATATAAAGTACGAGAAGAAAGGAAAGAGGAGTGACAAAATAGTGAGATTCGGTATAGCGTTGTTAAGATGAGGATAATGTGTGTATACATCTGCGCCACTGACTTCGGTTCTGAGCCATATCACCTAGGGTCTCCAACCACTGGTTCCTCTTGTCCCGTGGACCCCAACCACCTAGTCTGCATCGTCCTACATGGCTTAAACCAACAGTCAGAGACTTCATACATTGGTGCCATGTTTTAGTCTGGCCACCTCGGGCCTTTTTCCAGCCTGAACCCACCTCAGCCAACATTGTGTGACGAGGCAATCGGTGACTAGGCATACGTAGTACGTGTCCCAACCATCTCAGTCGATGAAGGTTCACAACCTCGTCGACTGACTTACCTCTTCTCCCTAAAACTCTACACCTAACTTCTGCATTACTCACATGGTGACACCACGGAATACGTCCTATACTACGAAGGCAACGGTGGTCAAACACCTGGAACCTTCTCATATCTTCCACTTTCAATGGCCATGTTTCACAGCCATACAGTAGAACAGAGCGGACTGCTGTGCAGTACACGCGACCCTTAATAGACAAACGAATATCACGGCGGCGCCATAGGTGGCGCAAATTGGCAAAAGCCAATCGAGCCTTTTGTATCCGTGCAGAAATCTCATCGGCAACTAACCCACCGGGTTGATCCTACTTCCCAGGTAAGTGAAGTGGTCAACACACTCAACCACTTCACTCTCTATTGTTAACCGCGGTACCGCTGAAGACCAGTCCTGGAGCAAAAATTTGCATTTGGGTGGTGAAAATCGCATCCCAAACATTCTCAAATTCCCACTCAAAGTGTTCAGAAGACTCTGCATCTTGTCAGCGTCTTCACCTAACAGGACTATGTCATCTGCATATTCTAGATCTAAGGAAAATTCACCTGTGATCCGGTCAACGTCTTTGTAATTAGGTGACGAGAGGGAAACCTCCATAAGAATATCTATGATAAAATTAAATAAGAATGGGGATAGTGGGCATCCTTGACGGACACCACTTGATGAGTATAGCTCCCTGGACAACTCACCATAGGCTCTAACATGCCCACAAGTGTTCGAGTAGAGAGCTTTCAATAAGGTGATGTACTTACTAGGCACGCCTTTCAGTGACAGACACTGCCATAAGACTTCTCGATCAACGGAGTCAAATGCCGCCTTCAGGTCGAGAAATACAGCTATTGTCGGGCGTCTGTAAGCATGCCTATGTTCCAGGACCTGGCGCAGTGTGAATATTTGGTCGATACATCCACGGCCAGGTCTAAAGCCTGCCTGGTTTTCTCGGGCTTGCTGTTCCCGAGCTCCACTCAGGCGTCGGAGAATTATAGAACTTAGGATCTTAGACACTATGTTTGTCAGGCTGATTCCTCTGTGGTTATCACAAGAGGACTTCTCGCCTTTCTTGAAGACTGGGATGATGAGTGACTTAGACCAGTCGGAGGGGATCGTATTTGATTCCCATATACTGGCTAACACTTCCGTTAGCCTGACTAAGAGAACTCTACCACCATTCTTGTATACCTCAGCAGGTAGTCCGTCTGGTCCTGCTGCCCTTCCCGTTTCAGGCTACCTACCGCTTTCTCAACTTCTTCTAGTGTTGGGGGACCTGTCTCTATGTCCCATTCAGGGTCCGACTGGATAGCGGGCAGCGCAATGGTGGCTGGAGGCCAGTTAAACTGTTCCTCAAAGTGTTCTGCCCATCGTCCCAGTCGCCTTCCCTGCGAGTGAATCGCATCCGTCCTTCTCCGCTATAACCTCACTAACTGTTGTTGACCATTTCCCCCCAGTCTCCTTAATAAGTCTAAATAACTGTCTACTGTTACCGATCGCCGCTGCCTTTTCCATCTCTTTAGCCTTTGCTGCCCACCACTGTTCACGATCGTTGCGCAGACTTTTCGTCAGTTTATTTTTAAGTTGCGCTCGCTCTTCATTGTACTCAGAGCCTGCAGGGATGCATTCACGTGCATCCATTAGTTTGGAAGAAGCTGCTGATATCCACTGGCTCTTTTTAGCCATTATCTTGGAGTCGGCTACAGTCTCCAGTGCTGCTTTTACAGTAGACTGAAGATGGCACCAAGCTTCTTCTGGATGAGTGACAGTCTTTTGTTCCGATAACTGCCTAGCCAACTTCTCACTGAACACGGCTTTGGTGTTTTCGTTGTCCAGCAGAACTCGTAGTGGTTTTGTTGCCAAATTTTTTCTACGTCCATTGAGACGCAGGCATATACGTGCTCGGACCAACGCATGATCGCTGTCCAAACACGTACTCCAGAAGGAGCGGCAGTCTTCCACCGATCCTCTCCAGCGATGACTAATAGCAATGTGGTCTATCTGTGTCCATCGCTGAGTCGAGCTCGGTGGACGCCAGGTCAGACAGTGCCTTTCTTTATGTCTGAAATTTGTGCTGGCTAAAAATAGGCGGTTATCTGAGCATAGTTGTAATAGGCGATCACCGTTATCTGTACGTTCAGCTGGGATTCCGAAAGTGCCACCTAAGTGCCTTTCTGCCTCACTCAGTCTACCCACCTGTGCGTTGAGGTCACCTGCAACAACCACTACGTCCGAACGTTTGGCTTTCGAGAGGAGGTTAGACAGTTTATGGTAGAACTCGTCCTTCACTTCATCCGAACTACAGTCAGTGGGTGCGTAAGCAGAGATTACAAAGAGACAACGGCGAGTCTCACTATTCCTTTTAGTTCTCACTGTGCCGTTCAGCCTCATAGCGCAGAGGCGACTATCAACTGGGATCCAGTCTAGTAGTGAGTTTTCTGCCCTGGTGCTTAATGCTATACCTACACCTGCAAGACCACGAGAGCTAGCTATCGAATCTCCAGAAACTCGAAGGGTGAATTTTGCAGATTCACCAGATTGGTCAGGAGAGGTCAGGTGAATAACCACACTTGGGTCCTGTATGCGTGTCTCACAAACACAGCACACATCCATGCCCGAGTTGCTAGAGTCTTTGCCAACGAAGCCTGTTGGCCAATTTGACGGAGGGTGCGGACATTGAAGGCTCCAATATGTAATTTGGAGCGTGGTTTAAGGAGACCAGGGATGCTGTTCTGTGGACTCAGATCGTTGTCGAAGGCTGCAGAGGTAGGAGAAATTGAAGATGATGCAGCATCATTAATTAAGAGACGTGAAGGAAGATTAGAAGGTAATGATGGAGGAGGAGGATAGCAGTCAGAAGAAACTTGGGTGCTGACAGAGTTGTGAGGGCGGTTGACACTTCCCGGCTGCCCACACCGTGGAAGGCTATTTCTTCTTAAGGTACCTGAAAGAGATTTGTGTGACCGCAGAGCCCATCGGACATCTGCTTGAGGCCTGTCACACCCAGCCTTTTGAGTATGATTATTTTGAATTTTTGTATTTTTGGGGCCGGATGGGCGAAAGGAAACGACAAGTGAACCAACACCGCCGGCCCGGCAGACCGTGGGGCGTGGTGGAGTGTGTTATTTTTGGGGCCGACCTTTTCTAACCCCCCCTTCCACTGAGAAGGCAGCATCAGCTTGGCACTGCTGGTCATCCAAGGGAAACACCTTACTGCTGTCACACCCCATCCAGCTAGCAGCAGTACGACTTCGCCCTCAGACCCCCATCATAGTGTAGCAATTTACACTATACGGTAACTGCTTTTCGTCTAACCACTACCCAACAGACCTTTCTGGTATGGTAGGACCTCGAGGGAACAAGCGTTCCACCAGCATAGCTCGTTGGGTCATTGTGATATGCAAGCCCGACCACCACGTCAAGGTAGCAGCTATCGGTCGGGAACCAAACAACAGGCAGTTTCGACTGAAATACCAAAACCACTTTTATCTTTTGATGCATCACTAAGACACAGAATTCTATCGTCCTACCTCAAATCAACTCTGAAGGTGTTGATTTTCCAAGTTATTCATGTTAGCTTATAAAAGACCATGGCATTAGAGTTTGGCCTTTACGTTATCATTACCACACAGCACCAGAGTTGGAACTGAACTACTTGGTGGGCTTCTGTGTTCCTAGACTTGGTTTGTCGATAGTGTAAATTGTGTGGTGAAGTTCATTGCTTCATTATCCGTCCATACAATTCAACGAATACGAAACCATTGTCAAGCAAATGGCCTCACTAAAGTTCATCCGTTGATATCGTCTTGCGCACATACCCAGACAGACATGCAAAATCAGACTTCATACTACGTGAGAATGTAAATATACAGGTCAAATATCTGACGAACCAACAGTCTTCAGATGTTAAGTGGTGATGTTTTGGCCTTTATTTGTGAGTACAAACATAAAATGTGGCACAAATTATCCAGTTCAAATTTCCACACTTTACAGCGCCATGAAAAGAAATGGATACAAATAGAGTGGTTTTAAAGTAGACAAAGTGTATGAGAGTTGAGACGACAAATAAGTGATGGTACTGAGAATGTTATTACGATCGACTTTCAGCCATGTCACGAAAGTCTCCAACCATTGATTCATGTCTTTTCGATAACTCAAACGAAACAGACAATATGGACAAACACATGGAATGACTATCAACCAGTCTACATATTCCATTACAGATCAAAGCAACAGTTAGAAAATTTATAAATTGGTTCCACATCTTGGTCTGGCCATTTGCTCTCTTCTTCACGTCCAGTTCTGGTACCCTCTAAGTCAGACAAACTGTCATGACACCTCTCAACCGATGGAGCCGAATGCTATCTCTAGGTCAAAAATTCAGCTAGCATCGGGCATCGATAAGTGTGCTTGTGTTCCAGAAGCTCATGAAGAGTGATTGTCGTTCAGCAGAAGGCTGGATGGTTTATTTTTAGTAGAACTGACCTTTCACTACATTCGGAAATCAGTCAGTGGACAGAGAGAGGTGGCTAGGAAATAGTGGTTAGTTTCGCTGTTTCTGTGTCGTTCAGTGAAACAGCGGACAGACGGTTTCAACATGTATCCAGTTGAGCAGTGCACTTTCTGCCTAGCCAGTTCAAATGTACCACATGCGCAAAATTGTGAGAACTAGCCACTGGATCTCGTGATATCCAAACAACGAACTCTGCGGATTCAGTATATTAGCCGTGTGATGTTTAATGAATTACGACACATAGGTCCTGTATGCATGTCTCACAAACGTGGCACATGTTCATGATCCGACATGCTACAGTTTCGACTAGCTACGGTC
>OX104134.1:73579364-73751427 GCA_944470555.2 Heterobilharzia americana
TCCTCTAGCAAGCACGTCGAGGTAGACGGTGGCTCAGCATGCGTAGTACATATCCAAGCCGCCTGAGTGGATGAAGGTCCACAGCCACCATTAAGCAAGTTGCTACTATAAAACTTGAGGCTATATCAGGATATCTACTCAACATTCAGTAAAATATTCAACGCGAAACCACAAGCATCATGACAGTTTTCTTTGTAGTAGCTATCGCTATGTCAGTAATAATAAGTAGGATCCTAATGAAATAGACAGAAACTCCCCACTGTTAAGTGAGTGTAAAGTATTCACCCTTGCTCTACGACCTGCTAACCAAAATACTCAGCCAAAAATTTTCATAGTGAAAACAACAGTTTCCAAAGGAAAATATGAGTCTTTTCCAGTAAAGAGAATTGAAAGTGGACACACAGTTAAACAATCTTCGTTCAGTCAGTTTGTACGACTAACTCTATAGTTAAAAGTGAAGGAAATAAACCGTGGAATAAGTGCTCTAATTTTTGAAATTACGTTATATTGAGGGACCTGATAACAATCGAGAATTTTTTCTGTATCAGACCATGGTAAACATGTGTGTATATCTTCTTTATTCAGACTGTTCGTTGCCTTATGATTCTTCCCGACATAATTCATTTTAGTAACCGTAGCTGTGCTTACTTATGAGTTATGGAATTTCGCACGTTAAAAGACAGTAATTATCGTTCGCGATGTCTATTCCTTTCATAAAATATTGTCAGCAAACGGAAAGATCTTAACACATGGCTTACAACTGTGAGTGGTCGTATAAAAGCAGTAAGAGTTTTAGAAGTAGCGAAAAAAAAACATTTTATTGAGAATCCTATCTGAGGAATTAATTCACTTTTTGATTTTCACTAATAAAACATAAGCGACATGGATTTCACCAGATGGACACACTAAAAATCAAATCGACTTTATCTCAATCTCAAGAAAATGGAGACGCAGTCTACTTAACACAAGGTCAAGAAGAGGAGCAGATGTAGGTTCAGACCACTACCTAGTGCAAGGAACCTTCCAAATCAAGTTAAAAGCCTTCAAGGAAGCTGGTGATAGACCTCAACCCAAGTACAACACTCGGAAACTGAAGGATGAAACTACAAAGGAGATCTTCATGGCAGCCATCAAGACAAAATGGGAGACATCGAGCAACATCCCTGAAGAAACCTGTGTGGAAGAACACTGGAAGTCTTTGAAAGCTATGTGGAAAGAAACCTGCACAACAGTATTAGGAAGGAAGAAGGTGGAAGACAAGGAATGGATCTCGACGGATACCTGGAAGCTGATAGAGGAGAGGAGGATGGTGAAGCAGAAGATAAACCAGTGCAAGGATGCTCAACGACAAGAGGAACTGAGCACAATGTATAAAACACTGGACAAAGAAGTGAAGAAGAGTGCACGCAAAGACAAAAGACACTTCTACGAAACACTGGCAAGTGAAGCAGAACAGGCTGCAGGTAAGAGAGACCTGACGACATTGTATCAAATAACCAGGTTGCTATCAGGGAATAGACCAACACAGATGAAACCAATAAAAGATGAAGAAGGAAATTTAATTACGAAAGAAGAGAAACAGAGGAAACAATGGGCCGACCACTTCAAGAAGCTCTTGAATCGACCACCACCTGCACTTCGTCCAGAAATACCACCTGCAGCCGCTGAACTACAAGTGAACATTAATCCCCCAACGAAAATGGAAGTCCTGAACGCCATAAAGCTACTGAAATGCGGGAAAGCAGCAGGACCAGATGGAATACCGCCAGAAGCACTGAAAACAGATGCAGAGACAACAGCGGCCATGCTCACACCACTATTGCAGAAGGTGTGGAAGGAAGAGAAGGTACCTGACGATTGGAAGAAGGGTTACCTTGTCAAACTTCCGAAGAAGGGAGACCTCAGTGCTTGCAAGAACTGGCGCGGAATCACTCTCCTGTCCACCCCAAGTAAAATATTAAGCCGCATCATCCTAGAGAGGCCTAAAGACGCACTGGATTCAAAACTACGACCGGAACAGGCAGGCTTCAGGAAGTACAAATCATGTGCAGACCAAATTGCAACGCTTCGTATCATCATAGAACAGAGCATAGAATGGCAATCACCTCTCCACCTCAACTTCATCGACTTTGAGAAGGCCTTTGACAGCGTCGACCGAGAAGTAATTTGGAAACTGCTTCAATACTACGGAGTACCGCAAACCTTTATCCGCCTCATTCAACAACTATATGAAGATGCTACATGCCAAGTAATCCACAATGGGAAGCTCAGTGATGCCTTTGAAGTGAAGACAGGAGTGAAACAAGGTTGCCTACTATCCCCCATGATATTCTTGATTGTGGTGGACTGGATCATGCAGCAAACAGTAGGCAGCGAGAAGAGGGGGATACACTGGACGACGGAAAAGAACCTAGAAGACTTGGATTTCGCCGATGACTTATGCCTAATGTCACATAAACTTGAAGATCTGCAGGCAAAAACTAACAAGTTGATAGAAGAGGCAGCGAAGACGGGACTTCAGGTGAATATAGAGAAGACAGAAGTGATGAAGATACCGCACCACCACCATCAACAACAACAACAACAAACTCCAATCACCGTCAACGGGAGAAACTTGAAGGAAGTAACCTCCTTCACTTATCTAGGAAGCACTGTTTCAACTACAGGCGGGACGGACGAGGACGTCAAAGTCAGAATCGGAAAAGCAAGACAGGCGTTCATCAGCCTGAAACCAGTGTGGAGATCTTCTGCACTCAGCATGCGGAACAAGATACGGATTTTCAACACCAACGTAAAGTCAGTGCTCTTGTATGGCTCAGAGACTTGGCGCGTCACGAAAGGCATTTCCAATAAACTACAGACATTCATCAACAACTGCTTACGCTCGCTGCTGAAGATCAGATGGCCAGAAAAAATAAGCAACAAGGAACTCTGGGAACGAACCAACCAAGAACCTATCACGCAACAAATATGCAGGAGGAAGTGGAGATGGATTGGCCATGCACTGAGAAGGCCGACGGAGGACATCACGCGTCAGGCCCTCGAGTGGAATCCCCATGGGAAGCGACGAGTTGGACGTCCGAGGGTGACATGGAGGAGGTCGTGCGAGCAGGAAATGAGAGCTTCTGGGCTGTCGTGGGACCAGGTTCAAAAGATCTCAGAGAACAGAGGTCACTGGAGGCGTGCTGCTGAAGCCCTATGTTCCACTAGGAACCCAAGGGACTAATGATATATAATATAATATAATAAAACATAAGACAAAACTAGTCAAGGGTTTATCACTACCTGCCATTTCGCTATGTAGTCTGTGTTATTCTGATTGTTCGGCAATGGCTGTTTCTTACTATGTTATAAAAGTAAGTTTTAATATAGTACCAGTGTGTTTAGAAAATCAAAATAGGATTTTTCGAACATCTCACCGAATAAGCCAGGACTTATTCAACAGAATATTCCTTACTACAGTATGTACTCCTCCCTAAAAAGCTCGATCATCATCATCATCATTATCAACATAGGACCAGGCATTACTGCGTAACGGTCCGAGTTGCCACACCTCATATCAGCACATCAAGTAAAAAGGTAGTGAGGTGAAGGATGAAGATAAGTGAATGCAGTCAAAAGAAATATAAAGTACGAGAAGAAAGGAAAGAGGAGTGACAAAATGGTGAGATTCGGTATAGCGTTGTTAAGATGAGGATAATGTGTGTATACATCTGCGCCACTGACTTCGGTTCTGAGCCATATCACCTAGGGTCTCCAACCACTGGTTCCTCTTGTCCCGTGGACCCCAACCACCTAGTCTGCATCGTCCTACATGGCTTAAACCAACAGTCAGAGACTTCATACATTGGTGCCATGTTTTAGTCTGGCCACCTCGGGCCTTTTTCCAGCCTGGACCCACCTCAGCCAACATTGTGTGACGAGGCAATCGGTGACTAGGCATACGTAGTACGTGTCCCAACCATCTCAGTCGATGAAGGTTCACAACCTCGTCGACTGACTTACCTCTTCTCCCCAAAACTCTACACCTAACTTCTGCATTACTCACATGGTGACACCACGGAATACGTCCTATACTACGAAGGCAACGGTGGTCAAACACCTGGAGCCTTCTTATATCTTCCACTTTCAATGGCCATGTTTCACAGCCATACAGTAGAACAGAGCGGACTGCTGTGCAGTACACGCGACCCTTAATAGACAAACGAATATCACGGCGGCGCCATAGGTGGCGCAAATTGGCAAAAGCCAATCGAGCCTTTTGTATCCGTGCAGAAATCTCATCGGCAACTAACCCACCGGGGTTGATCCTACTTCCCAGGTAAGTGAAGTGGTCAACACACTCAACCACTTCACTCTCTATTGTTAACCGCGGTACCGCTGAAGACCAGTCCTGGAGCAAAAATTTGCATTTGGGTGGTGAAAATCGCATCCCAAACATTCTCAAATTCCCACTCAAAGTGTTCAGAAGACTCTGCATCTTGTCAGCGTCTTCACCTAATAGGACTATGTCATCTGCATATTCTAGATCTAAAGAAAATTCACCTGTGATTGGGTCAACGTCTGTGTAATTAGGTGACGAGAGGGAAACCTCCATAAGAATATCTATGATAAAATTAAATAAGAATGGGGATAGTGGGCATCCTTGACGGACACCACTTGATGAGTATAGCTCCCTGGACAACTCGCCATAGGCTCTAACATGCCCACAAGTGTTCGAGTAGAGAGCTTTCAATAAGGTGATGTACTTACTAGGCACGCCTTTCAGTGACAGACACTGCCATAAGACTTCTCGATCAACGGAGTCAAATGCCGCCTTCAGGTCGAGAAATACAGCTATTGTCGGGCGTCTGTAAGCATGCCTATGTTCCAGGACCTGCCGCAGTGTGAATATTTGGTCGATACATCCACGGCCAGGTCTAAAGCCTGCCTGGTTTTCTCGGGCTTGCTGTTCTCGAGCTTTTAAAAAGCCCGAAGGGTCTTAACGAGGTTGGCAGCACCATACATTTTCTGTTACTCTACATTGCTGTTACAGTAAGGACAACTGGGACTTCTCAAAATGAAATACACAAGTTTAACTGTATTCTATGTTGGTGTGAAATACCTCTGTAGGTTAAATCTTATCTGACGCTCTTGAGATGCGGCATCAGAGGTGAAAATATCTGAAGATTGGATGTTTCTTATTGACAGTCCTGTCTTGTATCACCGATGGCGAAATCATGTGAACAGTAATAGAGTTTGATGATCTGTATGCGACTGATTTGATGACTGTTTGTAAATGAAATCATTAACTTGGATCGACTCTGAGACAAAAAGAATTTTCCGATCCTTGCAAATCAAATATACTTACTCGTGCGTATAAAGGATACTTCTCTACTCAATGGTGTCGAATTTTTCGTGAAAATTATAAACAGGTTCCTGCTGAAGAACGGTGAATTTCCCCGCTTTTCTCTTATTTTATTGGTTTACCATCATAATGATGTTTTTGACAGCTACTGCAAAGCCTTTCAAAATCTCGAAATCCCTCGAAGTCCCATAGGGGAATAAATAATCTTGGGTTGGCACTTCCATCCTAATTTGCCAGTCTCACTTTGTGTCCAGGGTTCTGAGATTAGTAAGAGTCATATTACTTTCTTTCAGTTATTTTTCACTGAATGGAAAGTGTCAATTGCGTTTCGGTGTGTTGTAAATATAATAGTGGATAACAACTTTTTCCGTTGTCACTACGTTTCATTTCGTTAATTTTTTTTCTTTATTTCAGCTCTCTCATGTTTCGATTATAAAACACAATATATAGAATGCGCTGATATAACAGGCTGTGGTTTGGGCAATGCTTCTCTAGCTTGGGATTTTCAGGTCAGTCCTTATTCACTCCAATTAAGTTAAAGTATGATATAAGTTTTATGACTATCATCAACTTTTTACCTAAATACTTAAGTTACTTATCGTTTATTTTTGGCACTGTAGAGACAATTATATCCAGCACTTGGATAAAGTTTTCGCTAGTGTTAGTGAACTAGTGAACTGAATGTACTGTAGAAGTTAGCTGCTGTTAGTATGTTCATGCTGATTCTAATTGCACTATTCTAAGTAGAATTCTGTTTTCTCCTAGCAGATGCATCTTGATGACCTTTTTATATGATTTCATAATTTCACAAGGAGTATAATTTTGACCATATGCATTTCATACTTTAAACTAGATAGGTGTCAAATTCCTTTTCTTTACTGATAGATATCGTTATAAAGCAGCTGTTGATTCTAAGGCGTAGTGACAAAATAATGGTCGGTCGGTAGGCTGAATATGAATGGGCACGATATAGCGTGTTAAAGCCTAATGTTTGGTATCCACAATTACGACATGACTGACTGGTTGCACTTGATTTATGACTATCCCCTGGACTGAACAATGACCAAGAAGAATGACAGATTTTCTGTTTCGTATCGTATCGTTTAGTCAAATAACACTGTAGCTCATATGCAACGGAAGGAACTCAGAATTAGGTTAGTAAAAATCATGCAACTGAAGATGTACTATTCGTTGAAAGTAAAGGTGAAGGTCACAGAACAACCAATGATTCTTTAGCAATTAGTGTAAAGCTGTATATCAGATAGGCACATGCGTACAATGAATATTGGTTATTCCTCGTGACTCTTTTGGGTATGCTTATCGATTTAAATTCAACTCGAAAGTGAACCTATTGTTTCAGATAGTCAAGTCTTATTGTTTTACATATATCGATTTGCTTTTCCTGCACCACTTGCGAAAGGTAGCACCTTGTAATAGGAGGGATCGTTTGTTTGAATGGAAAAAACTCCTGGATTCTTCCAAGGTCACGCCAACCAACCTTCCAATTACGAAACTGACAACCATCCACTTTTATTTTTTAAAGTTTGATGATAATACCTGACTCCCTAGGCCCCAGTAAATGAAGTGGATTTCAAATTCGTGGTTCACTGGCTCGAAATCGATTATCTAAGGTAAAACGTCTCAGCTTTACCTAGACACATGTAATGTTAGGATTTCGCTTCAAGGTTTTTGTCTATCCGTCGTGTAAATGAGTGAACCTGAGACCCTTTACCCTACCATGCCTTTTTAATAGTAGCGGACAAGTGATAACCGTATGATTTGTATGGTTTCGTTTCTCTATGTTTACTGGTTACTAGGAGTAAGACACAGTATATTTCTTGATTGTTTTAAGTGATTATTGAATCGGCTGTCATACTTTCTTTGTGTATTGCTACTATCTCTTTAGCATGTGGATGAGGAGTTTTCGCAGTATTCTGATTAAAAGCCATCTGTTGACCAGAGTTTATTCACTGTTTAATCATAATGAGAATAAACACCCGTTAGTGAACGCTAACTTTGAACTTCTTATGGTGTTATCAAATTTAAGGCAGATAGTTTGATTACGCTGTTACTTGTTTTGACGAACCGAAGACATTTACTGTCTGTCGTACTATTTTTTAAGATCTATTACGTGAGATCTACTTTGTAGTATTATGTTACTGCTCGTCTCAACATCTTATTCACCCCTCATTTATTTCCGCGCAAACCAAGGCTCCGATTTAATTTCATGTTAGTCGAAATCAATTATTGTACATTATTCTTTTTCGCATGTATAAAATCAGCTATTTCATTTCTGTGGATTACCTTATGCTGTGGATATATAACTTGTAACGTATATGCACATAAATCAATAGCAGAACTGAAGAGTTAGTGAACAACAGTCATTGTCTTCTGTTGTACGTAGGAGGGGAAATTAAGATTGTTGTTCAAAAAGTTACAGATGATTGGTCTTGCATGCAGTTTATGTGGTAACTCAAAGGGGTAGAAAGTGTGGGCAACCGCAAAGGTATTCAGTTAGTGAAGCCTTTGAATAGTAATAATCCCATGATTGTCATAGTTGTCACGAAATGTACTACTGAAAAACTTGAGTTAGAAATAACTTAGGCTGATCTTTAAGTTTCTCCAGCCAGATCATAGTTACTTAAACATCAGACGGCTGTTTCTCTCGTTTGAGGCCGAGCTCATAATCAGTGTACCCAACGGAAACTCTATTGACAGCAGAGTTAAGCAGCTGAAAAAGTACTCAACTGTGAGAAATGCCAACATGGACCAGACAATTTGTAAATCATGTGTAAATCAATCAACTTGTCAGAGCCATATTTTGCAGTTGCTAGTTGGAGCATTCAATTCAAATAATACCAGTTTATTTTCCATCGGAACTAACCAAACTGTTCAACGTGCCATGTATGTATTGGTGGTTAAGTTAATATGTGGCTGAGAAAAAATTAGGGATGACCAAATCAATCGATAAAGTGGTTGGTCATAACGGAGTCGTGAAGAAGTACTTTTCGCGACTGAGCTTAATGAGATAATGAGAACCTAATTTACACGCCACGAAATTAGTTATCATGGTGCAGATTGTAGATAAACGGATGTATGTAACATTGGGTCTGGTGTAACTGTCGGTTGGTTAAAATTGTGACATTTCTCATCAGAAATGCAAATGAATAGTACCAGCTTTTGTAACAAGCCATAAGATACGAAGAAAAGGAGGTAAGTAGAATAAAAACATAATATCAAAAATCAACTGATTCACCTTCAGCTAACTGCAATATCCTTCATTGGGTAGCTTCACTACAAGTTATGAGTGGTAAAGCTACTTGTGGCTTCCTGTCTTTCACTTTCTACGGTGATTGAGCACATTCGTAATGTACGAAGAACAGCTGACCTTCATACTCGATCTTAGAGACTGATTCATTTAACTAACAGGTGTGCAAGGTAGTGTCACTTATGTATGCAAGTTTGCATTCCCAAATCCATTCTGAAGTTGGCTACTAGCTCAACCGAATTGATTCACATCCTTATGTAGGTAAAATTAAGCGATGTATGCCAAGTAGTACAGCTCTTATTGTTGTTTATGACATACTGGTGATCCATTGACTTTGGCGAAATAAGCCTTTTTTTAGTGGTGATGAAAATTGGATTTTCAATTTCCTCACCTGCAAAATAACAGATTTTCACCTTCTTCACACCTGTCTATCAAGTGGACACTCAATATTTGCGTTTCTTATCTACCAACAATTTTCACCTTGTCAAACTCATTGCCTTCCTCGATATTTTTACTGTCTTAGTTTATTACGCAACTACTTTGCATTCTTGATTCCGGCTTTTTTTAGCACTAGGTTGATGATGTAATTATACCCTATTGTTTTACAATAGACTGTTATATGTTTATGATATATATAAATACGATTGTACAGCTTTAGAAAATGATATCGTCGAGAAAGAAAATTTTCTTCGCTGAATTATCTCTTCTCTATGACTGGTTAAAGTATTGGAAGAAAGGTACACAAGATATAACACGAGTCGATGAATAAGTAGTTCCATGTTAATTCGTGTATTAGATATTTTACAGTAAAACTTATTTACCGCATAACCTTTTTAACGCATCCAGGTTATCCCGTAAAATAATACTGTTTCACCGTAGGAAATATCTCAAAAGAAAATAAAAGTGTAACTACACACTACCACAGTGCCAAAGTTCTACGCTTACACGGAGGAATAAGTAGGTGTAAACCTAACTCAAAAATATTCCATACACCTTAAATAATGAGCATTCGGTCAACTAAAAGAAACGTTCTGGGTAAGACCATCAATAAATAGTCAGTTTTAATCTTCCTCGATATGCAGACATGGGTTTAGGAATGACAATATGTTGAACCGTAAGCCCATGGACTGTTGAGTTGTATCAGTTTTTCAAACAACCGGACTCATCATCACAAGGCAATGAACGTTTTCCTAGTGAATGATAAATTTCGAATAATGAATAACAGAGAATAATAAATTTCGACTCTCGTGCCTCAGTGACCCAGTGGATTGGTCTATGGCCTTTGAAGTGATGGCTACTGAATTCGAGTCTCAGTGGGAGCAACACTCAATGGGGTCCAGGTACGTCCAGATGATGAGTCCCAAATAGGACGAAATGCGCGTCCTAGATTCCACTGCTAACCAAGCCACCGAACAAGCACCAATAAATTTTGATGTTTCATTTTTTATTGCTGAAATGTAATATTTTCATATGTTCTTTGGTGATGTAATTTTTTCCTAGTTGCAGCTGGTGTTTTTTTCACTCGTTAGACTTTTATGAATGCTTCCATTGCTAAGCAATGTAAACACTCCCTTAAGGTACTCTATAGACCAGTTCATTTTCGTATTGCGTACAGTGCATACGGAACCATCTTCATTTTCTTCTGCTAACCAGCAGGGTCCAAAATAAGCATCAACAAGGATGTTACTAAGATTACTGCAATCAATTCAAAATCTGAGAGAATTCTTATGCACAATGGAGTAGTGGATGAAAACCAGAGGCAGACCCATCAGACTACTCTACTTCTCTTATCATTCCAGTCTATAAGGAGGGAGAGAAGTCTTCTTGTAACGATCATAGGGGAATCAGTTTGATTGACATCGTGTCAAAGATCGTTTTGTTCATAGTTATCCGACGCCTAATTAGAGCTCGTGTAAACCAGACAGGTTTCAGACCTGAACAAGGGTGCGTCGATCAGATCTTTACCGTTCGACAGGTTCTGGAACACAGGCACACTTACCGGCGGTCGACGCTCACCATATTTCTTGACCTGAAGGTGGTATTCGACTCTGTTGAACATGAGGTGTTGTAGCAGTGTCTGGCAGTAAGGAGAGTAGAGATCAGGTATGCAATGCTAATGAAAACTCAATACTGAAATTCATGCAGTCATGTAAGGAAGGGCTTGTAGCGATTAATCATCTGGATTGACGACAATCAGTTGTGTCTGGCAAGGATGTTCGCTTTCGCCGTTCCTGTTTAATTTCACTGTAGATGTACTGATGAACATAACCTTAGGAACGTCTGACTTCATAGGGCTTGACCTACTCCTCGGAGGGCGTGTGGTTAACCTTAGAGTACATAGACGTTATTGTTCTGTTCGGCAAGTAGATAGGAGACAGCCACGCTAGATGAAGACGCTGACAAATGCAGTCTTGGATGCCTTGAGCAGAAACCAGAGTATGTTTGGCATGTGTTTTGGCTGTGAGACATGGCCGTTAAAGTAGAAGACATGAAGTGGTCACAGGGTATCTATCATAGGTGTCTTCGTATCATTACTCACGTATAGTGGAATCACCATGCTAGCAGTTTCGAGTTTATTGGAGAGATACTAGGCAAGGAAGGCAAGTCAGTCGTTGAAGTTGTGAACATTCAGCGACTGAATTGACTTGAACATGTATTGTGCACGACGGGTCACTGCCGACCTCGACGTGTAGGTTGTATTAGGTAGGTTAGAAGGAGACTCAGGCTGGCCAGACCATGAAATCTGTGACTGTTGGTCTGAGCTGTGTAGGGAGGTGTAGATTGCCAGACTGAGGTCCTTGAGACGATAGGATGACGATGACTCTTGATGAAATGGCTGAAAATTGGTTAGAGTAGTGCAGGTGCATTCACTTTTTGACGTTTTCTGAAACTTGATTTTCGAATTTGATTTCCTCGTATACACCTTTGTCTACTTTGATATCAGCCTTTTTCTGTCGATTTGTTCTTTGTATGCTAGTGTGAAGTGTGGTAACTTGAACTGATGCACTTTTATGCGTCGTTTGACGTTGATATGTCTATGTGAGATTTTTTTGCTTCTCACCTACTTCGGTTTATAGGGATATTTGAAATTCAGTATTTCTGGTCTGTTTAATTCACAATGGTAAGCTCAGTGATGCTTTTGAAGTGAAGACAGTAGTAATACAAGGCTGCCTACTATTACTTATGATATTCCTGATTGTGGTCGACTGAATCATGCAAGACACGGTGAGGAACGAGGAGAGGTGGATACGCTGGACCGCGTAAAGAATCTAGAAGACTTGGATTTCACCGCCGACTTGTGTCTGATGTCGCAGAATCTTGAAGATCTACAGGCGAAAACTAACAAGTTGTCAGAAGAGGCAGCGAATGCGGGACTTCAAGTGAATATAGAGGAGACAAAGTTGATGAAGATACCGAACCACCACCACCAACAAGCTCTAATCACCATGAATGGAAGAAACGTAAAGGAAGTAGCCTCCTTCAGCTATCTAGGCAGCACTGTTCCAACTACAGGTGGCACAGACGAGGTTGTCAAAGTCAGAATCTGAAAAGCAGGACAGGCGTTTATTAGCCTGAAACCAGTGTGTAGATCGTCTGCACTCAGCATGTGGAACAATATCCGGATTTTCAGCACCAACATCTAGTCAGTGCTTCTGTATGGTTCAGAGACTTGGCGCGTCACGGAAGGGATTTCCAACAAACTACAGACATTCATCAACAACTGCCTACGCTTGCTCGTTACTGAAAATCAAATGGCCATAAAGAAAATGCAACAAGGAACTCTGACCTGGCAACGAACCAACCAAGAACCTGTCGCTGAACAAATATGCAGAAGGAAGTGGAGACGGATTGGATATACACTGAGAAGGCCGATTGAGGACATCATGCGTCAGGCCCTTGAGTGGAACCCAGATGGGAAGCGATGAGTTAGGCGTCCGAGGGTGACATGGAGGAGATCGTGCGAAGAGGAAATGAGAGGTTGCGGGCTGTCGTGGAGCCAGAGAAGAGAGTGGAATGGAGACGTGCTACTGAATCCCTATGTTCCATTAGGAACCCAAGGGACAAATAATAATATTAATAATTTCTAGTCTGTTGCAAGTTATCGGGAAAACTGATTTTTTTGGGACTGCAAGAAACAGGATGTGGATCGATCATTTAATTGTTATCGTACGGCGTGAGCACGGCTGGGCTTTTTTCTGATACTTTTTTGTAACGAAGGTACTTCGTTCTGCTGCAATGGGAACGGTGGGGCATTTTCACTGACATAGGAAAATAATTTCATGATAGCTAGTTGTCTAGTGGCTCATTGTTTCTGCAACACATTATTCATTCGGTATAGTTTTCTGCTTATTACATTTTTTTAATTTGTTTTTAAAATAATAGATTTTAAGTGACCAGTCAGATAAGGTAGTTTCATTAGTTTTGATATTGGTTGATAATAGTTGGTGTACAATTGTGTAGGTGGGAGTAACTGGAACTTTCTTAAGTTGGCTTTTATGTTCTTCATGGTTACGTGCCAGAGCATCGGAGTAAATAAGCTGTATGTTGCATATAAGCGCCGCTGTTTTCGTGCTGCTGACTCGTGAAAAGCGGCGATGGTTTTCTACCGGGGATTACGGGTGGACCCTAGATATGTTACTATGGTGGGCCCTCCTCTTGGTGTCGCTGGATATCAACCAATACACCTTTGAAGATGACTTACTGGTAACCGCAGTCTGCTAGATCTACATGTGCAAGATCTGTGGGGCCGGTCTCCGAAGCACAGGAAATCTAGGTAGCTGTCAGATTTCTGAATGGTGCGTTGAGAGAAGTGCAACCGAAAGGTACGATGAATTTAACTTCCTAATTCTGGTAGTCACTGTTGTTGAAGGACCCCTCAGAGACGCATAGTTTGCCATGCGAAGGTGAGGAATATTCGATCAGGACTGCCGATGTTGTGAGCTTTAGCTATTTATCAGCAATCCGGAGAAAACCTCTGTTTTGGAGTCGTCTCTGCAGGAAGGTAAGGTGTACTTAGGTCTGAAAGATTATGAAGACTCAGTGAGACGCATTTTGTGCACATATGCCTACGTGGAGGAGGGGTCTTGTCAACGAATTGATTACCCGGGGAATGTGGATAGGTTTAAGCCTGACATTTGACTGGACTCTGGGATGACGCTGGTCATTTTGAGCGAGTTGTTAGTAAAATGTTCTAGTAGAAGTCTTAGTTTCCATGGGAAAGCATTATTTGGATGCTTTCAGCGTGACGATGGGACCGATCCATCACGTTTTCTTAAAATAACGTTCATGTTAGGCGGGGTTCATCTTGAAACTTGTAGCCTAACCTAAATAGGCTTGTATGCTATAGATGCAACCGAGACCTTGATATCCAATCTTGTAAGCGATTGGTAAGCTGTTCACAGTATATCGGAAAAACTGTTATGTTTTGTACTATAGTGTCCAGAAGTTTGGATTCCCAAAAAAGATATACTTCCTGAGCCTGCTATGAAAAACTACTTATTTTTTCCTTTATTCGTGGTTATTAATGAGTTGTCACTTCTTGAACAATTATTTCAGAGTTGTACAGAAATGAATCTGCACGATGATTCCGATAGTACTACAAATGATATGTTTACTTCCTTACCCTTAACGAAACAGCAAGTGACACAATATTGTCAACAAAAATGGGGTGTTACACCAGCCTTCAATCAGCTGTCAACATTTTATGGTGATAATAGTAAGTCGTGCTGATGCTTTTTTAGTTTGTTATTTATTGTCGAACAACAATTATTCTCCATTGGTTTTATTACAATATGTTTACTAAAGCAGTATGATCAAACAGAACTGTTCCCAGAAATAAATGATTAGGTGGTAAAAGCTTCACTGTAAAAATATGAATGAAGCGTTGCTGAAGTGCACAAGGTGCTTGACTTTATACACTATCGAGAATTGTAAATTATTTAAGGAACTATATTAACCCGACTCATGGCTTATGAAGTTATCAGTGGTTGAGGTCTTTTCAGTGAAAAGAGGCTTTTTTTATTTCATGATCTTATTCGTTCTTCGATGGATGGTTGTATTGAGTGGCACAGGAACTTGTCCTCAGATAGAATGACTGACATTCATCTCTATGATAGCACAGTTATTCATAATTTTCTTTGATCCCATATTGTGGATGAGTGGAAATAATTGTTTACCGTCAAACGTCGATCCCCTCCTGATATTCCTAATTCTCATGACTGCGGTTACTCTTTAACTAGACCATGACCAAAGTTCAAAAAGCCCCTCTGATGTTCATCACATTCCTGACTCTATGAAAAAAGTTAGTTTTTAATGATATTATTTCTCATGTACACCCGATTTCGAATATTGAAAGTCAACACAAAATAAAGCAGTGTACTAAACGAACGAAGTCAGCCGATGCTAATCGTTGCTGTTTGAATCACATAATATGGTCATATAGCAACCATGATCAATCATAGACCTGAAGAATTAAAATGCACTTGAATCTTTTCCCAGAGTTGAAACTCACAGCAGTTTTTGATATCACTATGAATTCAAATAAATTCACTCAGCATCCCATATTCGTCTTACACCATGGTGAAATTTAATTAAATGGAAATATAAAACACAGTTCACTCTGTAATTCCTACGTTGGGACAGAACACACTCCCTTATTCAACATCAATCAATTTGTATGTATGCTGAGTGAATTTATTTGAATTCATGGTGATATCGAAAACTGCTGTGAGTTTCAACACTGAGAAAAGTTTGAAGTGCATTTTAATTCTTCAAGTCTGTGATTGATCATGATTGCTACATGATCATATTATGTGATATGTTCGCACTACACGGATAGGAAGTACTTTAAGGTAACTTCTTACACGTCGTAATGAATGTAAATTGTACTGTTTTTTAATTCTGAGGTGACTTTGTGATATTTCTAACTCTCAGATTTATTAGCCTTTTACTTGCACTGCACTGTAAGTCGAATCCCCTGACTATTTCTGTTTGATATTATTCTTTACTCATGGATTTATCTTGCGTGAAAACCTGTTTATGTACTTTCAGTTTGGAAAGCCGCAAGTAATATCATATTTTCAAATGGGAATTTAGATCCATGGATGGGTGGCGGGTAAGTGAAGTGTACGTTTTCGTCATCCTTTTTCCTCTAAGTTGTTTGTGTTTTGAAATAGTTGTGTACAACAGAGTTTTTGGATGTAGTTTTAGTTCTCGTGATCGATTTTGGTAATGTAAGTGTTTGATAATTCGCCGTCATTCATACTGATAGCTTGGACTTACCTGTTTACAGCTATGGAGTATGCATGACTCGTGTAAAGGGATAGAATTTATTATCATCAACACAAGATGAAGGAAACAAATTCATTGATGAGGGTGTAAACTTACGCTACCTGAAGTGCCAGTGGTTTCGCGTATCAACTCTATACGCCATCTGAATTAGAAGCACGAGCAAATAAACTCCAAACTTCTTTCTAAGTTTTTGCTGATGATGTTGTCTGGAATGACAACGAAAGCTTCACGATTAAACCATTCAGCTCATAAAACCCAACACCAAAGTACTCTTAGATGGTCAGACCAAAGCATGATACTATTTCAGAGAGTGGTTGTCTATTGTTTTAAAGCCATCGTTGCACTTTCTTCTTCATAGTTATGGTCTTCAAGATGCCGATACTTGTTGGTTGGAGACTAGATGAAGTGACTGGGTTGACGTTAGTGCAGCTGTGGCTTGGTGTTTTGGGAAGATGACTAACAACCAGTAGGTCACTAGGTCGAATCCCTCTCCACCTACCGTGGTTTGGGCAAGCAGACAGTATCACTAATCTTCACACAGTAGGTGTAGCTTATTGCCTGCATCACGAATATATGCAAGGTGGCTGAGTTCGGTTAGGGTTTTTAGTTTATTAGGATCGACGTCAGTTATACATTTGCATTCATTCTTCATACTGCTATAATTAATAGCTACCTTTTTCCTCTATGTGTTTTGTATTCGCCTTTCATTTTCATCTAAGTTTTTTGAAACCATCAAATCCCAACTTGGTTTGGATGTCTGTAAACTTTGTGTTACTATTATTATTAAAGTTGTTATTATTAGTATTTCAGTTATTACTCGTACTTTTATCATATGGTTCTTTCATTGATTTCCTCATGCTGTGTGACTTGCAGAGTATTGTAAATTAGGTCGTAATTTGCTCTTGCTTTTCTCATGATTTTATTTGATAATCTTTCCAGATATCTAGAAACCTCAATCAGATTAAATCTGTATTAGAACACTAAGACATTTTCCAAGCATTAGGGTATTATGTATATCAATGCCAATTTATGGTGTTACCAGTCCTACTTGTTCTCAGCTGTGATAATAAAAATGTTCAATATATATTATCACTAAGATCGGAAAAAGATTTACGTGTTGGTTTGATCTTCTCCTGTGACAGTTGTGTGCCATTCTTAAGTTGTCTTTATGTACTACCTTGAATTACTGAGATGAAGTAAAAGAAAAACTAGCTCTATCCAGCGAAACATAATTTTAAAGCATATACTTCAAATTTTCACTTGTCTGCAATCGATATGTAAGAAGGATATATTCTCATTGCTGCGTCCGGTTGCCATTTTCTTCAGTACTTTTTTGACCCGACCAAAGATTATTTTATGCTTCGACAATTTCCTTAAGTATATGACACTGGTCAACCTGACTTGTTAAGTGCCAGGCTGATAATATCGCCACAATGTTTTTCACAATTTCTATGATTGTGAAATCCACTTTGTTCGTTTTATTGGTTTCACTATACCCTTTTAATAGTAGCGGACAAGTGATAACCGTATGATTTGTATGGTTTCGTTTCTCTATGTTTACTGGTTACTAGGAGTAAGACACAGTATATTTCTTGATTGTTTTAAGTGATTATTGAATCGGCTGTCATACTTTCTTTGTGTATTGCTACTATCTCTTTAGCATGTGGATGAGGAGTTTTCGCAGTATTCTGATTAAAAGCCATCTGTTGACCAGAGTTTATTCACTGTTTAATCATAATGAGAATAAACACCCGTTAGTGAACGCTAACTTTGGACTTCTTATGGTGTTATCAAATTTAAGGCAGATAGTTTGATTACGCTGTTACTTGTTTTGACGAACCGAAGACATTTACTGTCTGTCGTACTATTTTTTAAGATCTATTACGTGAGATCTACTTTGTAGTATTATGTTACTGCTCGTCTCAACATCTTATTCACCCCTCATTTATTTCCGCGCAAACCAAGGCTCCGATTTAATTTCATGTTAGTCGAAATCAATTATTGTACATTATTCTTTTTCGCATGTATAAAATCAGCTATTTCATTTCTGTGGATTACCTTATGCTGTGGATATATAACTTGTAACGTATATGCACATAAATCAATAGCAGAACTGAAGAGTTAGTGAACAACAGTCATTGTCTTCTGTTGTACGTAGGAGGGGAAATTAAGATTGTTGTTCAAAAAGTTACAGATGATTGGTCTTGCATGCAGTTTATGTGGTAACTCAAAGGGGTAGAAAGTGTGGGCAACCGCAAAGGTATTCAGTTAGTGAAGCCTTTGAATAGTAATAATCCCATGATTGTCATAGTTGTCACGAAATGTACTACTGAAAAACTTGAGTTAGAAATAACTTAGGCTGATCTTTAAGTTTCTCCAGCCAGATCATAGTTACTTAAACATCAGACGGCTGTTTCTCTCGTTTGAGGCCGAGCTCATAATCAGTGTACCCAACGGAAACTCTATTGACAGCAGAGTTAAGCAGCTGAAAAAGTACTCAACTGTGAGAAATGCCAACATGGACCAGACAATTTGTAAATCATGTGTAAATCAATCAACTTGTCAGAGCCATATTTTGCAGTTGCTAGTTGGAGCATTCAATTCAAATAATACCAGTTTATTTTCCATCGGAACTAACCAAACTGTTCAACGTGCCATGTATGTATTGGTGGTTAAGTTAATATGTGGCTGAGAAAAAATTAGGGATGACCAAATCAATCGATAAAGTGGTTGGTCATAACGGAGTCGTGAAGAAGTACTTTTCGCGACTGAGCTTAATGAGATAATGAGAACCTAATTTACACGCCACGAAATTAGTTATCATGGTGCAGATTGTAGATAAACGGATGTATGTAACATTGGGTCTGGTGTAACTGTCGGTTGGTTAAAATTGTGACATTTCTCATCAGAAATGCAAATGAATAGTACCAGCTTTTGTAACAAGCCATAAGATACGAAGAAAAGGAGGTAAGTAGAATAAAAACATAATATCAAAAATCAACTGATTCACCTTCAGCTAACTGCAATATCCTTCATTGGGTAGCTTCACTACAAGTTATGAGTGGTAAAGCTACTTGTGGCTTCCTGTCTTTCACTTTCTACGGTGATTGAGCACATTCGTAATGTACGAAGAACAGCTGACCTTCATACTCGATCTTAGAGACTGATTCATTTAACTAACAGGTGTGCAAGGTAGTGTCACTTATGTATGCAAGTTTGCATTCCCAAATCCATTCTGAAGTTGGCTACTAGCTCAACCGAATTGATTCACATCCTTATGTAGGTAAAATTAAGCGATGTATGCCAAGTAGTACAGCTCTTATTGTTGTTTATGACATACTGGTGATCCATTGACTTTGGCGAAATAAGCCTTTTTTTAGTGGTGATGAAAATTGGATTTTCAATTTCCTCACCTGCAAATAACAGATTTTCACCTTCTTCACACCTGTCTATCAAGTGGACACTCAATATTTGCGTTTCTTATCTACCAACAATTTTCACCTTGTCAAACTCATTGCCTTCCTCGATATTTTTACTGTCTTAGTTTATTACGCAACTACTTTGCATTCTTGATTCCGGCTTTTTTTAGCACTAGGTTGATGATGTAATTATACCCTATTGTTTTACAATAGACTGTTATATGTTTATGATATATATAAATACGATTGTACAGCTTTAGAAAATGATATCGTCGAGAAAGAAAATTTTCTTCGCTGAATTATCTCTTCTCTATGACTGGTTAAAGTATTGGAAGAAAGGTACACAAGATATAACACGAGTCGATGAATAAGTAGTTCCATGTTAATTCGTGTATTAGATATTTTACAGTAAAACTTATTTACCGCATAACCTTTTTAACGCATCCAGGTTATCCCGTAAAATAATACTGTTTCACCGTAGGAAATATCTCAAAAGAAAATAAAAGTGTAACTACACACTACCACAGTGCCAAAGTTCTACGCTTACACGGAGGAATAAGTAGGTGTAAACCTAACTCAAAAATATTCCATACACCTTAAATAATGAGCATTCGGTCAACTAAAAGAAACGTTCTGGGTAAGACCATCAATAAATAGTCAGTTTTAATCTTCCTCGATATGCAGACATGGGTTTAGGAATGACAATATGTTGAACCGTAAGCCCATGGACTGTTGAGTTGTATCAGTTTTTCAAACAACCGGACTCATCATCACAAGGCAATGAACGTTTTCCTAGTGAATGATAAATTTCGAATAATGAATAACAGAGAATAATAAATTTCGACTCTCGTGCCTCAGTGACCCAGTGGATTGGTCTATGGCCTTTGAAGTGATGGCTACTGAATTCGAGTCTCAGTGGGAGCAACACTCAATGGGGTCCAGGTACGTCCAGATGATGAGTCCCAAATAGGACGAAATGCGCGTCCTAGATTCCACTGCTAACCAAGCCACCGAACAAGCACCAATAAATTTTGATGTTTCATTTTTTATTGCTGAAATGTAATATTTTCATATGTTCTTTGGTGATGTAATTTTTTCCTAGTTGCAGCTGGTGTTTTTTTCACTCGTTAGACTTTTATGAATGCTTCCATTGCTAAGCAATGTAAACACTCCCTTAAGGTACTCTATAGACCAGTTCATTTTCGTATTGCGTACAGTGCATACGGAACCATCTTCATTTTCTTCTGCTAACCAGCAGGGTCCAAAATAAGCATCAACAAGGATGTTACTAAGATTACTGCAATCAATTCAAAATCTGAGAGAATTCTTATGCACAATGGAGTAGTGGATGAAAACCAGAGGCAGACCCATCAGACTACTCTACTTCTCTTATCATTCCAGTCTATAAGGAGGGAGAGAAGTCTTCTTGTAACGATCATAGGGGAATCAGTTTGATTGACATCGTGTCAAAGATCGTTTTGTTCATAGTTATCCGACGCCTAATTAGAGCTCGTGTAAACCAGACAGGTTTCAGACCTGAACAAGGGTGCGTCGATCAGATCTTTACCGTTCGACAGGTTCTGGAACACAGGCACACTTACCGGCGGTCGACGCTCACCATATTTCTTGACCTGAAGGTGGTATTCGACTCTGTTGAACATGAGGTGTTGTAGCAGTGTCTGGCAGTAAGGAGAGTAGAGATCAGGTATGCAATGCTAATGAAAACTCAATACTGAAACTCATGCAGTCATGTAAGGAAGGGCTTGTAGCGATTAATCATCTGGATTGACGACAATCAGTTGTGTCTGGCAAGGATGTTCGCTTTCGCCGTTCCTGTTTAATTTCACTGTAGATGTACTGATGAACATAACCTTAGGAACGTCTGACTTCATAGGGCTTGACCTACTCCTCGGAGGGCGTGTGGTTAACCTTAGAGTACATAGACGTTATTGTTCTGTTCGGCAAGTAGATAGGAGACAGCCACGCTAGATGAAGACGCTGACAAATGCAGTCTTGGATGCCTTGAGCAGAAACCAGAGTATGTTTGGCATGTGTTTTGGCTGTGAGACATGGCCGTTAAAGTAGAAGACATGAAGTGGTCACAGGGTATCTATCATAGGTGTCTTCGTATCATTACTCACGTATAGTGGAATCACCATGCTAGCAGTTTCGAGTTTATTGGAGAGATACTAGGCAAGGAAGGCAAGTCAGTCGTTGAAGTTGTGAACATTCAGCGACTGAATTGACTTGAACATGTATTGTGCACGACGGGTCACTGCCGACCTCGACGTGTAGGTTGTATTAGGTAGGTTAGAAGGAGACTCAGGCTGGCCAGACCATGAAATCTGTGACTGTTGGTCTGAGCTGTGTAGGGAGGTGTAGATTGCCAGACTGAGGTCCTTGAGACGATAGGATGACGATGACTCTTGATGAAATGGCTGAAAATTGGTTAGAGTAGTGCAGGTGCATTCACTTTTTGACGTTTTCTGAAACTTGATTTTCGAATTTGATTTCCTCGTATACACCTTTGTCTACTTTGATATCAGCCTTTTTCTGTCGATTTGTTCTTTGTATGCTAGTGTGAAGTGTGGTAACTTGAACTGATGCACTTTTATGCGTCGTTTGACGTTGATATGTCTATGTGAGATTTTTTTGCTTCTCACCTACTTCGGTTTATAGGGATATTTGAAATTCAGTATTTCTGGTCTGTTTAATTCACAATGGTAAGCTCAGTGATGCTTTTGAAGTGAAGACAGTAGTAATACAAGGCTGCCTACTATTACTTATGATATTCCTGATTGTGGTCGACTGAATCATGCAAGACACGGTGAGGAACGAGGAGAGGTGGATACGCTGGACCGCGTAAAGAATCTAGAAGACTTGGATTTCACCGCCGACTTGTGTCTGATGTCGCAGAATCTTGAAGATCTACAGGCGAAAACTAACAAGTTGTCAGAAGAGGCAGCGAATGCGGGACTTCAAGTGAATATAGAGGAGACAAAGTTGATGAAGATACCGAACCACCACCACCAACAAGCTCTAATCACCATGAATGGAAGAAACGTAAAGGAAGTAGCCTCCTTCAGCTATCTAGGCAGCACTGTTCCAACTACAGGTGGCACAGACGAGGTTGTCAAAGTCAGAATCTGAAAAGCAGGACAGGCGTTTATTAGCCTGAAACCAGTGTGTAGATCGTCTGCACTCAGCATGTGGAACAATATCCGGATTTTCAGCACCAACATCTAGTCAGTGCTTCTGTATGGTTCAGAGACTTGGCGCGTCACGGAAGGGATTTCCAACAAACTACAGACATTCATCAACAACTGCCTACGCTTGCTCGTTACTGAAAATCAAATGGCCATAAAGAAAATGCAACAAGGAACTCTGACCTGGCAACGAACCAACCAAGAACCTGTCGCTGAACAAATATGCAGAAGGAAGTGGAGACGGATTGGGTATACACTGAGAAGGCCGATTGAGGACATCATGCGTCAGGCCCTTGAGTGGAACCCAGATGGGAAGCGATGAGTTAGGCGTCCGAGGGTGACATGGAGGAGATCGTGCGAAGAGGAAATGAGAGGTTGCGGGCTGTCGTGGAGCCAGAGAAGAGAGTGGAATGGAGACGTGCTACTGAATCCCTATGTTCCATTAGGAACCCAAGGGACAAATAATAATATTAATAATTTCTAGTCTGTTGCAAGTTATCGGGAAAACTGATTTTTTTGGACTGCAAGAAACAGGATGTGGATCGATCATTTAATTGTTATCGTACGGCGTGAGCACGGCTGGGCTTTTTTCTGATACTTTTTTGTAACGAAGGTACTTCGTTCTGCTGCAATGGGAACGGTGGGGCATTTTCACTGACATAGGAAAATAATTTCATGATAGCTAGTTGTCTAGTGGCTCATTGTTTCTGCAACACATTATTCATTCGGTATAGTTTTCTGCTTATTACATTTTTTAATTTGTTTTTAAAATAATAGATTTTAAGTGACCAGTCAGATAAGGTAATTTCATTGGTGTTAGATGGTGGAGCACACCACTTAGATTTACGGTGAGTCGTTTGTTGTTTATAGTTTGATCTGTTTTTTATTCATTTGTATAAAATCTGTTTTAATTATGATCCGTGGTTGCAGTTTGCTGTATCGTGCTTTGGGCACACTGGCGTATGCAATCGCCAAATGATATGTCAACGTTGAAGGTTTGAAAAAGTTATGCTGTGTTTAATTGCCATAGAGGAGTGTGCATCTGCACTAACTTGATTAGTTTCAAAATTCACCATTCTGCTTTCTTTGTGACTTCTGCCTATCATTGATCCAGCTTAAAAACTGGAAATCCTTCGCTCATTTCAAATATTTCTGCTGTAGTGCATTATGATGTCGTAAGCTATCAGCCACTTGGTTGATCATACTATTTGGTTATCAAAACCTTTACATCTCAGCATTATGAGACTGAGTATCATCTTCAATAATTCCCATTTTCATTCGTGATTTATGTAGCTGTTTTTCATAATGAATGATTAGCAGTAAATTAGTATTTTTACTTTTCTGTTTCGTCATTTCACCTGTAGATCACCAGATCCTAGTGATCCTCCATCAGCACGTCAGATTCGTCAAATTGAGGTACAAACGATTCATTCCTGGCTTGATACATAAACGATACACAATAAACGCTTAATAATATTTCTGATTACCAATATTTTCACTCATCATCGTTATTTCTTATATTATGTCTGTGTCTGCATTTTCTTTCATAAAAATTCCAGCCTCTTGTGATTTTGAATGTAATTTTTCTACTTTGCATCCAGTGATCCCGAATATTGACTAGTAAATAAATTATTTTGTTATTCTGATATTGTTTACAATTCATTACTCCAAGTGTTAGATAAGTGCAGCGTAGAAAAAATTGGACTGAGTTAGTCAGTCAGGCAATATCAACATGAAACCTGACATTACTTCATAACGGCCCAAGTTGCAACACCTCTTATCACCACAGCAAGCGAGAAGATACCATGATAAAATATGGAGAAATAAAAGGCTCGGTTGGCTTTTGCAATCTGTGGTGCCGCCATGATATCCGATTATGTACTAGGGGTCGAGTTTACTGTGCTGCAGTCCGTTCTTTCCTACTGTATGGCTGTGAAACATGGGCATTAAAGGTAGAAGATTGAGAAGGCTTCAGGTGTTTGACTACCGCTGCCTTCGTAGCTTAAGCTGTGTTTCGTGGTGTCACGATGTGAGTAACGTAGAAATCAGACGTTGAGTTTTAGATAAGAAAGGTTAGACAGTTGATGCGGTTGTGAGCCTTCATCGATTGAGATGACTGAAACATGTGTTTCGTATGCCTAGCCACCGTCTACCTCGTCACAGAATGTTGACCGAAGTAGGTTCAGGCTGGAAAAAGGCTCGGGACGGAGAGACTAAAAATATGGCATCAATGCATGAAGTCGCTGACTGTTGGTTTGAGCCGGATAGCGCGATGCAGACTACACAGTTGGGGTTCATGGGACAACAGAAACCAGTGTTTGGAGACTCTAGGTGATATGGCCGAGAACTTATCTCAGTGGCGCAGTGGCATGCATACATCATCCTCATCTCAACCGCTATACTTCGTCTCACCATATCATTCTTCCTTCATCTCTTTTTCTAGTTTTCTTGACCGGGCTTTCTTTCCTTCTTCATCTCTATTACATTACATTGTTACTTGATGTGCTGATATGAGGTATGACAACTTGAAGCGTTACGTAGTAATGCTTGTTTCCATGTTCATCTTAATGATAATGATAGAGAAATGAGGAAGAGAGTAGCCAAAAGTAGTCGGAGGTCGAGAAAAAAACAAGAATGGATCCACCATCCATCCAATTAACATAGGACCAGATATTACTGCGTTGTGCAATGAACTACATGTGTACATAGAAGTCTATAACATGAACAGGATTCTTGAATGAAGTCCTCTAAATCTAGTGGCAAAGTTTGATGGTGATGTCTGCTAATAACCCGCGATACATCTAGGTAAAAAGCAGTTAAAAATAGTTAGTGTTTACTGAACCTAACTAATATTTTGCAGGATTTCATCTTCTAACCAAATACACGAGTCATTTACATCTCTATATCCAAACTACGTTGTATAAATTGACTAGGGGATTATTATCTGTTGCTAAAAAAAGATGCTACCATGGAGTGTTTTTATTCTTTTCTCTCTGATCTAATAGACTACATGATGTAAAGAATTGAAATTAAATGATGAATCATCTGTTTCGAGTCAGTTAAAGGGAAATAAGTTTACTACTACGTTATGGTCAGCAAGTTCTGAGTTATTTTTTACGCCGAAAATGAGTGTTCAGAATAAGATTCCTATTGGAAGAGCAAATGAGTTACTTGTGATGGATCAAAAGAGCTTTCTTAGATTTTTTTGAAATTTGCCTTCCTAATCTCATTCATTTAAGGGGAAGTTTGTATGCTTTATGTTGATAGGAGTACTTATTCTCAACTGAATCAATTATAAATCCTAATGCAGCTAACGGCTTACTGTCTCTAGCCGACTGCATATTTATCTTATATAATCTTCGTGGACAAGGATCTCCAAATCAGCTGTCAACAAAAACTAGACAAGAAACTGAACCCATCCTAGATCAGTACGCTGAATCTTCTCTATCACAATCGAAACTGCAGTCAACCTCAACGCCACACACTGTTAAAAAGGTGAACAGTCGGAGGGTATATCATATCAACTTTTGGCCACATCATTTAAGCTCAGATGTGTAATATATAACATTCCTAGATGCCAATAACGACACTGCCATATGCAACTGTTTTCATCTACTTGTTTTAATATATGAATATGAATATACCTTATAAGTATGCATGATTTATAAGTGAAAAAACTCACTCGTGATATTTTAAGAATACTCATACATGCATTCATCAGTGATTTTCATGTTTTCTTACTCTTCCTTTTTGATAAATGTCTTTTTCTAAGAACTTTTATAATATTTCAAGAAGCAATATTACAAAATCATTGACTTTAACGCATTTGTAATATCATTTTAATTTGATTACTAATCTGTATTCGTGAATATGACGCACAACAACTTTTCACATCATGCTCTTTGTTAATGACAAGTACATTCATATGTATATTTCTGTCCTCTTTTCTTAAATGACTAGGTATTGGGTAGTAGTGGAACCCGGAATGGTCACTCAGTATTTTAGTCTTATTTTAGACTTGACAGTTATCTATTGGCTGGCTGAGTCACGATTGCCACTCTTTTAAAAAGAGGGTTATTACTATTCGAGTTTGTGGTTTTTGCAGTTCATTTACTACGTCAAATTTGTTGGCTGTTGTTGGTATATACACTGCATGCATGTATGCCTTTATGCTGTTATGAGTTACTGTGGGATTGTTGACACTTTTTGTCGTATTTGGTGATTGATATAAAAGGAATCTGTCAGACATGTTTTATCCTCCTTGTGCCAGTCAGCTAAAACTTTATTGTTTGCTTGAGTGTATTCTTACCGCCACGTAAACCTTGAACTTAATAATCATTTCCTCAGATATCCGGTTGTTATCTCTTAGATTTACGGCAGTACTCTTTTGCCAACGAAAATAGCTCATTATGATTTGTAGTTTCTAAATTCCATAGTGTAGGCGGAAAGGTATATAATGTTTTTCATTCTATTTCACTTTTTGAACCCCATGACAGAGGTGTAGGTATTTAACTGTAAGTGACTGCAAATCATCATTTTGAATGAAGACAACATCATAGAATGCAATGTTGAACTGTGGTGAATAGTTTGTTTGAGGAATGCGAGGAAGTCCTCATCAACTGTGTGCCAGAAGCAGTAAGTAAACACTTTGGGTAGGGTTTGGAAGAGGATACTGCTTAGATCATTACTACAGAATAAATTTATAAGCCAATCAGTAGCACATTTTTATGAATTTTCAGTATATGATCTATATATGTACTTTTAGTTTTCAGTCGCACAACTGAAATTTGTCACTTAAAACACGTTTCCTAATACTAAGAATAATCATTGTAAATCCTGATAAAAGTACAACTAGTAAACCAAATTTCGAATACTTTAGGGCTATTTATTACATTGGAAGTATAAGTTGGAGACTACATGTCTAACTTAAAGCTGGAATACAGAATAAGTTAATGCTGAATCAAAGCAGTGCAGCAAGTGAAGATCAATGGACCATTACGGATCTAGATTAAGGGGAAATTATCGACGAAGGTGGATGAAGATACAGTGAACATTGGAAACTGAATTCAGATTTAAATAACTCAATCAAAATGTCATTTTCAGAATGAGATGAAGTCATTTTATCTGATATATCTTCTAGAATCGCAACCTACTTCGAAAATCTTTACAAATGAGTTTTTTAAACATGTTAGTTTTTAATATATTCATTTTGACATTTGAATGTTAGAGCACATGTGTGAGGAACATCACATCAAGGTTACAGTTATTGTATTATTACAACTAAGAATAACGAATGTTCTAGAGCACGTAGGTAAGGAAAGACCAGAATTGCAATATGATAAAAAAATAGTGTAAAAACTACTAGGATTATCGTGATAAGCTGATCACAGAGAAGCAGTTTAAATTCACAATGATTATAGTGTCGGAGTCAGTTAAATAAAGAGGTACTAAATTGATGATAAAAAAAACTCAAGAGGTTTCCGAAACGCCACCGTGACAATACATAAGTTGCACTGGCTTCTGCAAAATGAAGTGAAGGTGGCATTCCCCTTCCGTTAAGATTTCTGAAGGTCTTGGTTATTTCCGCTGTTCCCACAAACCTACTGTAGAACGTGGTAAACCGATACTAAACAACTATGAACCCCCCTGACACACAGAGTCTTTGAAACTTGCTCAGAAATCTTTGATAAATGTCCAATGTACCCCCTAGCACACGTACACGCGATTCTATATACACATTTGGGAGTAACGAGATTCGGAAATCTGTATACTTTGAACTACTTGAGGGACTGTGTGGTTTGATACACTGGCACTAGCTTAGAACTATAGTATTTGAAAGATATTACATTTGTAACCTTCTCTGATTGACATCGTATAGTATTAAAGTATTCTCTATTTCCACAGTGCTGTTGCTAATATGACGATCATATAAACAGCTGTAATAACAAATGCTAGGTGATTTGACCTTAATAACTAGTCTAATCTCTCAATCCGTCATAGTGGCAATTAAAAAGTATTTTCCATTTTGCTTAGCTTATTAGGTGCTTCACAAAGTGAAGCAGTAATATTTACTGGATTACTTTTGATAATCATATAAATATGGACAAAGCATTTTGCCCGAAACGTAATCCAGAGAATAATACTGTCTCACTGGGTAACTTCTAATAAATCAACAAAAACGAAATTACATTCTATCACAGTACCGAACTAACAAGATGTATTTTAGCAGATGCTGAAAGTAGGACACATATTTCGAATGCAGAATGGCATACACATCCTTCTCAGAAAACAATGATCCTGCACATTATTCGGTAATAACCGTTAAGCGAATAAGAATTCAAATATCAAATCCTGAATCTTATCCCTTTATCGAATGAAGTGTTAACAACGCCAAACTTTTACGGTACACCCAACGTAGTAAACTAAGATCGGAGATGTGGACTCATGACAATATTCATCATTGACGTCAAATATGACAGAGGATCATCATGAAACTAGTAATTTGACAATAGAAACTTTTGAATATGCCTCGTTCAATGAGGCTTACAAAATATACTAATGACAATCAATTATTAGTGAAGAATCGAAGTAAAACTCACTCATGAATAAAGTGGCGTGAGTTTTCACCCAGGAGATAACTACTCAATACGCATAAGCTCTTGGGTTTTATCTGAGGATGCTGGTTCACCACATCTAATTGGTGTTACCGAAAAAAAGACTATTTATGGGAAACATTTACATCAATTTATCCAATATAACGGCAGCGGATGAAAGTCTCTTTTTATCAATGGGATAATTAAGTAAAATCTCACCGATTACTTGTACTACTGTTATTGTAAGCGGCTTCGATTACTGGCGACAATGTTGTGAATTTGGAAGACAAACGTTTGGGCGATCATTGTTAGACGCTAGCACACTGACCTAGAGAAAAGTGTTTCTATACAGCCGAATATTTGGTGCCTGCTTCTATTACACGCCCCTAGTCTGCACTTCTTTGACTTCCATATCAATAAAATCATGCAAAAATTCATTATATTAATAGACTCTCTAAAGCTGATTGAATGTTTAACATTCTGAATTGGCAGTGACGGTGTGGTCTTCATTAAGACCACATTATGAAGCATAATAGCTGCAAATATTGTGCAGGGATGAAAACAGCTTCTTTACTTTCTGTATGGAATCAGAAATGTAGGCGTGCATATTCGGCATTGAAACCCTCTGCAGGTATGCGAATTCTTGTATTACAGCCTGCTTTGAAACATAACTTTATTTCGGATATTTGATAACGTATTGTATTGGGGAAATAAGTCAAAATTGACATCCAAGTTGCTATGGAGGGGAATTGGTCAACGCACTGAACCATTAGACCGTGCACCAAAGTAGATCAGTCCTGGAGAAACAATTCGGGTGACGAGAAACGCATCCTAAACATTCTTAGATTGCTACTCAATATATCCAGAAGACTATGTATCTTGTCAGCATCTTCACCCAACGGAAGTATTTCATCTCCATACTCCAGATTTACTACAGATTATTGCGTGATCAAGTCGGTTTCTGAAAAGTTAGATGAGGAGAGGAAGACTTGCATAAGTTTGTAAATGACATTGCTGAATAAGAAGTAGATATCCTTGATGCGAACCACTCGACGTGAACAACTCACTTTAAACTTCAGCTAGCCCATGGATGTTTGAGTGCAGAGCCCACTACGAAGTGATGTACTTATTGGGTACCCCGTTCAGTGAGAGACATTGTCATCACACCTCTCGATCAACTGAAGCAAATGTGATACCTAGGTAGAAAAATTCGGCTAGCATCGGTAAATTTTCCTGTGTTCCAGAAGCTCATGAAGAGTGATTGTCTGGTCGATGCACTCCTGATCAGCTCTGAAACTTGCCTGCTTTCCCCGGATTAGATGTTCCCAATATGTACTTGAACGTCTAATGATTATAGATCTTATAATCTTTCACACTATGTTCGTTAGACTAATTTCCCTGGGGTTATCAGAAGGGAATTTCTCTATTTCCTTGATTACTGGGACAGCCATTCATTGAGACCAGTCAGAAGGGACCATATCTGATTCCGATAAGCTAGCTAGCAGTTCAGTTAGAGCAACCAATAATCTTAGAACACTGTTCTTGAATGTCTCCGGTACTAGTCCATGTCTTCCTAATACCCTTCTGCATCCCAGGTTACTAACATCCTCTACAAGAATTGGCGAGTTTGTTATGGTGTCGGTTATACGACATGACTTGAGATTAGACAACATAATAGTAGCTGGAAGCCAGTTGAAATGGTTCTAGGAGTGTTCCATCCATCTTTCCACTCGTCTTCCCTGCGAATGAATCACAAACCCATCATACTCTGCTGTAGTCTCATTTGCTATTGACTCTTTCGCTTTAGTTTCCTTGAAGAGCCTAAACAGCTATCCGCTGTTACCTGTTGCCGCAGCCTTTTCCATCTTTAGCCTTCGCGACCCACCACTACTCGTTGCCACTATGTAGACATCTCGCCAGTTTCCATCTGAGTTGCTTCGGTTGCTCATGATCTGAACCTGCAGGAGCGTGTTTATTGAACTAAAAGAAGCTGCTGAGATCCACGCAGCCTCTCCAATCCCTTCATGCGAGTTAGTTATGATGTTATTAATGCAGACTGGAGATGAAGCTATGCTTCTTCAAGATGACTGACGTCGTCTTGCTTCGATAAATGTTCAACCAACTCCTATTTGAAAACAGCTTTAGTACCGTCATTGTCTCGTAGTGCTCGAGATGGTTTCCTTGCGGTATATATATATACGTTTTCAAGGTTAGGGTCTATGACGCAGCCAAAACCAATGGTTGGGAACATATGGCTATTTGAAAACTTATGAACATGAGTAGCGCTCAAATAACCCATAAAGTTCTTGAAGCATACGGTTAAATTCGCTCAAGCAGAGGCATACATAAAAGTTTGTAATCTATGAGTACAACATCATCGTTATTTTCAAGCCTTTTAGAAATCTCCGAAAATCAAAACTAACATATAATGCCTATTTCTTGAAAGGCTTTACCTTGAGTCTAAATGGTCTCAGATGGGAAAAAATACACCTTAGCTTGCGCTTTATCCACGAAATATATGTAGAGAAGGCTAATGACAGACACATAGAAAAACAAAATGTTTGTTCAATGAGTAATCTGGAGAGTCAGTTGCCATAATTCTGTTTCACTTGAATTATTAAATGAATCACATGGCGAAACAGTATTACTCACTACATTATATTTCGGACGATATATAATATCCACGTTCATAACAAGTAAATGCAATACCTTCAGAAATGGTTCATATATTACTGTTATTATCATTATTATACATCGTATGATTTTAAAATATTCAACTTTACAAAATAGGAGTGACATTAAAGGCTGGCCTAGCAACTGCTGAGATAAACATTTGCGTTTCTTTATTTCATGATAAACTACGTTTCCAGCTGGAATACGAGAAAACAGATAGGTTATTTCGGCCGTTGCCGGAGTGGCATGTAAATTCGCACGCATGTAACAGCTTACCGAAGTGAAGTTGGCTGCCACCATCCCCAAAAATAACTGGATATGTCCATACTCAGAAGCGTTATATTTACATTAGTTTAGAGAGTCGCCCCCTGGAATCTTATATGGCTCATGATAACAATCCTGATATGGTATAAACCTTTTGTTCTTAACCTCCACAATGACATTTGATTTTCCTTCAACAGCCGTTACCTTTTCCAGAATGTGGGTATACAACATCTTATTTGTAAATAATCTTGTCTAAATAAGCATTCAATAATGTATCCGATCCCTCAGTCTTATTAGATTCATGTGAGAGGTTCGGTATCGTTAATAGGTTGGCGTACCACCGGGCGGCCAAATATGTTTGAGCGCACTGAAGATCTACCTTAAGGCGTGCATGTTTAGAAACGAAAAGCGGTGCATTCAGAGGAAATATTCAAAAGATTTGAGTTTCCCTTAGTTTGATTTTGCTTACAATACCTGCTATTTAGTTTCAGTGACCAGGATATCTCTCTTCCATATACTTCCTTATTCTTATTATTATTAAACTACAGTACTGACTAACTCAGTTTGAAACCAAGAGAATAAGCAAATTTTGCTGATTGACACAAAAGAGGGACATTTGATGAAGATCTCATGGCCGATAAAAAGTGGAAAAGAAAAAGCATTCCACTGTCCCTAAATATTATCAATTTTGTCTGCCAACAAGTTGCATGATTTCTAGGTGATATTTTCCAACACACCGAACCCATGAGAGAACCACTATCACCATATCATTTATATAAATACAACCACAGAGTCACAAAAGATCAAATCAACCTGGGAGCTGCTCGAAAATCTGTTTCCATATCAGTTGATTTATTGAATGTATCACACAGAGAAAAAGTATTATTCACTGCATTACAGTTGGACAAAATTGATCGGTCACATTCATATGCAGAAACCACACAAAATTTAGAAATAAATCATACAGTTCTAACTCTGTCTCCTCCTCTGCGATAGGGCTAGTAGCATTTTCCTTACATCTGGAACAGGTATAGAATCATTCCTATACCTTGTATTTGATATTGATTCGATAAAAAAAGATTCGGTCATCAATCTCTCCCTCCATCCCATTAAGTTAGTTTCAAGGACTGTCAATCTGTCGCGTTATATTGTGTCGTGGTGTGTATTCACATGTATAGCTATACTCGAGTTCTTCTCCAGATTCCTTATCTTTCTAAGTCCTACCAATCTTTGTGCTTGGATAGCTTCATTGACCCTGGTCGACTAATTTGACCCATATATGTGACCCCATATTTATTGCAAGGGATTTAGTAAACTAAACTATTTTGCCAAATTGGATCGATGGAATCTTTTTACCTACAAAGATGATTTCTAAGGGAGATTGTAGGTTTTAATGTCACTTTGATCCCAGCTCCAGTGAGAATCCCCCACAACGTCTCCGAAGTGCCTTCTCTGTATGGTGATACTTTAGAACTTTTGGATTGTCTCTTCACAGCATTTCAAGTTGTTATTCATCGTAGAATGACATCAGTTGGAGGAACAAAGGAAACCTGAGAGCACTGGACAGCTGTCCAGAACGAAATAGCTGTCCAGAACGAAACAGCTGTCCAGAACGAAGCAGCTGTCCAGTGCTCCCAGGTTTCCTTTGTTCCCCCAACTGATGTCAGTCTACGATGAATAACAACTTGAAATATTTCCAAATCTCCACAACTCCCTCAAAAAATCTTCACAGCATTGTCATTATTATTGATAAAATTATTATTATCAACATTTTGTTATGATTATTTTTTTAAAATATCATTATTGTCGACATCTGTTGTCACTAACTCTCACGTTTTCCCCACAGTTTCTTTCGAATTCATTGATTAGTTCAGGAGGCCAGTTATTGATGGCTGAGATGTCCTCAATGCATCTGACTTCTCACCTCATATCTTGCGTTCCACTTGTAAGTATTTTGGCCCTGTTATTTAGACACTTTATACCGGGCCAACTTCAACTGACATAGGGTGAGATGATTTGGAGTCTGAGTAACGATTCGAGTATGAAGGTTTTCCATGGACATTAGGATCTGGATGATGTCACTGCAGTTGATAGGTTGTCAACCGGGCATGTATTCATAAGTTTAATTGCGCCAGCGGAGACAGTTACCCAGTTAGATCGAACTGGCGAGCCCACCGTCGTGTGACTGGACACTATCCAACCTCGCGAGACAAAGCCTAATACTCACGAGTCTGGTGAACACTGCGCATGAGAGTGATGAGGCTACAGCTTTGTCATTCCACACAGATTGCCATCACAACACACAAGGCAAATTATCGCTTACTGATCGTAGCCAAACTAATGATTTGGTCATTGGTTTGACTTCAGTTCTAAGTCTCCACATTGCCATGCCTTTAAAATATGTTTGGATAGTTTGTGAAGTGGAGTGTGGAATAGCTGCATAGCGTCTGAAAGTCGAAATGCCAAAGCTATCAAACACTGCTGTGTTTCTGACCAGGTGATAATTTCTTCTATGATTTATTGTTTTTGCTTCATTCTATTCTTTAGAGATGCGCCGCATATTCAATATATTTTATGGATAGCATTTCCATCCTCCTAACAATCGAACTTATCTTGCGTTTTTCAATATTTTTACTTCATGAATGTTTGACTGCCGAAGAGTTATCGATTTACAACAGAATAACTATCATTTCTATTTATTTCTCATTGTGAGGTCATTGTTTATTCTTAAAAACGTTTCGTGAATGCTTCAAATATCATTGGAGTTTTCGTCCAGAAATGACATCAATGTTCAATCTAGTGAAACCCTGGGGGCGTTAGCAGCTGTTTAATCCTAGTATGGAACTCCTCTGCAGTACTATTCTGTTACACCTATAGGTATGTCAAGTTTCGCGGCAAGCACTTAACCATTCTTCCACAGCTATAAGGTGGTCCCAGCTTTTCAAAGGTTTTTCAGCTCATGTCGGTTTGTGATGAATACTGTCTTGGAGTCAATGTCTACAAACCCCTAAATTGAAGTTATTCGGATAATTGGTTTTTGGTTATGACCTCTCACACTGGCCTTGTTATAAGTCATTGATAAGTGTAAATACCTCAGATAATTCGGATATTTAAAACTTCATATGTAGAGTTCAGGAACACATGATACCGAAAAGACTCATAAATGTTTTGAATTTTACTCTGAATTTTGTATGAATCATGTCGCAAAAAACAATGTAAGCTCCACTGTTAAAGTATCCGGTTCACAGAATGCAAAATCATGAAGTTCATTTTCTATTGACTTCAAACAAATAAGCTGCAGACTCCGAAAACAGTGACTGGATGTCATTTATTTTATAATATAGAAATGATTTCTTTAAAGTGAAGGAAGGAAATAAAAAAGTGATCAGCCTTTGGCAGTTATTGATAAGAGTAGGTTCACCCTTCCGGCACTATCCTTCCATGCTTTTAGAGTTTGCTAAAAGCACATAAAAGTAAATTTAGTTTCCGTCCAATATTAGATGACAGACTGCTTATACTAAGCAGCTGAAAAATGGGTTTAAGACAAACATAAACAGCTGCCCCTTCCCTCACTCGATACTGAAGATCAGATGCCCGGAATAATAAGAATAAGCACCAAGGAACTTTGGCCGGGCAATGAACCAACCAACCAACAACCCATCGCCAAAAACTATGCACAAGAAAGTGGAGACGGATTGGATTGGTCATACACTAAGAAGACCATTCGGAGACATAACGCCCCAGGTCAGGTCGTCGAGTGGAATCCAAAGAGGAAACGATGAGTTGGGCTTTTGAGGCTGACATGGAGGAGATGGTATTAGGAAGAAATGAAAGCTTCTGGACAGTGTTGGAGCCAGGTTAGAAAGACTGCAGAGAAGAGAATAAAATAGCGGCGTGCTGCTGAAGCCCTTTGTTCCACTAGGAACCCAAAGGACTTATAATAATAAAAGCACGTAAAAGTAGCATTATTTTCCACCCAATGTTAGATGATGGACTACTTATACTAAGCAGTTGAGAAATAGGTGTAAGATATCAGGAGCGACTGTAAAGGTCAACCTAGCAACGACCGAAATAAACAATTAGGTTTCTCTCTTTCAGCTGGAGTAGTTATTCTTTATGAAAGGAAGAAACATGATTGTTTATTTAAGTGGTTATTAGGGTAACCTTTGACGTCGCGCGGAAATAATAAACAAGTCAGCAGTTTATTTTTCAGACAATTTGCTGAATAATTCCGTATTAGATTAGTTAATTTGATAGGTCACATAGTGATGCAATAATATTTACTGGAGGAGCTTTAAAGGAGAATTTATTCCTTGCAATCATGTTATATCTTCATTATGTGGTTATTGGGGATAAACTGTACTTCATACTTTATCCAATTAATTATACTTTACTACTATGTAACAATTTACGCCAACTAACCTAATATGTATTGGCTCTAATTTTGAAATTTAACATCAAGTCGCCATATATTATTCCCTGTCACATAACTTTGACAAGAAATACGTCTTATTTCAGTTCTTTATGTCATCCGCCTACGGTATTAAATGATGAGAAATGGTTGAGGTGCCTTTCAGTTTTACTTTGTGGGAAGTTTTATTCCTTGCTTAAATACTTGAAGAAACGGGCTGAATTAGATTCGCATGACTTAAAATCCGATGAAAAATCTGATTGAAGATAGTTACAAGTGACATAACTTTTCGAAAAAGTATTAACAATAGGAATGAATAAAGTACTTTTTTCAACTTCGGTTTATTCGGTCACAATCATCATTTTTCAGATGACTTTCGGAGCACAACCTTTACCTTACTACCATGTCAAGTTATCGACCGAAGAACTACACCAGAAAGGCTTTGACAGAATGGACATATACTCTATTATAGCGATGAGTTTCTACTCCTATATGAAAGCTTTTTTGCGATGAATATTTACTTTTATTGATCATTGGTTTTCTTTTTAAATCTTAAAGGGGTAACTGATAATTATTGACGCTGTAAATTACTTCATGTAATCAACTGCCGGCAGCTATCGTGGCTGCATTCATTTAATAGACAACAACACAACCTACCTACCCTTTTTAAAGGGTACTAAAACAGACACCAGCAGAAACTACTGGGGAAAGATGAAGTACCGAAAATAACTGCCTAGTAAAAATAGACTAATGAAAGTAGATTAGTGTATACGTTATTGAACATACGACTGAATCGCACTACTTAAACAGCTTATCCATCTTGTGAGTGGTAGACATTTGTAGATGAGTATTTCATAACTATGGTCAAATATGATCAACAGGATTCAGTCTGCACTCAGGACTAGACAACATGAAATTGGTTGACCAATCAGTTCATGCAAACTAGTCCTATAGGAGATAAGTTGCGTCCCGAATAGCTCAGTGGTAAAGTCGCTGACTAGAACACTGGGTGACGCGGGTTCATACCTCAGGCTGGATATCAGTTTCGTCGAGGTTGCAGATACGCCTTGCTGACGAGTGCCAACAAGCACGAAACCTATATCCAGGGCTTCCTGCCGTTTGCCTCCAATCAACTAACATCTGTTGATGTTCCCTACGACGCTGAGCCTCTTAGCTTGGTGGCCACATTGCAAATATGATCGATAGGATTCGGTCTATACCCAGGATTAGACAACCTGAAATTGGTTGCATTCCCAAATAATACAAACATGCTAGTTATGCTGTAACTGTTTTTCTTGGTTTATTCCAGTATATGATTTTCTAGTCGAATATTTGGGAAAGACTGCTTTTTTCCACTTGTTTACTTAGCGTAGAACAGTTAGGTAGCTTAAAAGTTCATTTCCAACCCCGATTACTATTCAAATTCCTTTATTATGGGAAAGAGCAACCCAGCTAAAATCATTTTGTTATACACTTCAATTAACCACTGAGTTGATGATGTACAAATGGGAACGAAATATGGTCGTCTTCAAACTTTGATAATTTATTCACCAGTACTAAAATCAGTGGCTTTCTTTTTCTGAATATGCGAGATAAGGATCAGATTAAAGTACTTTATGATTTTATTAATCGGCATAATCATACTTTAATTTTGGTGATATCGTAGAAAAAATACTCTTAAACACATATCTAACAATGAACGAATTTGAGTTGCCTTTGTACGAGTATCAACCCATTAAAAGTTGTTCACATTGATAGGCTTATAAGTTTTTGTTTCATAAACAAAAAACTATTCAGAAAAGCCCTTATAATCAAGGTGAATCACTGTTAAATTCGTTTGTTTTCTGAAGATTGAAAAACTCCATATCAAAAACCAATTTTTTAAATTTTCTTTCCTTTAAAGATTTCAAGTGATCTTCGTACTGTACTGAAAAATGCGAATTCTCAAACGTTTCAACTAATCAGGACACTAACTTGAAGTTAATTATCAAAGGTTACGAATGACTAACTTTAGTAAACGTATGAAGTTTTAATTAAGATTTTTTTGACGGAACAGATCGTCTGTGACAATTCAAAGTAAAAGACAGAATTCGAACTATATAGACTACATCTCAAAGCTGTGGAGTTACCCGATATGAATGCGAACAATCAATTAAGTCCGAATATAATCAGGCAAATAATACTGTTCCAGTGTTTGATACATCTAATAAATGAAGTAAGATGTAACCTAGCTTTTTCTACTATCAGTTGACATCCATTGATTACTTTACAACATTAATATCATCCTCACAGTTCATAAGTTATTCATTACCCTGCTAGAATTAACTTGGGCTTCCGCCTACTTAATCCATTTAAGTAGCTGTTCAATTAGACTCCATAGACTTTAGTGATGCATTTAAGTCCTTTCTGGTGTCAAAAAGGAGTAAGCTAGTTGGCACTGTATTTCACGTTAGTATAACGAAATAAATAATGCCAAGAACAAATTTGGCTTAAGAAATTTATCGGTGAAAACCTATTTATTATTTTTGAACTGTCACTCATTGTTATGCACATGTATAGTAGAAAATATTTTACATAAAAATAAGAACAACTATCTGTACGTTGAACGAATCATACAGAATATGAATTTCAAACCCTATGCAGCTATTCCACACTCCACTTCACAAACTATCCAAACATATTTTAAAGGCATGGCAATGTGGAGACTTAGAACTGAAGTCAAACCAATGACCAAATCATTAGTTTGGCTACGATCAGTAAGCGATAATTTGCCTTGTGTGTTGTGATGGCAATCTGTGTGGAATGACAAAGCTGTAGCCTCATCACTCTCATGCGCAGTGTTCACCAGACTCGTGAGTATTAGGCTTTGTCTCGCGAGGTTGGATAGTGTCCAGTCACACGACGGTGGGCTCGCCAGTTCGATCTAACTGGGTAACTGTCTCCGCTGGCGCAATTAAACTTATGAATACATGCCCGGTTGACAACCTATCAACTGCAGTGACATCATCCAGATCCTAATGTCCATGGAAAACCTTCATACTCGAATCGTTACTCAGACTCCAAATCATCTCACCCTATGTCAGTTGAAGTTGGCCCGGTATAAAGTGTCTAAATAACAGGGCCAAAATACTTACAAGTGGAACGCAAGATATGAGGTGAGAAGTCAGATGCATTGAGGACATCTCAGCCATCAATAACTGGCCTCCTGAACTAATCAATGAATTCGAAAGAAACTGTGGGGAAAACGTGAGAGTTAGTGACAACAGATGTCGACAATAATGATATTTTAAAAAAATAATCATAACAAAATGTTGATAATAATAATTTTATCAATAATAATGACAATGCTGTGAAGATTTTTTGAGGGAGTTGTGGAGATTTGGAAATATTTCAAGTTGTTATTCATCGTAGACTGACATCAGTTGGGGGAACAAAGGAAACCTGGGAGCACTGGACAGCTGCTTCGTTCTGGACAGCTGTTTCGTTCTGGACAGCTATTTCGTTCTGGACAGCTGTCCAGTGCTCTCAGGTTTCCTTTGTTCCTCCAACTGATGTCATTCTACGATGAATAACAACTTGAAATGCTGTGAAGAGACAATCCAAAAGTTCTAAAGTATCATCATACAGAGAAGGCACTTCGGAGACGTTGTGGGGGATTCTCACTGGAGCTGGGATCAAAGTGACATTAAAACCTACAATCTCCCTTAGAAATCATCTTTGTAGGTAAAAAGATTCCATCGATCCAATTTGGCAAAATAGTTTAGTTTACTAAATCCCTTGCAATAAATATGGGGTCACATATATGGGTCAAATTAGTCGACCAGGGTCAATGAAGCTATCCAAGCACAAAGATTGGTAGGACTTAGAAAGATAAGGAATCTGGAGAAGAACTCGAGTATAGCTATACATGTGAATACACACCACGACACAATATAACGCGACAGATTGACAGTCCTTGAAACTAACTTAATGGGATGGAGGGAGAGATTGATGACCGAATCTTTTTTTATCGAATCAATATCAAATACAAGGTATAGGAATGATTCTATACCTGTTCCAGATGTAAGGAAAATGCTACTAGCCCTATCGCAGAGGAGGAGACAGAGTTAGAACTGTATGATTTATTTCTAAATTTTGTGTGGTTTCTGCATATGAATGTGACCGATCAATTTTGTCCAACTGTAATGCAGTGAATAATACTTTTTCTCTGTGTGATACATTCAATAAATCAACTGATATGGAAACAGATTTTCGAGCAGCTCCCAGGTTGATTTGATCTTTTGTGACTCTGTGGTTGTATTTATATAAATGATATGGTGATAGTGGTTCTCTCATGGGTTCGGTGTGTTGGAAAATATCACCTAGAAATCATGCAACTTGTTGGCAGACAAAATTGATAATATTTAGGGACAGTGGAATGCTTTTTCTTTTCCACTTTTTATCGGCCATGAGATCTTCATCAAATGTCCCTCTTTTGTGTCAATCAGCAAAATTTGCTTATTCTCTTGGTTTCAAACTGAGTTAGTCAGTACTGTAGTTTAATAATAATAAGAATAAGGAAGTATATGGAAGAGAGATATCCTGGTCACTGAAACTAAATAGCAGGTATTGTAAGCAAAATCAAACTAAGGGAAACTCAAATCTTTTGAATATTTCCTCTGAATGCACCGCTTTTCGTTTCTAAACATGCACGCCTTAAGGTAGATCTTCAGTGCGCTCAAACATATTTGGCCGCCCGGTGGTACGCCAACCTATTAACGATACCGAACCTCTCACATGAATCTAATAAGACTGAGGGATCGGATACATTATTGAATGCTTATTTAGACAAGATTATTTACAAATAAGATGTTGTATACCCACATTCTGGAAAAGGTAACGGCTGTTGAAGGAAAATCAAATGTCATTGTGGAGGTTAAGAACAAAAGGTTTATACCATATCAGGATTGTTATCATGAGCCATATAAGATTCCAGGGGGCGACTCTCTAAACTAATGTAAATATAACGCTTCTGAGTATGGACATATCCAGTTATTTTTGGGGATGGTGGCAGCCAACTTCACTTCGGTAAGCTGTTACATGCGTGCGAATTTACATGCCACTCCGGCAACGGCCGAAATAACCTATCTGTTTTCTCGTATTCCAGCTGGAAACGTAGTTTATCATGAAATAAAGAAACGCAAATGTTTATCTCAGCAGTTGCTAGGCCAGCCTTTAATGTCACTCCTATTTTGTAAAGTTGAATATTTTAAAATCATACGATGTATAATAATGATAATAACAGTAATATATGAACCATTTCTGAAGGTATTGCATTTACTTGTTATGAACGTGGATATTATATATCGTCCGAAATATAATGTAGTGAGTAATACTGTTTCGCCATGTGATTCATTTAATAATTCAAGTGAAACAGAATTATGGCAACTGACTCTCCAGATTACTCATTGAACAAACATTTTGTTTTTCTATGTGTCTGTCATTAGCCTTCTCTACATATATTTCGTGGATAAAGCGCAAGCTAAGGTGTATTTTTTCCCATCTGAGACCATTTAGACTCAAGGTAAAGCCTTTCAAGAAATAGGCATTATATGTTAGTTTTGATTTTCGGAGATTTCTAAAAGGCTTGAAAATAACGATGATGTTGTACTCATAGATTACAAACTTTTATGTATGCCTCTGCTTGAGCGAATTTAACCGTATGCTTCAAGAACTTTATGGGTTATTTGAGCGCTACTCATGTTCATAAGTTTTCAAATAGCCATATGTTCCCAACCATTGGTTTTGGCTGCGTCATAGACCCTAACCTTGAAAACGTATATATATATACCGCAAGGAAACCATCTCGAGCACTACGAGACAATGACGGTACTAAAGCTGTTTTCAAATAGGAGTTGGTTGAACATTTATCGAAGCAAGACGACGTCAGTCATCTTGAAGAAGCATAGCTTCATCTCCAGTCTGCATTAATAACATCATAACTAACTCGCATGAAGGGATTGGAGAGGCTGCGTGGATCTCAGCAGCTTCTTTTAGTTCAATAAACACGCTCCTGCAGGTTCAGATCATGAGCAACCGAAGCAACTCAGATGGAAACTGGCGAGATGTCTACATAGTGGCAACGAGTAGTGGTGGGTCGCGAAGGCTAAAGATGGAAAAGGCTGCGGCAACAGGTAACAGCGGATAGCTGTTTAGGCTCTTCAAGGAAACTAAAGCGAAAGAGTCAATAGCAAATGAGACTACAGCAGAGTATGATGGGTTTGTGATTCATTCGCAGGGAAGACGAGTGGAAAGATGGATGGAACACTCCTAGAACCATTTCAACTGGCTTCCAGCTACTATTATGTTGTCTAATCTCAAGTCATGTCGTATAACCGACACCATAACAAACTCGCCAATTCTTGTAGAGGATGTTAGTAACCTGGGATGCAGAAGGGTATTAGGAAGACATGGACTAGTACCGGAGACATTCAAGAACAGTGTTCTAAGATTATTGGTTGCTCTAACTGAACTGCTAGCTAGCTTATCGGAATCAGATATGGTCCCTTCTGACTGGTCTCAATGAATGGCTGTCCCAGTAATCAAGGAAATAGAGAAATTCCCTTCTGATAACCCCAGGGAAATTAGTCTAACGAACATAGTGTGAAAGATTATAAGATCTATAATCATTAGACGTTCAAGTACATATTGGGAACATCTAATCCGGGGAAAGCAGGCAAGTTTCAGAGCTGATCAGGAGTGCATCGACCAGACAATCACTCTTCATGAGCTTCTGGAACACAGGAAAATTTACCGATGCTAGCCGAATTTTTCTACCTAGGTATCACATTTGCTTCAGTTGATCGAGAGGTGTGATGACAATGTCTCTCACTGAACGGGGTACCCAATAAGTACATCACTTCGTAGTGGGCTCTGCACTCAAACATCCATGGGCTAGCTGAAGTTTAAAGTGAGTTGTTCACGTCGAGTGGTTCGCATCAAGGATATCTACTTCTTATTCAGCAATGTCATTTACAAACTTATGCAAGTCTTCCTCTCCTCATCTAACTTTTCAGAAACCGACTTGATCACGCAATAATCTGTAGTAAATCTGGAGTATGGAGATGAAATACTTCCGTTGGGTGAAGATGCTGACAAGATACATAGTCTTCTGGATATATTGAGTAGCAATCTAAGAATGTTTAGGATGCGTTTCTCGTCACCCGAATTGTTTCTCCAGGACTGATCTACTTTGGTGCACGGTCTAATGGTTCAGTGCGTTGACCAATTCCCCTCCATAGCAACTTGGATGTCAATTTTGACTTATTTCCCAATACAATACGTTATCAAATATCCGAAATAAAGTTATGTTTCAAAGCAGGCTGTAATACAAGAATTCGCATACCTGCAGAGGGTTTCAATGCCGAATATGCACGCCTACATTTCTGATTCCATACAGAAAGTAAAGAAGCTGTTTTCATCCCTGCACAATATTTGCAGCTATTATGCTTCATAATGTGGTCTTAATGAAGACCACACCGTCACTGCCAATTCAGAATGTTAAACATTCAATCAGCTTTAGAGAGTCTATTAATATAATGAATTTTTGCATGATTTTATTGATATGGAAGTCAAAGAAGTGCAGACTAGGGGCGTGTAATAGAAGCAGGCACCAAATATTCGGCTGTATAGAAACACTTTTCTCTAGGTCAGTGTGCTAGCGTCTAACAATGATCGCCCAAACGTTTGTCTTCCAAATTCACAACATTGTCGCCAGTAATCGAAGCCGCTTACAATAACAGTAGTACAAGTAATCGGTGAGATTTTACTTAATTATCCCATTGATAAAAAGAGACTTTCATCCGCTGCCGTTATATTGGATAAATTGATGTAAATGTTTCCCATAAATAGTCTTTTTTTCGGTAACACCAATTAGATGTGGTGAACCAGCATCCTCAGATAAAACCCAAGAGCTTATGCGTATTGAGTAGTTATCTCCTGGGTGAAAACTCACGCCACTTTATTCATGAGTGAGTTTTACTTCGATTCTTCACTAATAATTGATTGTCATTAGTATATTTTGTAAGCCTCATTGAACGAGGCATATTCAAAAGTTTCTATTGTCAAATTACTAGTTTCATGATGATCCTCTGTCATATTTGACGTCAATGATGAATATTGTCATGAGTCCACATCTCCGATCTTAGTTTACTACGTTGGGTGTACCGTAAAAGTTTGGCGTTGTTAACACTTCATTCGATAAAGGGATAAGATTCAGGATTTGATATTTGAATTCTTATTCGCTTAACGGTTATTACCGAATAATGTGCAGGATCATTGTTTTCTGAGAAGGATGTGTATGCCATTCTGCATTCGAAATATGTGTCCTACTTTCAGCATCTGCTAAAATACATCTTGTTAGTTCGGTACTGTGATAGAATGTAATTTCGTTTTTGTTGATTTATTAGAAGTTACCCAGTGAGACAGTATTATTCTCTGGATTACGTTTCGGGCAAAATGCTTTGTCCATATTTATATGATTATCAAAAGTAATCCAGTAAATATTACTGCTTCACTTTGTGAAGCACCTAATAAGCTAAGCAAAATGGAAAATACTTTTAATTGCCACTATGACGGATTGAGAGATTAGACTAGTTATTAAGGTCAAATCACCTAGCATTTGTTATTACAGCTGTTTATATGATCGTCATATTAGCAACAGCACTGTGGAAATAGAGAATACTTTAATACTATACGATGTCAATCAGAGAAGGTTACAAATGTAATATCTTTCAAATACTATAGTTCTAAGCTAGTGCCAGTGTATCAAACCACACAGTCCCTCAAGTAGTTCAAAGTATACAGATTTCCGAATCTCGTTACTCCCAAATGTGTATATAGAATCGCGTGTACGTGTGCTAGGGGGTACATTGGACATTTATCAAAGATTTCTGAGCAAGTTTCAAAGACTCTGTGTGTCAGGGGGGTTCATAGTTGTTTAGTATCGGTTTACCACGTTCTACAGTAGGTTTGTGGGAACAGCGGAAATAACCAAGACCTTCAGAAATCTTAACGGAAGGGGAATGCCACCTTCACTTCATTTTGCAGAAGCCAGTGCAACTTATGTATTGTCACGGTGGCGTTTCGGAAACCTCTTGAGTTTTTTTTATCATCAATTTAGTACCTCTTTATTTAACTGACTCCGACACTATAATCATTGTGAATTTAAACTGCTTCTCTGTGATCAGCTTATCACGATAATCCTAGTAGTTTTTACACTATTTTTTTATCATATTGCAATTCTGGTCTTTCCTTACCTACGTGCTCTAGAACATTCGTTATTCTTAGTTGTAATAATACAATAACTGTAACCTTGATGTGATGTTCCTCACACATGTGCTCTAACATTCAAATGTCAAAATGAATATATTAAAAACTAACATGTTTAAAAAACTCATTTGTAAAGATTTTCGAAGTAGGTTGCGATTCTAGAAGATATATCAGATAAAATGACTTCATCTCATTCTGAAAATGACATTTTGATTGAGTTATTTAAATCTGAATTCAGTTTCCAATGTTCACTGTATCTTCATCCACCTTCGTCGATAATTTCCCCTTAATCTAGATCCGTAATGGTCCATTGATCTTCACTTGCTGCACTGCTTTGATTCAGCATTAACTTATTCTGTATTCCAGCTTTAAGTTAGACATGTAGTCTCCAACTTATACTTCCAATGTAATAAATAGCCCTAAAGTATTCGAAATTTGGTTTACTAGTTGTACTTTTATCAGGATTTACAATGATTATTCTTAGTATTAGGAAACGTGTTTTAAGTGACAAATTTCAGTTGTGCGACTGAAAACTAAAAGTACATATATAGATCATATACTGAAAATTCATAAAAATGTGCTACTGATTGGCTTATAAATTTATTCTGTAGTAATGATCTAAGCAGTATCCTCTTCCAAACCCTACCCAAAGTGTTTACTTACTGCTTCTGGCACACAGTTGATGAGGACTTCCTCGCATTCCTCAAACAAACTATTCACCACAGTTCAACATTGCATTCTATGATGTTGTCTTCATTCAAAATGATGATTTGCAGTCACTTACAGTTAAATACCTACACCTCTGTCATGGGGTTCAAAAAGTGAAATAGAATGAAAAACATTATATACCTTTCCGCCTACACTATGGAATTTAGAAACTACAAATCATAATGAGCTATTTTCGTTGGCAAAAGAGTACTGCCGTAAATCTAAGAGATAACAACCGGATATCTGAGGAAATGATTATTAAGTTCAAGGTTTACGTGGCGGTAAGAATACACTCAAGCAAACAATAAAGTTTTAGCTGACTGGCACAAGGAGGATAAAACATGTCTGACAGATTCCTTTTATATCAATCACCAAATACGACAAAAAGTGTCAACAATCCCACAGTAACTCATAACAGCATAAAGGCATACATGCATGCAGTGTATATACCAACAACAGCCAACAAATTTGACGTAGTAAATGAACTGCAAAAACCACAAACTCGAATAGTAATAACCCTCTTTTTAAAAGAGTGGCAATCGTGACTCAGCCAGCCAATAGATAACTGTCAAGTCTAAAATAAGACTAAAATACTGAGTGACCATTCCGGGTTCCACTACTACCCAATACCTAGTCATTTAAGAAAAGAGGACAGAAATATACATATGAATGTACTTGTCATTAACAAAGAGCATGATGTGAAAAGTTGTTGTGCGTCATATTCACGAATACAGATTAGTAATCAAATTAAAATGATATTACAAATGCGTTAAAATCAATGATTTTGTAATATTGCTTCTTGAAATATTATAAAAGTTCTTAGAAAAAGACATTTATCAAAAAGGAAGAGTAAGAAAACATGAAAATCACTGATGAATGCATGTATGAGTATTCTTAAAATATCACGAGTGAGTTTTTTCACTTATAAATCATGCATACTTATAAGGTATATTCATATTCATATATTAAAACAAGTAGATGAAAACAGTTGCATATGGCAGTGTCGTTATTGGCATCTAGGAATGTTATATATTACACATCTGAGCTTAAATGATGTGGCCAAAAGTTGATATGATATACCCTCCGACTGTTCACCTTTTTAACAGTGTGTGGCGTTGAGGTTGACTGCAGTTTCGATTGTGATAGAGAAGATTCAGCGTACTGATCTAGGATGGGTTCAGTTTCTTGTCTAGTTTTTGTTGACAGCTGATTTGGAGATCCTTGTCCACGAAGATTATATAAGATAAATATGCAGTCGGCTAGAGACAGTAAGCCGTTAGCTGCATTAGGATTTATAATTGATTCAGTTGAGAATAAGTACTCCTATCAACATAAAGCATACAAACTTCCCCTTAAATGAATGAGATTAGGAAGGCAAATTTCAAAAAAATCTAAGAAAGCTCTTTTGATCCATCACAAGTAACTCATTTGCTCTTCCAATAGGAATCTTATTCTGAACACTCATTTTCGGCGTAAAAAATAACTCAGAACTTGCTGACCATAACGTAGTAGTAAACTTATTTCCCTTTAACTGACTCGAAACAGATGATTCATCATTTAATTTCAATTCTTTACATCATGTAGTCTATTAGATCAGAGAGAAAAGAATAAAAACACTCCATGGTAGCATCTTTTTTTAGCAACAGATAATAATCCCCTAGTCAATTTATACAACGTAGTTTGGATATAGAGATGTAAATGACTCGTGTATTTGGTTAGAAGATGAAATCCTGCAAAATATTAGTTAGGTTCAGTAAACACTAACTATTTTTAACTGCTTTTTACCTAGATGTATCGCGGGTTATTAGCAGACATCACCATCAAACTTTGCCACTAGATTTAGAGGACTTCATTCAAGAATCCTGTTCATGTTATAGACTTCTATGTACACATGTAGTTCATTGCACAACGTAATGAAAAATAACTGACTCCTGGAAAGTTTTAAATTTTAATGCTGTAGCCTGTTAACCAATCTGTGGAGAAGCCTACTGGATCCAGGTTTCATATTTCTTGGCACTAATCAGCAAGGTGTATCTGTAACTTTAATGAGACTCAGGTATGCTAGAAACTTAATTGTACGTTATTCTTCAGAGGCTTCACCACTAAGGTTTTCAAATCACGACTGATCCTCAATACGGACCTGACTCGTTTTAGGGAATGATATCCTTAAACGCCTAAATAGTGCATATTGTAAGAATCAGCCATTTGCAACACAAAATTTAGGTCTTTCCATTTCCCAGGCTCTCCTTCAAAATATTTTTCATTTCCCATAGAATGTTTACTTTGTCTGATGAGTTTTTATGCGACAGGAGTTTCTACCACGAGTAAGCGTTAGAAAGATAAGCAGTTCAAGCTATGGAGTACTTTAGAGCAGTCCCGTCCTCAGTAGTACATATCAAGGATATCGTGTGAAGTCGAACATAGGATCGTCAGGTGTCTTAAAATATTTACAGTTAGTTAGTGGCATGCAGTTTTGCTGTGTCTTTCTACACTGAATGAGTTTTGTGAACAATGATTTCCTTCGGATAGTCACTAACTCATATTCTAGCCACTATGTTCACCTATGAGACTTTGACAGCTATCCATAATAAGCAAAGCTGCTTGGATATGACGTAACTTACTTTGCATCGGATTATTGCAGCAGTGGCTAGTAGGAAAGGAATTCAGAAACAATGTTTCGTTCTATTTGAGATCTATCAGCTGAACTTACCCTCTTCTTAACGGGTATCGTTTTTCCCACGAAATACACGTTGTGGACTTCAATGCTAACCGATAATGAACCCTAGTTTTATCTTTGATAATCCTCTTCCTGCATCCCTCAGTGTTCAACAATAATATCACATTACCACACTATATTTCGTACAGCGTGAATAGGATTGATAAGAAGTAGTTTTAACGAATGGCTCTAACTAAAGGCTACTTTGTCAAGTACTGAAATCATCAAGTAAGTTTATTTACTTGTGAAAAAGCTGTTTTATCTGCCGAAAAAGGGAAAATTAGTTACTTCGGCCGTAGTTAGGGCGGCCTTTGGCGCCATTCATTCGAGCAGAAATAAACTATTTAGGTAAATGGCCAGTTAGGTATCAGTTTTTCAGCTTCGAAATTTAATTTATACTTTTATGTGTCAAAAGGATTTTTTTTTGAACAGTTCGGTGCTTTATTGGAAAAATCACGATAAACTAACTAACTGTTTATGTATACTACAAGCGTAGTTTTAACAAATAAATTTCTTTTTGCATTCGTAGGTCAATCTTCGTCTTCTGGTATTTTCGCAGCTCACTAAGGCGTAAGATGATGAAGAGATACAGGTAGTAATCGCGTACATAACCATGTGTTCAATATCGATATTTACATCACAATACCACCCGGTCACTTCAAGGATGAATGTAAGGTAGGAATGCTAGGAACATGGCAATCAGCGTGGGACGAAAATAAATTACATTTGTCGAAAAACCTACAGACCAAAAAGATATGTGACAGCTGAATATGCTAGACGGGAAAAAAGATTCGTAGAGTGCTCGAAAAAGAGTCTAGTTGATAATTAGCATGAATACACAGAAATACATTTGTCATTTTTTCCTCCCTTACTCAAAAAATGTGACATTTTAATAAAAAATCTCACACAAACACTCGTAGCAAAAAAATACACCTGACAGTCATCGATCACAGTTGATATAGGCATAGTATATGGATTATAGTAATCTTTTCTAAGTATTCCAATAGGAAAAATGCACATATAACTGAGACTTTGAACTGATTCACTAAACTTTCTTATTTATTCACTTATACAAAGTTTGGCTGCATACCAAAACGAAATATAGCACTATTTCTTAATAGTTTCAGCAAGAAAGATTTGGTTCCGAATAGATACCAAATGAAGGAGCGTTCAAACCCTGTAAGCAGCCTCTTCACACATTCTGAGGCTGAACCAACTTGGTGGAAACGACTAGATATCACCAACATCATGATTAAATTCGTTCTTAGTTCTCAGAAGAATCTCACTTCGAATATTGTTCAGAAACCGCAACGCCCCATCAGCTTCACATACTTTGAAAACAAGAACATAGTCTTAGGTTAAAAGAAAGTAGGCTGTTATAAAATGCCATACATAACCAATGGAAATAAAGTCCACTGGAAGGACAACGGTGAGATACAGAATGTTGTTTGACGCCGCACAAGTCTGTTTGTTATCTAATAACGATGTAAAGCTTTATTGATCAAGACATATTATACTGTACCTATTTTGTTAGATTGAGTGATGAATGGTTGCGTAAACTATGGTAGTTCTGGTGAACTTCAAACCTATGGTCTATTAGTTGGGGGTGGTGTGTCACAGTTTCTTATTTAAACTGAAATACTGATCAACAACAAACATTAACGGTCAAGATTAATCATGAGGAATAAAACGTCTGCAATTTTACTCATTGAATGAACATACACTTGGTACACCGAAACGGTGTATCCATTCACGGCAGCGTCTGATATTTCGACGGTAGGATTTCATCGCTTCACTTAGCATATTCATTTGATCATTTCTAGGTAAACAGATCTAAAAAATCAATTAGAAAAAATTCATGAAGCTACTCATTCAAAGTATTTTGTACGCCTATATTTATCAGCAACAAACAAAATAATTATTAGAATATATTCACTAGATTGATGAACTGAAGCAATAAGAACGACGTAAGGATAAGGTCAACAATGTATCTTCAAGTCTCTTCATAAAAAACTTGTAATTTTAATGACATTGTAACATTTAGCCCAGTTTGGTAGATGTGTCTGATAACTGAAGGTGAAAAAAATCTCAATGATGATAGGATTTGAAGCCTTAGGCCGCTGGTTCGAATCAAATTGCGAAATAAGATACAAACCTCTCGGTAATGTTTCGCTCGTAAAATTTTGCAGCACACATTTAGAGACATTTTATGTAGCAAGACGTAATGTATCTGTATGCGATAAAATCATTTTGGTCCACCAAACTAAACCCCATTGCATCCATACAGTTTCGAGCGATGAGAGACTTTCCTACTACAATGGATCAGATCAGGAAGTCAAGTATGAGACTGTCAGTTACCTTCACGCTCTTAATTTTCAGGAGGGTATTGTATCCTAATTAGAAGATTAAGTAGATGCAATTTGTGAGGTTGTAGCAGAAATTTTCATGATAATCAACGAAGGACTAACAGTAATTCAAAGACTGTCTCCAATTAAAGCAAAATTGAACACTTCCGTTCTTGATCGAAGTCGGTGACTACATATATCCCTTAACATTTCTGCTAAGCAAACACACGTACTTAATATTTTCACATATACAAAGACCAGTTTTGCGGACCATTGCCCTCTGAAGTTACGTGGAAGTAGATTTCTGCTAGCGATAGTTGTTGCTTGTAGTTTTTAAGCTATTTTCTAAAATAACCGAAATGGACCGTTTTATCTACTCCCCTTCAAATCCTTTCACAACTATGGGGATTCTTAATCTTTTGTTTGGGGCGAGGCTGTTTACGGTAACAATATCATATCAGTTAGAAAGCCAGGATCGGAAAGACAGTAAGACAGGCCTTCAATAACCTGAAACCAGTGTGGTGATCTACTCCACTCCACTCAGCATAAAGCGTGAACAAGATTCGGATTTCCAACACCAACGTCAAGTCAGTGCTTCCATGTGATGGTTCAGAAACTTGGTGCGTCACGAAAAGCATTTCAAACTAACTACAGACATACATATCACATCAACAGCTGCCCCCTTCCCTCACTCCATACTGAAAATCAGATGCCCAGAATAATAAGAATAAGCAATAAGGAACTCTGGCTGGGCAACCAACCAACCAACAACCCATCGCACAAGAAAGTGGAGATGGATTGCATTGGGGACACACTGAGAAGGCCGATTGGGGATATCACACGTCAGGCCGTCGAGTAGAATCCAAAGGAAAACGACGAGTTGGGCGTCTCATCTGAAGGTGACATAGAGGAGATGGTGTGAGGAAGAAATGAAAGCTTGTGGGCTGTCGTGGAGCCAGGTTGAAAAGACTGGAAAGAAGAGAATGAAATGGTGACGTGCAACTTAAGCCCTATGTTCCACTAGGAACCCAAGGAACAAATAAAAATATAAATAATCAGTTAGAAAAAACTTCAGTGATGTGAAAACTGTTCATGAGCCAAGACGATCAGGTTTGTAACTGTATACACTTACTTCCTGTTTTTGTAAATATAATCTGAGTAGGTATGCTGTCTGTTTACAAAAAAGAAATGGAAAGTATACACTTATATAAGCAGAAAATGTAGTTTTAAGACCTATTATATAAACCCTTACATCAATCTCTGAACTGACAGAATGTAGTGTACGCTAACTGCGAAGTTATTGTCAGATAAGACAAGGCATAAATCTTTCCAGTTAACCTTTTCTGTTACCTCTTCACTAAAAACTGATGCGTTTTATTTAGGATCAGAAAAACCATCATACGCGTTCTACAACTTAGTAGATGAGATAACAATTTCATCCTTTGAAATCCCACCTCTGTATGATTCCGTTAGCCTGTTGGAATCTGAATCAACAGTTCCAGATTGGCAAGAAACATCTCTTTGTTTAGCTGATAGTGTTATTATTAAACTTAAAATACTTACTTTCATAAAGATATAGCAACATATTCAATAAATAAGTGTAAAGTCCAGTGAACAAATAGACTAAATAATGCTTATCAGCAGAAAGTTGGAGCAATTTTTATTGCTCTGGTCACCAATGTATTCGTATTTTGATATTTTCTTGCCATAAATAGTACTCAACTACCAATTTCAGTAAGTGCTCATGAAAAAATAGTGCTTTAGGTGTGAATCTATCAGAAGGGTTTGTATTTGTGGTCACTCATCGGCTGAGTGCATCTTAAACCTTCAGCAAACAGGCCAAGACCTTCGCACTGAATGAAACAGATTCAGATCTTTAATAGAACACGAGTCTGGTTAGGCTTTCAGATACAGAATGAGATCTTTTGTAATCTGTAATTTTATCCTCGCCGTCAATAAGAACGAAAACACAAAACATATGCACGTACAAATAATATACGTTAGACATTTAGTTCCCTTGATAAGTTTGAACAATAGCTTAGTCGTAACGTATCTGAATGCAGCATTGGGTGATGTGGATTCGAATCTCAGGCGGGAAATCAATTCCGTCGTGGTTGCAGAAACAAGTTACTGACGAGCGTCAAAAAGTACAAAGCCCAAATTCAGGGCTTCCTACCGATTACTCGACCCAACTAACATGCATCTCAGTGCATTGAGACGATAAGTCTCCGAGCCTGATAACCACACTGCAAAATGATTGGTAGAATTCGATCAGCTCTAGGACTAGAAAACATGAAGTTGGTTACCCTCCAGTGACCAATCAACGGGTGTTTCATACCTCTATAAACCAGTGCTACCATTTAATTATTATTTTCACATATTAGTGAAAACTCTTCTCAGTGGTTTACGGAAAAACTTTTGATTTTCCCAGCGCACTGATTCAGCCATTTACAAACGATCTTTTAAAAAAATACGCGAATGCTGTTTGACCGTAATGTAGCTTCATGAGAGGAGCCAGCGGGTTGATCAAGGTGACAATAACATCAATATAGGCGTAAAACTTGGTTACTGTGGTAGAATTTAATTCCGTATTAGATTTGTTTATTTGATTTATAACACACACAATGATATAGTATTATTTACTTGATAACGTCTTGAGCATAAATTATTGCTCATAACCATATCAATGGAATCACACAACTTTCGACATTTGATTTTTATAGTTATGTCACCTCATATGATTTGTTTTTTATTGGTAGTGAAGTTTTCCATATCTCTGGTACAGATGTTGCGTCATTTCCATTACATGTGTTGCGTGTTGATTCGATGGACGAAGATTCAGTAACCAATCTCTCTCTCAACCTAATTATATTAGATTTAAGTACAGTGGTTTCATTCCATCCTATTGTGTGGTCGCGTGTTAATGTGTGCATTTCAATAGCCGAGTTTTTTTCTAGATTATTGATCTTATTCGGGTCTGTCATTCTATATTTAGCTAAATTCCTATGTTCGGCTATTCTAACTGACCCCAACCGTCTAGTTTGACCGCTGTACTTGACCTCACAGTCATTTCATGGAATTTGGTGGATTAGATTATTTTGCTTAATTGGTTCCATCGGATCCTTAAGCTAGCCGACAAAGCTTATCTCTGAGTGAGTTTGTAGGTTTAAATGCGACCCTAATTCCAACTTTGTTGAGGATTCTATGCAAAGTTTCTGATGTACCTTCCTTACACGGCAACGCATTGGAGGCTGTGAACTCTTTCCTACTCGTGTTGTCGTTATTATTCGTACCCGTGTTACCGTTATCGTTCCGTTTCTTGTGTGTTCGTACGAATTTCTGAATAAACTCTGGAGGATAATTATTAACTATTAGTGCTCCTTTTACGTGTTTCGATTCCTTGTTTAGGTCCTTGAACTGACTAGTTAGTTTTATAGCTCGATCAATTAGATATTTGACTAAGCCTGCCTTAACTGACAACGGATGGGATGACTTGAAGCCTAGATACCTGTTGGAATGTATTGGTTTTCTGTAGACAGTAGTATTCAAACCACAAGACAGAGCTTTGTGATGAAACCAAAAACATACATGTATTGTAACTATTCCGACACATATAAAATGATAAAGTTCGCTAACAATTTGAGTATAAACACTTATGCCCATGTAGCATGATTAGGCTGAATGTTTTCAACATCCTATATCCCACTTGGTCTCACATTTCTCGACTGTCTATTCGGTTGATCGAGTTCATATCAATTTTTCTGTAAGTTAAGAACTGACTTGAACATTAAACGGTTATAAACTTTCTGTATTTTCTGCACCAGAGAAGTATGAAACCAATGGAAATAATAAAATGTAAATGATGAAATGAAACCAATAAAACTAATCACTCTTATTATTCTTCTGTCATGGGATTATATCAAGCCATGCTAAAAATATTTTTTAATTAGTGTCTGTAGCAAGCTGATTTAAGCAACCTACTTTGAACTATAAGGTCATGAACTCGGCTTGCATTTAGATGCTGTGGTTTTGAAAAAAGAAAGTTCACAGTCTTATGCATGAACATATATACGATTGGTGAGTTGTATTTCGATTGTCTAGTAATTATGATGTAAACTTCACTGTTGAAATATTTAGCAAGTAGAAGTCAAAACTACAAGGGTAGCTCAAGGTTTATTCATGCCCCATCGAAATAAAGATATCACACAAAAACATTCAAATTACACCTCATGACGACTGACCTTTATATTTGTTGTTGGTCCAATTAATTTATTCACCAAATGAACTAAAATAACACCAGTACTTAGTTCGATAGCTAAGTGTTTCGGACTGACAGGTAGGTGTATATTCAATTCTTTATCAATTATCTGTAGAAAAACAAATAAGAGATGAATAGAAATGACAAAAACGGAAACCAGTCTCCATGATAAACTTATAATCCTTGAACATTTGCGCAAAAGCGATCCTATTTGTTAATTTTATGATAAATGTAAAATCTCTCAGCAAGCTAGTGTTTCAGGTCTCAAGACAGCTGACCCATACATGAATACCTCACGCTCTAAAGTCACCTGTTAGAAAAGACAAAGGCCCTAGGAGACTAATGAGGTTACTTACTTGCCCAAAATCACAAACAAAAGCTTGCTAATATTATTTGTTGATACTTGTAATCCTTATACTGGACCAAACTGATCGACCTATGAGGGTATGTGGGCTCCGATGTGGATGCCTCGATATTGCCTGAATAATTATTGTTTTAAATGACTTGACTGTTGCAAGCAGTGGAATCTGGGACGCGTGTTTCCTCAACAAATAAGAATAACTAATGCCCGTTGTATAATAGGCGGCTATCTTGTCTCAGTGGGAATAACAGCATTCACTAGAATGCAGGTATATCCAACTGACGAGTCTATAAGGGGACAAAAAGGACGTCCTAGATTCCACTGTTAGGCACAACCAAGCCAATTACAAGCTTGTTAGGTTAACTAACAAGGGGAAGAAAACTAAGAACGCATTTCTGAATTTGTGAACTTAAGATGTGCATAAATGTAGCCATCAAAGCCTCTGAACTATCCAAATACAATAACAGATGATAAGCATTGATAATATACTAGACTTTTTTGAAAAGGGAACTAGTATTTACACATCACTTATGTTCTGTAATTCCCTGTTAAACACTTACATGGGTTGAATTGTTCTGCCATTGTAGGTCTTTGAAATGGATCCCTCAACAGTGCCTTAAGTTTCATTCCAATTCTACTTATCTGGTGGTGCCTGGCACAAAAATTCTGAACGTGAACTTCATCCTACCCAAGATTATTGGACGTGAATCATAGTGATTAATGACGTTCTAATGAAAAACTAGACCCAGCACTCCTTGCGAATTATCTCTTGTGTGACGAATTATGGTTGTTGATTAGGCAGTATATAAGCGAACTTAAAATCAATCTACACGCTATCAGAGACTAATAACATGTCTGAAGAAGAACCATCGCTTACCGGGATATGGATAAATTTAGCTTACTACCTGAAAGTGAACGAAGTGCTCATCTCGGATTCCAATACCAGCCACCTCAGTCAAAAAAAACCCCATAAAACTGACTTGACTTACACGTCTTAATTGATGAATTTTATTCAGCCCTTCAGGATATAAATCCTCCCATTTGATGATTCCACCAAGCTGATTTATCTTCATACACTCTGATTCACTTCTATATAGCGTTTCTGTGGTCATACTGGCATTGTTATTTAAGGAGCTATTAGTAGATAATACATTTGAATTCTGATGATTAGTTGTAAACTGCAGAGCTGGTGACTTGAGAACAGACTCAGAAGGGATACACATGGCCACGCCAATTCGTGTAGCTTTAGGTAATTCATACTTATCTGGACCACTTCTGAGTGGACGATAGGAGTTTTGGTTGGCATTTGTTGTAACTCTATGACAATGACTAAAACTCCGATGACGATACACTTTTCTCTGTGATGCACTTGACTTTCCTGGGTAGTGTGAGTTAGACGATATACTGCAAGGGTCGACTTGAAGAAACCTTTCTGGTGCCATCTAAAATGGTTTCAAGTAAAAATAAGAGTAACAGACTAACCGTGATAACTATAACGATATTTTGCAATAATATGATTCATTTAGAATTGAAACTATAATCTAAACTTGACTGTTGCTTCAAACCGCTGTTTTTGATAACTTTGAAGCCTGCTTACCGACTTTCCTGCTGAGAGATATGTCGTTTTACGTAGTGAAAACTTCAAAAAAAGACTTCCAGCAATGTATAGTCTAGGCAGGAAGAGGTGCAAGAAAAGACCAAAAACTATGTCTCTAATTGGTAAACAAACAAGGAGTACAAGGAAGAAGAAATGGATTCACAAAAAATGCATAATATATGCGGGAAAAGGTAGTCAGAGTTTCGATGGAATTGTATCTAAATTTCTTAGATCGAGACTGTGGCTTACGACCGGGTCTCCGACCATCATTTCGACAATCTCATGAACCCTGTTCGATCCCGCATTGTTCACCCCAATAGTGAGACAATATTTTTCCAAGTCAATACCACCCTCGTCTGCATACAGCTGTCAGAGAAGCGTTTCATATAGTAACTAGAAATCCTGAAGAATTTACAACCTACAACTCAGGACTAATTATTATCATTCGTGAAACTAGCATGAACTGAATAAATGTGAATTCTGAACTTAACTGGGGCCTCAAACTGTAATCTATCAATTTTATAAAGAAACATACGTGAAACAATCTCTAGAGAGGATCAGTAATACCTATCAAATAACAATACGATCATAAGAAATATAGCTTAGGAAAAAAAACGCTGATGAATACACGAAACTGCAGTGAAACCCAGTGATTTTAATTTAGATCAAGAGTTTTTAATGCTATCGCAAATATTAGATGCTTGGCGAAAATTTGAAATTAAACGTAGGTTATATTTGTGTAAATAACCAAATTTTTGATTATTCTCCTGAATAAGCTTGGACCACGCTTCCATGAGAAACGTTGCAACTTTCAAACACGCTGTAACTTATACCAAGATTACCTGTATCTGGTATCAGTTTTTAATATTATTACACTACTCGTAAGTAGTTCAAACTGGTACTCAAAATTACTGCACAAATAAGTACATGGCATTGAAAAAGTGCACTGTTAACATGACGCAACTTTAGTTGGAACGTTCACCAAGAGACTTTGGCGCAATTATCACTCTTCTCTGCGCTTTCGATATTTAACAGGTAAGCCTACTCGGAAAAAAATTATAAAAGGCAAGAAAAAATGTAGAAAATGCTACTATCCAAAGAGACAACTGAATGATCATTTTCAGATAACGGAGAGATTTATGTAAAATATCTAAATCAGTTTACACAGTGCAAACAAACAGAATACTGTACAATCAGTTTTCCTCAATGAGACTCAGGTATTTTGAAATCAGTGGTGGCCTAGATGTATATCTCGGCAACGCCAGCAAGTCACCAAAATGTGGCAAAGCAACCAACCAAATACAGTTATTCACCGTATACCAACTAGTCTTCGACGTAGTCTACGTATTCGCTTGTTACACACGACAGAAACTGTTGCCATATACCTCTAGAAAGTAAATCTCCGTATTCAGAAGAAACTCGTGCAACCTCCGTTATTATCTTGGGCATCAGGGTAGATTAAAGTCTTAGTTTAAAATAATTTTTTTGCCTGATTGCTTACATATTAGTTTGAATCCACTAGGCATTTCTCTACTACATAACAATTTGTCAGTTCGGGACCTTATGATATGCTACTATTCGAATAAGAGGAGACAAAAGTTGGTTTCATCAATGTTATCAGCTGACTAGATTTTACTATTGAAAAATGTTCTCCAGATTCACACAGCATATAACATTCTACATTATTTTGCTTTTATATCAGCGGTGTTGCAGGGTCTGCGATTTAGGGACCTAGGCGTTCAAGGACGAATACTCATTGGAATAGTAATTAAGCTATTACAAAAACAGGTAAAGGGATAATCAGGTATTATCTCTAAATTGGATATAGAAACTATTCACTCACTTGCTGACGCTTAGAACATCGGAAACGTGAGGAGCTGGTAAGACGTCCTCCTTTGACACATCTGTCATATTTAACACACACATTGTTTTCCGAACCGTTTAAACTTAGGTTAATTTGTTGGGAATCAGTGTCAGAAGACAAAGTTTCATTGGTACTGACGTAACCATTCACCCACTCAACTGCAGAAGATTTTGACATACCATCATTTTTATCGGATATTACTGATTTGAAAGACATGTTTGTATTTACATTACAAATAGAAGTAAAGTGTTTGGCTGCAAAAAATAATATTCAAGACGGTGAATAACTAGTCCTTTTAAACAAATTTAAACACTAGACATGATGAAAAGTAAGCCTAAAAAGCAATGTGCGTAAAAACTAGTCACTAGATAAACAGTTCAAAAGTACATAAACGTTATCTTAGAAGGTAACGGTGGATGTTTCATGTACAAAATTGGTTTGTGGATATTATTCATTGAGACCTAAGTAGCCCAGCATTATACATCGATTGTTCACGGGAAAGTAACAAATAATCTTAGGTGCTGATCGAATATTCGCAGCTACTTTGAAATATAGTCACTTAGATAGGAAATTCACTATGATGGTGTAATTTGATTGACGCTAGTTCGTCACACGCAATCAGCAGGAAACAAGATATTCAGCGAAGAGGACTATTATCAACCAATTTATTCTCAAGCTGTACATTCATATATAATGTACAACTTGAGAATAAATTCGTTGAAAAGAGTCCTCTTCACCAGATACCTTGCCTTTGAATCAGCAGGTAGCCCTTATTAATCTAGGTTTAATGCTTTTTGACAGCAGTCGACAAAGAGTATCTGTGATCTTAAGAGAACTGATTTCTCGTCAAAGATTCAAACCTATGTTGCTCAGGGCTGAAGTCAAAGATGCCATCACTAGTCAATAGAATCCACTGATTACTAAAGACTAGCTAATTCATTATCCTCCAGGACATCATCCAGTCGTACAAGAGGCGAGTCACGATCCTAAAAACTTACTGGTAAATTCTCTGATTGCGGCACTGGGTGAAGCGGGTTCGGATTTCTCAAGAGATATCATTTCCTAGAGGTTACAGATATGCATTATCGACATTTGTGAACGATTGCCACGGATCACATAATGACATTTCAATAGCACCTTTCTTTATCTAATAGTTTTGGCGTTCTCAGTCTACTATGAATTCGATACAATGTGATATACTGAAATACGTCTAGGAACGCTTTAATAATAACCTCCAGATTCCATTCTTGTTGGCCTTCCAACTCTTTGGAAGTAGGAAAGTATGTAAAACAGCAGGTATGTTACATATATATATATATATATATATATATATATATATATATATATATATATATATATATATATATATAATTTTAAAAAGGCATTTTCTTTTGATTTCTTCCTTACAGTCAGTATGGTAATACTTATATCGTAATATGAGTTTTATTGAAAATTCAGAGTATGTTGACTTCTCGTGAAGAATCTCAGGCTTTTTAGAAAGATCTGACCATAACATTTTATATCATAATAGAAGCTCAAATACAAATTACAGACAAATGCTTCCAGTTAATGAATAGGTAACAACGTAGCCTCAAGGTATAAAATTTTGAGCCTGCATCCACACAAGTGTACACAAAATTGAGAAACCCCGTGGTAAAATGAAACATTTGCCCAAATCTCTTGACTTTCACTCATCTCAAGTTAATGAATTCACAAACCATTTACAACCTAGTGTTAATTAGTAAGTTTGCAATGAATTTTTAAAACCCCAAGTCAAAAAATTTCACCTGCAGAGTCAAATAAGTTGTGAATAAGAACAGAAGAATAAAACATTGTATACCTGACAGACGCTGGCAGACATTTAACACTGAACTCTGGTTCGACGGCTGTGTTAGTGTGTTGTGTCGAACTTGGAATGCTTAGGGTTTAATATAGCCATAGTGTCTAGATTCCCAATGAAACAAACTAAATGCTCAGTTTTCTAAAGGATCTTCATTGGTTGTCAACCAATTTGCAGAAAAGTTAGAAATATAGCAAATTTGTAGTTTTTTCCGCTTCTACGAACAGGCAACAGAAATTGCATGTCTTATTTCCTACCAAAACTACATATTGTGAAAAATCAACAAGACTACGTCTGAAACCATGATGACGCCGATTATTTGAATGAGTCGATGAACGAAAAGAACGTGAGCTAACTAATATTTAACCCTGCATACTGATTAGAGCGAAAGGTGATGTGATCCACATAGGCTCACAAAATGAATGCATTTCTCAAATGGATAAAATCTTTATGAACTATTAAGTTAGGACTTTAGTGCTTATAATATGCAACAAATCCAAATGATAACTCAGAGAAAATACGTTTATTCATTAAAACTTTTATTTCAATGAATGCCATCATTAAATGTTTGCTAACTCACTTGAAGACTCACTGTCACTATGGTTAAATTCGTGCGAAATGTTTGATTTTAAATTATCACTGACTTTTGCATTCTTGTCGTATACGGAATTCTACAAGGATAAGTAGAATACATGGTAATGGAACTGATTCACAGTGAAAGTGGGTTAAAGAAAAAGACAAAAGGATGCAATTTGTTACCAAAATGACCTAAATGCGATAGATCTGCGAGAATGTCCAGTACTGGCTAATTACCTAGGAAGTTTAAGTGGTAAAAAAAATCAAACAAGCAATCCCTACTCTTAAAATAGCGGTGAAAAGTAACCAAAAAATAAAGTATCCTCAACAATAAGGAGGAAGCTAAATGGAGAAAAACATTAGGTCTGATCAAAACAAATGAAAATAAACTGGCAGTGACAATCCACATTACATTTTGTCACTGTCTTAATCATGAATTTCCATAATCGAATAAATAACAGTGAATAAAACTACACTTCTCTGAACAGTCCCCTATATCGACAACACTGGATCTGTGGTTAATTATCATATGTATCATATCTTCACCATTCCAAATGTCATACTTAACTTTAAGGTTTTCGCCATGAAACCTGAAGGTCTTCAATTTATCCCTGGTTAGTTCATAGATGCCTGCTGCTGAGGACTCCCATACTAGGACGAGACAGTTGTCCAGTGCTCTCAGAATTTCAATGGTTTTCCAACTGATCTCAGTCCGCGATGAATACTACCTTAATTCATAGATTTCTATTAACTAACCCACCACCACTGAATAATACTGGTATCCAATGTAAAGCCTATATATTAGTTTAGAGCTAGTGACGAAGAAGTAATTGAGAAGAAATATTTCTTCGCTCAATCTTTTTATATTTCTAAATAAAAATCTTTAACATCTAATCCCGTCTATTCTACTCTTGCTTTAGACTCCACAGACTTTTGTGGATAAAAGTTTAGTGAACCGGATGGCTAATATTTCTATATCTTTTAATATATCGTTGTAGGTGTAACTGAAAAACAGGGTTGTTTAACTTTTGAAAGCCTAGATACAACGATCTAATTCGTTCGGAAAAAATTATACTGAAGCCAAATGAATTAAAGGATGGAGATGTCGTCTACTTTATCAGAGAAATCAAGATGAGTTTTTCTTGGTATTTGCTAGTAGTGATATCCAGGGTACGCATTATGTTCTACTTTGGGTTCGCCAGCTGGATATATCTGCATCCTAGTAATTGATGGTATTCCCACTGCGACTGGAACCTGACAACCGTTGTTTCAGATACTGGAGGGACTACTGAGGTAGAAGAGATACCTCTAATGTAACAATCAAAGGTTGTCAATGAATCCAAATTATTATCGGTGCATTTGCAAAGAAGTTCATATTCCAACAGAGGTCAATCAAATCGATCCGGCATAACAGGAAATTGCAAGTATCTATGAAAAAGCAGTATGATTTTCATCCACTTTTTAAAGCTGACAACTGTTAATTAATCCGAAAACAGCCCTACCCGATAAATTAATTGTTCAGAAGTAGCAACAATGTGCACTTCAGGTAGAATAAATGAACCAGTTTCATTGCTTTAGTAGGAGATAGCCATGTAGAAGTAGCTTTGATTACTTTTGTCGGACCATATAGTTTCATCAATCATGTCAAAATAACTTCAAAGGAACTTATTCCCGCAAAGAAACTACGCCCATGAAATCATTACACATCACTTCAGCAGACAGCAGAATAAGATAGTACCCAATCACAATAAACCTATGCCCACAGAAACATAGAACAACTGAATCTGAACAACCAGTCTCCGGGAAAAAAGTGCTTGTAACCAACTTATCTAGATAAATCAGAATAAGACATGCCGGTGAATAAAGGTGCTTTCAATCAAATCCACGTTTAGGCCTAACTTTAGCACACACAGCCCGCTCTCTCTTTAGGTGACCTGTGGATCAATTATAATGGGGTTATAAATTGTGCAATTTGTAATGACACCGACAAAGTAAAAGAAATCATATGGTGATAAAAAGTTATGAAAGAACAGACATTTCGCAATCAAAGTATCTACAATGAGCCACAAAAAGATAACTTTCACAAAGATATTCGTTCCCAACAATTTCATTCAAATGCATTCAAATACAATTAATGCCTTGATTAGATATTAAAAATCTCAGTATGATTGTCAAACAAAAATTCCTTCTGGATTTCAGCCAGATGAATTAGTAGTGTAGACATAAAAGCAATGCAAGAAGTCTGAAAAAAATTTACAGTGTGGATGAGTGAATGCAGTTAATCAGTATGGGCTGAAATTAACAAATCATGAATACGTACCAAAGTGAGTAAATGATTGTCTTTCAGTGAGTAGGTGAATTACAAATCACTATGTATACTGAAAAACCTCGCCTGGTTAACTAGTTTACTAGTTACTAGCCGGTCCTAAGCCCGGGTAAAGAGGGAAGGTTGGGCATAGGGCTAGCAACCCTACCCCGTAAAACAAATCTAACCGCTAAAGAAACTTCAAAGCACAAACAAAATATAAAAAATGAAAACAAACTTATTCCCCGCTGGAATCGGAGAGGCGAAATGACGCCAGTTGGTGAAAGCCTTCGGGAAGCCAATTGGCCGATGTGTCTTCTCTCGATGAAAGCGAAAGTAAACGTGGGGACATGGAATGTCCGCACGATGTTTGAACCCAGTAAGGCAGCCCAGATTGCAAAGGAGATGAGAAGGTATAACATCGAAGTGCTTGGGATTTGCGAAAGCAGATGGAATGGGAGTGGACTCTCCAAACTGTCAACTGGAGAATCAATAATCTACTCCGGTCACCCAGACGCCAACCACGAGCACACTGAGGGAGTGGCTATCATGATGTCCTCAAGAGCATCGAAGGCTCTCATGCAGTGGGAACCAATCTCCTCCAGGATCATGACAGCAAGATTCAACTCAAAAGGAAGAAAGGTCACAATCATACAATGTTATGCACCTACAAATAATGCAGAGCAAGAGAAAAAGGAGGATTTCTACAGACAACTTCAATCAACACTGGACAAGACGTCAGTTGGCGATATCAAAATTCTAATGGGCGACATGAATGCCAAACTGGGAGGGGACAACACGGGAAGAGAACTAACCATGGGTCGAGAGGCGCTAGGTGAAATGAATGAGAATGGAGAATTGTTTGCAGAATTCTGCGCATTCAACGATTTGGTGATTGGAGGCAGTGTGTTCAGGCACAAAGATATCCACAAAGCGACATGGATTTCACCAGATGGACACACTAAAAATCAAATCGACTTTATCTCAATCTCAAGAAAATGGAGACGCAGTCTACTTAACACAAGGTCAAGAAGAGGAGCAGATGTAGGTTCAGACCACTATCTAGTGCAAGGAACCTTCCAAATCAAGTTAAAAGCCTTCAAGGAAGCTGGTGATAGACCTCAATTCAAGTACAACACTCGGAAACTGAAGGATGAAACTACAAAGGAGATCTTCAAGGCAGCCATCAAGACAAAATGGGAGACATCGAGCAACATCCCTGAAGAAACCTGTGTGGAAGAACACTGGAAGTCTTTGAAAGCTATGTGGAAAGAAACCTGCACAACAGTATTAGGAAGGAAGAAGAAAGAAGACAAGGAATGGATCTCGACGGATACCTGGAAGCTGATAGAGGAGAGGAGGATGGTGAAGCAGAAGATAAACCAGTGCAAGGATGCTCAACGACAAGAGGAACTGAGCACAATGTATAAAACACTGGACAAAGAAGTGAAGAAGAGTGCACGCAAAGACAAAAGACACTTCTACGAAACACTGGCAAGTGAAGCAGAACAGGCTGCAGGTAAGAGAGACCTGACGACATTGTATCAAATAACCAGGTTGCTATCAGGGAAGAGACCAACACAGATGAAACCAATAAAAGATGAAGAAGGAAATTTAATTACAAAAGAAGAGAAACAGAGGAAACGATGGGCCGACCACTTCAAGAAGCTCTTGAATCGACCACCACCTGCACTTCGTCCAGAAATACCACCTGCAGCCGCTGAACTACAAGTGAACATTAATCCCCCAACGAAAATGGAAGTCCTGAACGCCATAAAGCTACTGAAATGCGGGAAAGCAGCAGGACCAGATGGAATACCGCCAGAAGCACTGAAAACAGATGCAGAGACAACAGCGGACATGCTCACACCACTATTGCAGAAGGTGTGGAAGGAAGAGAAGGTACCTGACGATTGGAAGAAGGGTTACCTTGTCAAACTGCCGAAGAAGGGAGACCTCAGTGCTTGCAAGAACTGGCGCGGAATCACTCTCCTGTCCACCCCAAGTAAAATATTAAGCCGCATCATCCTGGAGAGGCCTAAAGACGCACTGGATTCAAAACTACGACCGGAACAGGCAGGCTTCAGGAAGTACAAATCATGTGCAGACCAAATTGCAACGCTTCGTATCATCATAGAACAGAGCATAGAATGGCAATCACCTCTCCACCTCAACTTCATCGACTTTGAGAAGGCCTTTGACAGCGTCGACCGAGAAGTAATTTGGAAACTGCTTCAATACTACGGAGTACCGCAAACCTTTATCCGCCTCATTCAACAACTATATGAAGATGCCACATGCCAAGTAATCCACAATGGGAAGCTCAGTGATGCCTTTGAAGTGAAGACAGGAGTGAAACAAGGTTGCCTACTATCCCCCATGATATTCTTGATTGTGGTGGACTGGATCATGCAGCAAACAGTAGGCAGCGAGAAGAGGGGGATACACTGGACGACGGAAAAGAACCTAGAAGACTTGGATTTCGCCGATGACTTATGCCTAATGTCACATAAACTTGAAGATCTGCAGGCAAAAACTAACAAGTTGATAGAAGAGGCAGCTAAGACGGGACTTCAGGTGAATATAGAGAAGACAGAAGTGATGAAGATACCGCACCACCACCATCAACAACAACAACAAACTCCAATCACCGTCAACGGGAGAAACTTGAAGGAAGTAACCTCCTTCACTTATCTAGGAAGCACTGTTTCAACTACAGGCGGGACGGACGAGGACGTCAAAGTCAGAATCGGAAAAGCAAGACAGGCGTTCATTAGCCTGAAACCAGTGTGGAGATCTGCACTCAGCATGCGGAACAAGATACGGATTTTCAACACCAACGTAAAGTCAGTGCTCTTGTATGGCTCAGAGACTTGGCGCGTCACGAAAGGCATTTCCAATAAACTACAGACATTCATCAACAACTGCTTACGCTCGCTGCTGAAGATCAGATGGCCAGAAAAAATAAGCAACAAGGAACTCTGGGAACGAACCAACCAAGAACCTATCACGCAACAAATATGCAGGAGGAAGTGGAGATGGATTGGCCACGCACTGAGAAGGCCGACTGGAGACATCACGCGTCAGGCCCTCGAGTGGAATCCCCATGGGAAGCGACGAGTTGGACGTCCGAGGGTGACATGGAGGAGGTCATGCGAGGATGAAATGAGAGGTTGTGGGCTGTCGTGGGACCAGGTTCAAAAGATCTCAGAGAACAGAGGTCACTGGAGGCGTGCTACTGAAGCCCTATGTTCCACTAGGAACCCAAGGGACTAATAATAATAATAATAATAATAATAATAATAATAATAATAATAATAATAATGTATACTGAAAATTGTGCATTAACAAAATTTAAAGTGCCGAAAAACGTCAGCTGAGTTTCATAATTATTGCTTGCAAAAGATGAATAAGTGGAAGAAGGCTTTTGAATACACGATTCTGGTTCCCACTTCTGTATCACCAAGGCTTCAGTAATGAATGGCAGGTACTTTCATTGTCTTGTGAATTGTATTATATTCTGCATACCACGCTAAAAGAATCTTCTAGAAACAATTGCTCCCAGTGAACTAAATGTTGTAGTGTCAAATGATTTGCATTCACTTTTACCGATTGAAACTGGTGTTCACGTGGAACAGTCTGTCTAGGTACGGACAACTTACTGTCGATCACAGGTAGGGATGAATCGATTCACATAATGGAAATGGTTAGTAAGGGGATGTTTATCCATTGCAAATTGTTTACTATTTTACAACTAGTACGACCAGTGCTCATTGTGGTTGTATGGAATGTACTTCTTATGACCTTCATCAGTCTGTACTTTACGATCTCACTTGCTGTGTCCCTTTTGAAGCGCATATGCAAAGGTAGTTTCCGTTTTTCGCACTAACAGATGTTTCACAATAGTTTTTTGATATGAATTTTTATTGGTGAATCGTTCAGGATAATTTTTTTCCGCTGAATACAAACCCTAAGAATATCAATTCTCATTGTATTTGAGGTGTACAATTTTTCAAGACATGTTTTGACCCTAACAGGAAAATCCATTTTAGCAATCCTAATTACTGCAAGTTTGCTGTAGATTGTAACAGAAACAGTCTGGCTTGAAAAATTTGATTTTCTATTGCACTTTATTTCAAGCGATTGGAACTGTTATGAACTATCGAGGCTATATCTGTCTAGTTATTGAGTGCAAATGATTGATGCTGACAACTCTTTAAGTAGTCATGACAGTAGAGGTACGCTGTTAAATGACGTGAAACTAGCTATACCTCGTTAAGTCCTGTAATACGTGTAAATTGGTAAATTCGCTTTGTTTCCACCAGTTCTGCATTTTGCTACACTATTACTGATAATCTATCGTATGGAAAGTTTGGACTTTGCTGGTTACTAGCATGATTAATTGTTTCAAACCACTTATGAAAACGTCAATAATAATACAGATGTTTCATTAGTTGTCTAAATATTTGGGAAATGAAGCTAACTGGTACACGTTGAAAATACATGCAAACACAGACTCATTAACATCTACATATGCATGCACTATTCAGAAAACTACTGCGCGATGAATTAGTTCAAACAATTGTGTTTTCAAACCCCGCCCATTTTTTCCTACTATTTATCAAACATTGAACTTTTGACCAAAACACCTGGAATTTTGACCGTATTACTCTTTTAGATTCAAACATAGATAACTAACGTGTATCAAGTGGAGTAAAACACTTATTGTTTTTTCCGGTCTCCATGTTATTATAAATGGAAAAGCAACTAATATGTTCAGTGGAGAAGGGAAAGGAATAAAAAACACTCATTATTGGATTAACCCAAAATATGTTGGTCTATCGATAGGGTTTGTTCTAGCTTGTGTCTAATAATTACTTGCATAAGTAACTCCAATAAATGGAGTGTATAAAACAATAGTAATTGTAAATGCAAAAGGCAAATCCTTCAATAATAAGAATGTGATTTCACTGTTTCAAAATGAATTCACTACTGTATCTTGGCATTGGGTAGAATACATTGGTCGAATCTTCAAATACGTCCGTTCTTGTGGGGTATGTGAATTATAAATAAATAGGAAAACTTTAGACAGTAGTTTATACCATCCATTCAAGTCACTGGCTGACATCCGGTGGCTTGTTAACCGTTTATGCTGAATATCCTCCCATACCTAAGTTGAAAGTCTGAGAGAAAAGATCACGATTTCCAACGAAAGGGATGAACTCGCCTCAGCAACAGGAATAATGTCGTAGAGGCTTCACAAAAATCCAATTTTTCAAATGCCATATAGGTAGGTAATTTTCAACCTAAAAAAGCTTTCAGAGTAGTGACTGTCAAAGAGTAACATCAACTACAGAACCATTAAAAGCCAGGGGACAATGTGAATCTGTTTCTTCTGAATTTAGGATTCCTTAGCAGTGTGGAAAGTTGACTGCACGAATGGTCAGGAGCGGACTGGGCTGGGATCCAATGGCTCATATTTTCTGATCGTCGTTCACATTCATCCATAAGCGTCCTTTCTCACTACGAATTTCATTGATTACAGAATCACTTCACTTGGAATTTAGTTTTTGAGTTATCATGTGCACAGATCACTGAGTGATATGAGTGAGATTGGTGTAGAGATATGCTCATGTTAGTTAGATTTTTTTCTTATTTAGTGAAAGATGTTTCTGCATTGAAGTGCATGTTGTAGACACTGTGTGGGAGCGGAATGTACCACAACGTTGATCAAAATGAAGTAAGTAACTGAGTTACATGTGATGATATTTCAAAATCAAGTCCACTAAACTCCCTATATAGGTAGATTCCATTTTGTTGCATTGATTTGATTTAATAATTAAAAGCAATCTTCATTCTACCATACTACACTTTTAATTAAGTACAACATATTTTGAGCATGCATGAGTGGACTGATATCGTATCTAAACTATCTTACGAATGGAACTTTCTTGATGCAAAACCATATCTAGTAATGAAAGATTCAAAATTGATGAGAATGATATAAAATAAAATTCAGCTTCGAAAATATTGTAAAAAAGAGGAAGAGATTTGTCACAGAGGCTTCAAAATCTGTACAGTCATTTACATACCGCCCTGACATGATGTGAATGGCTAGAAGCTTGTTACATTTATGAAATAGCCTTGTGTGCAACTTTGCAGGTACTCATTCGTCACCTCAGATACTCTTCGTGGTCCAACACCCCCCCCCCCTCCAGACAATAAAACATAAATGATGGTACAGCTAAAAAAAGAATATCTTTGTGTAAGATATATGAACTAGGCAACACTCAATTCGTTGAGATTTTTATCACTTCAGATGAAGTCGAAGCCTAGTCTTGTTACTTTTTTTAGTAGCGTAAGTCCATTCCACTGACAGAAATAATTAGACGATGATTTTACAGTTACTGACATGACTTATATGGTGAGCAGTTATCTGTAAAAGCTTATGACAAAATAAAGAAGGGAGACTATGAAAGCCGAACGTCCAGTACTTCATAAAGTGATTTTCATTCATCGTGAATGCAAAAAGTATAAAATTCCAACGAAAAAAACAACAACAAAACACCAATAGACAAATGGAATGGGGAGTGGAAAGACTTCGCAATGATCCAGGTGGGTTTTGTGTCCAATTGTATTCGAGAAAAGTATTGCACAGAAAGGGTTAGTCAATCAAAGAACATGTATTGATCTTTTGTGAATACGCTGCTAAAGCGTTCTCTTTGAAAAGAAGGAATATATCTACAAGAACAATAGCCGGCTGGATGTTGGCATCACAGTCAATCACATCTGCACAATGGTAACATATGAGTAATCCTAGCTTTAGTTCATTTCGTAGAAGCTACTTTCATTACGTTTTCCTGAGTTGATATTTGTAAAGAGGCAAACAGTTTAACAACTTCGCATTGCCCTGCTGGAAAGATTTAAATCCTACTGTAGCATTCCATTTCCGATGATCCAGTAGGTTAAGCACACTGCAGTTTGAGTTATGTAGTTCAAAATGCTAAGCTGTATTACTAAATAAATACACATCAAAGTCACCTTTAGGTACTTTGGTTGGCTAAGTAGCCTTGAGCCAAGATTCTTCGACCTGTGCAACTAATTCCACGGTAAATATAAATTTATTCACGCTTCTCAATTTCAACTGGAGGACATTTTATCAAGGACAATGATTTGGCCTATGAAACAACAATAATCAATACTAATTTTATGAAATTCATTGTTGTCTGTAGCTCTCCTTTAGACATCCCTTCACTGTTTTCATCAATTTTGAAATCACTGAAATTTGTTGGTTCAAAGTGGTTATGCCATCTACCTTCTTGTTTCTTTTTACTTGTGTGGTAGGCAATTCGAATCTCATTTCCACCATATATTCTTACTCAGTAGTCAAAATAATTGCCAATATATGCTGAAATTATTAAGAGGTTATCATATATCGTGGACCTATTTTGTATTGAACAACTTGACTTTGCTACCTTCAGTGGTGAAAGCACATTTTGAGAAATGCATGGCAAAGTACAGTAAATGTAGGAAAACCAATTTCCTAACTGCTGTCCCTTTAGGAAGTAGGCTAGTCACAGAAAAAACCCAAGTTTTCAAGCATATGTTGCAAATCCATATATTAGTCTGTTGGTTCCTACATGTCAAGTTGATGCTAATAATGTAGTTGCGAGTATAAGAAACGGTCATAAGTTGCATATTCGAACTAATAGATCACAACTTTACCGATTCACATCAGGTTTTCGATAAGAAACAGAAAAAAATCATTTCAGTTTGGTGATTCGACAAAAGTGAATAAACACAGCGAAAATGAAGAGGTGTCTGAAGAAGAGTTATATTTAATCCAAATTAAAAATTCAGTTTGTAGGTTTGTGGAGAATTCCTCCCAAGTGCTCATTAGTGACTTGCTTCAAGATGAGATTTACCAAAGTTCTAATGAGAAGTCATGACCAGTGGGACGAACTATTTCTGACGTGAGGTCAAGTACTCAGGGATGACATTGGGTTGAAGTCGCACTATATCGTGGACTGACAGAAGTAGGAAAATGTGGACCATTAGACTCCGACCAAGCGTGCTTAACGTGAAACCTGAAGGTTCTGAGCCCTAAGTACTGATCGAATTCATATTTTCAATGTCGCCACCGATCTAGCAGGTTCAGCGTAGTGGTGTACATATCTTATGATCCTCTGTAGTATGAAGTAAAATGATCCTTTGTTTCTTTTCCCTGTTCACTTTGAAGCGTTGCTTTGGGTACTTATTAGGTCTGCGTAAACACTGACATCCAGCAATTTATTCCTTAGCAATCAACCTCCAATAAACACCAGTAAAGGACAAAGGTTTCTATCTTATTTACAAAAGACACATGAACGACACCTTCAATTTTTGTGATGACAACTTACATCTGACATGCCTCTTTCAAAATTTCAGCCACACCCACCCTTCAGTCAAATTTACACTACAAGCTGAATCAAACTCGACGTTTCATTTAGTCGACAATTCATTTCAAATAACTATTTACAGAAAGCCTATTTGGAGCGAGAAACTGAGGAGCTTTCAAAGTTGAATGTCTCTCAGTAAAAAGATAAAAATTGTGCTCTCCCTGTCATCATGAATAATAAAGATACATAGCGACGATACGCACTGTTGAGGAGTCCTATACTGGGAAGAGATGGCTTCCCGGGTGCGCCCATGTTCCAATGGTTCTCCAACTGATCTCAGTCCGTGATAAATGCCACCTTGGAATCGAATTAAACATGTTGACAAAATAAACTCATGATTCTTATGCTTTAAACAATGAAACCGGAAGAAGTGAAAATTCACTTCGTACGACGCTTATCTGTGCGTTTATGAATGAACTACGAGGTTCTGACAGACTATGTGAAATTACTTAAAAACAGTGGTGGTTTACGTGATAGGATGGTTTCATTGGTAGATATATGGAGCGACGAAATGTATACCTTGAAGATCAAAAGTTTTCTTCGTGTATTTATTATTTGAAAGGAGCTTCTACAAACTTTAGAGTTTCAACAAAAATCTTTGTGGCTTCAAATCTAATCTGTAGAGAAAATTAAAATTAAATGCAAAAACTAAAGGTTAAACCAATAATAAACCATACCAAGCTTGCCAAATAATTTATGTTTATTGCTAAGGGTTCTTCATCAGTTGACAAGGAGCTAATTGATGAACCTGACTTTGATTTTTCTTTTTCACAAGAAGACAACGATGATTCGTTGTGGTTGTCATTTTGAAGGTTAAAACCCTCAGAACGAGAACATTCTATTCGGCATACGTTTTCATCTTGATTCTTTGGATGTTCAACTTGGATGATGTTTGCCGATGTATCAGTGTTTTGAATTGCAGATGTGCTTGGAAGAGAGCTTTATTCGTTTGATAGTTATAAAAAAAGAAATGAAATAGTGCAGTTGCACAAATGTACATTACAACCGAGGTAAAATGATTTATTCAAAAAAGTCATATAATTGTTTCATAAGAATATTACTCATTTTATTTGAAAGTTACAGTAACCATGTGATCCATGCAGTTGAGCATGCACTTTACAAGGTTAGTAATCACTACAAATTACTAATGCTTAATTGAAGTAACTACGCTAGAAAAACAAATGACATAACCGTATTTAACTGACTGACGACTGTGAATGGTAAGATGCTGATCAATAATTGATAAATGACGATTAAGCGTAGGAATAAATATATCTATAAAACAACTCTCTAAAGTAACCATTTAGACAAGACTACTTCAACGCATGAGACACAACCCATTCGTGTTTTTTCATATTCTCTTGTACACATAAAACAACCTTTACACACAAACCATCTTGTTCGCTTTATCATTTGCATCCAAAAGAAATGATTTCTTTAACCATGCATCAAAATTCGACCACTGTATTTAGAATAAATAGAAAGCAAACATTAATCCATTCTCCAACCTACCAACTCAGATTTATGTGTATTCGAGTGGCAGAAATCAACATCTAATTGAAAACTGAACACTTGCTAGTTTTCGCACTGAAAATGTGTCATTAATTACAGCAGCAAAACAAATGCGACAGCGTAAGAAACATTATAACAGTAATGAATTTCGCTGCATCAAACTGAGACGAATAAACAAGCAATCTATAAAACGGATACGCAAAACACTCAGAATATGAGAATAGATAGAGATGGCATCTCAAAAAAAGTTTACACATACACATAGATGCGAATAGTCATACCTAGATGCACATGCAACTAACAAAGGAATAGTGCACCATATTTGCGCATCTTTGCAATGACATAAACCTGTACAGAGTACGATACATATACACAAAAGTATATATATATATATATGCTTTTGCTAATTTGCATAAATTCAATCAATAAAAACACGCATTAAATACAAATATGCCTTCATCTTTTCTCATGCGTCACTTGATAACATTCTGTGAACTATTTAAGTTGTAAGAATGTCTTACACGGTGAAGATACACATGTGGATCACAATGATAAGCGAGATATACCTATTTCAAACATTTCTGGTGAGCTTAGTAACGTCACGCTATATATCACAACAATATCAATATCACCTGTGCGTTGACCAAATTAGGCGACCTGTACTATAATGAATTTTGGTACTTCTTTTCTAAGGTCAAACCAGGGTGACTATGTGGAACCAATGCTATTTTTTGACGCCATGTACTACTGAGGGTCTAATTTTTTGTATATGATGCCATGATCAATCTAGGCAATATGAGCACAATAAAATTGTATAAAACAGTGAGGGGTGGGACCCCTCCCCCTAAAGGATAGCCACCCATTCTGATAGCCTTGAATATAACTAGTTAGTGTCAGCAATCATATTACCACCGGTTGATCATTTAATTGCCATTTCATTATTCGACATCATGACACCCTGCTTATTAGTACACGCGAGAAATATGAATGTTCACATTATTATGAAGTATACATTTACGATGTTGTCTAGTGAGACAATGAAAGTTTTGTGATGAAGGCGTTTAACTTATTAACCACAGACAAATTTAAGACGTGATCCAGTGTCTTCGAAATACAATATACAAAGAGATGTTTAAAGTGTTACCTAAATAATAATAATAATAATAACAATTTACCTAGAAATCTCATGTTTGGACAACGTCTTCTGAGTAGAATCAAAAAGAATCTCAGGTTTCTTAATACTAGTGATTAAACATGATGTCGGCTGTTGATTGAGAGCTGGCTTCACGGTATTTGCAATGGGAAAGGAAGAATCAGTCAAGGAGTCATGGTATTTTCCACAACTTATATTATCAGAATTCAACTGTGCTTGTTGATTTAAAAACGCGAACACGTAAGGGATTCCACGAGAAACAATCTATTCGAAGAAAAAGATTATTCATAAAAATTTAAAAATTATCTAAAACCAGCATTATACCGAAGACTGAAAGAGTGCATCTAAAGATAATTTGACGCATGCTAACTTTGAAGATCACAGAAAAACTAGCGTAAATGTCCAATAGATTTGATATTGGGTTATCATTCGATATATTTCAGCTTCTTATTAAGTGATAGGGAGTAATATACAAATAACCAGCAACTTTATGGACCTCATCAGAAACTCAACTTACCTCAAGTTATAGACTCCCCCGAATATTCAATATGAAAGAGTAATTTGTTACAACAGTAAATATCAGATTTCTGTGTGTAACTTTGAACTGGAGAAAGGTAACTTATGATCATAAAAGCTTAGGGTTGAAATAAGAAAGATGACACGTTTGACCATTAAGCGTAGGGTCAAGGGTTTAGATAAATATCATCCACGTCAGCTTTAGAGACTTTGTAATATCATATACTCTCTAACGTTTAGTAACCTTCATATCCTAGTACATGCGCTTAAGTAGTGTTCTTGGGTTAAGAAATTGCATTATGTATAAAATCCATATTGTTCATTTACATTAATCTGTATTTCAGATGTTTCATTTGTTTCCGTCACTCTGAATAATTACAACAGTAATGGCTTCTTGTAAGAGGGGAAATCGGATGCAGAAATCTTGTTCAAAAACTACCAGGATGTGTTCGTATATGCCTGGACAAAGCAGGTAAATTTTGTGTTGGGTGGTGGCTAGCAATGTAATCTGAAACAAAGGTCCCCCAGTAACTAAGACCCATCAACTAGATATACCTGCATCCCACTGACTCATGGTGTTTCTGCTGAAATTCGAACTAAACAACGGTCAGCATAATAATAAAGGCAGATCAATTCGGTTCAGCAAAATAAGTATCGCTAAATAACACCCGATAGCCGATGTGCAATCAGTGGCTTTTGTGATTTAGCATCCCAGTGGACAATATTTTTGCTTTTGAAGTAACAAGCGCTAGATCAGTTTTTAATGGGAGAACCATAACTAACTAGGATTGAGTAAACCCGGTTGATTAGTCCTAAAGAGAGCGAAAAGAACTCACTGGTTTCTACTCCTGGTCACTGGTAGCTAAATAACAGAATAAAACTCAAGGCAACAATTGAGGCATTTACAAAAATACCGTATATGCCAATGGAAACGACCAATTTGGTATGGTACAATAAACAACGGGAAATCAAAATCATACATAAATAAGAAGCAGAAACGTTACGATTTATTAACTTAAGTCTCATCTGCGTTTCGATAACAGTACTACTGTTTGTCCCCACAATATTTCAGCCTCATCAATAGACATAAATTTCTCATCTATGTAATAACACATGACCGGTTACAAACCAGTTCTCCATGGACGCGAAATATTAGGGATACTGGAACACACACACACACACACACACAATGATACTCAAAAATGTCAAAAACAACCTATCACTTTATAGTTAAATGCTAGTCATTGTAAAAGGCTGACGAAAATGTAACCTAATAACATACATTCAGGTTATTCAGCTTGAGTAATTGTTCTGACTTTTTCGAAACGAACAGACATTTCTTTTTGAAACGATTTTAGTTACTGACGTTCTCCGGGTCGCATTTCATCGAATTCGTCAGATTTCGGTAGCACCAAGAGGCATTAACTGTCAATCAAACCTTAACATCAACATCACGTGCACTGAATGTAGATTTATATTATTAATCAGTCAGTCAGTAAACGTGTGTAACTTGCAGTCAATACATGGTGACCAAAGCTGCCCTATTGCACATCATAACATCAAGAAAAGATGCACCAGGATGAAAAACAATGAAACGGAAATAATATCAGAAGTCACAGGAAACCATTGCACAAAAAGAATAAGAGTTGGGACAAATAACCAAGCGTGATATAATAGTTAGGATGAAAATAAGATAAGGATACATCCGTACCAAGGACGTTGATTCTCAGCTGTCACCAAGAGTTTCAGTTTCATCGATTTCACTTGCCACACAGACCCCAACCTGCAGTTTATATTTCCCCACGTGGCTCAAGCCAACATTCAGAGACTTCAATGACTGATTCTACATTTCAGTCTAGCCATCCTTTCCCAACATTGTGAGTCATAGTATAGAATGATTACCTAAGCAAAAAATATCTCATGCACCTTGATCGACGAGTGTTAACCAGCACATCAACTGAGCGAATTATACTACCTAAAATCCTATGCGTAGCTTATACATATATATGGGCAGTTCTACAAAGGCAACACTGGTCAAACTCCTGAAGCCACCTCCAGTGGTCATGATTTGCAGCCAAAGCATGCTGCGTAGTACATTCGACCCGTATTTAGCAATTAAATGACTGCCTGCTACCAAAAATGGTGCTAATCTGTGTCGAGACTTCATCAGCTACTAATCCACCTAAGGTGATCTAATCTATCAAAGAAGATGAGTAGTCAACACAGATGTCATTTGTGTTAGTTAGAAAGATACATAGTAATGAGTCCAATACAGTGGAAACTCAACACTAAACCCAGCCTACTCATATTCCATTCTATAATGCTCATAGAAACAAACTGATTTTCTAAGTGCTTTATGTTAACAGAAAAATCATGTACTTACTGAATACCTTAGCTAATAAAATGGCAGTATTGTGGTTAAATTGTCGCTAATTGACTTTTACAACGGTATAACTGTTAACTTTTGTGTAGGCCACATTTAAAAGATTCATACTATTTACTTGATAATGATATAATTATTACTTACTGCGATAGGGGGAGAGCAAAGAGGATTATCTTCCAGAGACAACCTTTCTAGGCATAACATAAATCTAAGGTTCAATGGTAAGTGCTTCAGTTTGTTTGACCGTAAATCTAAAATCCTCAGTTCTCGAAGATCACTTATTTCTAAAAGGAGAGAAAACGCAGACGAAAAGTAGTAACAATTTAACTAGTATACACGAAGAAATATGAAATCAGATGCATAGTTAACTGTTTGACTGCTGAAATTTCTTCGAAAATATTCGTTGCATAAAGTGCTTGAAAACGTCTCAGTCTCGATTGCTTATTGTTGATCTTAAGAACTTCTCATGAACCTTTTTTGAAAGCACACTATCACTAAGTTATGTAAAACGTCCACTGACTTTCTGAAGCGAAAGATATCAGTAAAGGACACAGAGAGATTATTTAAAGTCTCTTATAAGTGATACGGAGATCACAAACCACGTTTGAAACTGAAAACTAACACCCACTGAGTACTGAATGGCCTACAACTGCTCAAAAACTATGTATAAGTGAAGAAATGTTAGATTACTTCTATTTTATGATATTTATTTCATAGTGATAAGTTACTCCTTCCATAGAGTAATCAGTGAACCGGCTGTTTAGTTTACTAATTTTGTATGTAACACCCAGTCATTTGGATGAAAATAAATAATAACTTTGGTAATTTTCTCCAGTTAGCTAGATTACATCTGGAGCCAATGTTTATGTTCTTTTGCAGATATAACGATAAGTTCAGCCGATAAGCCTTGTGGTTAAATCTCTAACTTTATCTATTTGCTTAGAATAAAAAATAAACTTGGCCAATTTTCGGTAATTCGACTTATTCACAATAGGGAAAAGATCGAATAAAGCAGAAAACTGCGAATTTTCTGTGAAGATTTTAAGAAAAACCGCATCATAAGCAATGTTCATAAGTTTCTTAGCATTAAACATAGTAGTTTACGGTGACTTTGTGTTAAATTGGTAGGGTTTAAAAGACACCACAAAAACTTCATTTTTGTAACAATTATAAATAAGCCTTAGTCTTTTGTGGTGTTTTAACGTATCCCGACCAATAATGAACTGGATGGTTTGGAGTGTACTAAACACTGCACTTTACGTCAAAATGTTCTTAAAGGCATCATTCGGTAAAACAAATCAATGTAGGAAACATATAAACTGTTCATTAAATGACTAAATCCATTTAAATGATCAGCAGCAACTTAACATCGATCATATCATTGAACATATGCAAGGGTAACTAAGACTATCCATTAACTTTTAACAATTTAAAACAATACCAATAATAAAAAGGGGATTTATGAAAACAAAAATATTTTGGCCTTTTCTGTAATGTCCTACCAACTTCTTTCATATTTCGGACTAGTGAAGAGATAGCACAATCGAATGATATTTGTTCGTTATTAATACCATAGCACCACAAGAAAATGTGGCGCTCGAAAAGATGAATACGAGTCTTTAGAGAGTCAATCGGCTAAAACGTAATGTAACAGAAGTGACTTTTACAGTCACTTAGAGGAAAGATGTCTTATAGGCATGAGATCAAAATAGATTCTAGGCCTTTAAATCACTAAGCGTGATTTCGATGTACCTTTTTATGTGTTACATACATCATTAAGACATCATCGTGAAAGTATAAACCGCATACGTAGATATAAAAAATAGTCTGACACAAAGTGAAGTCACCTCCCTCCGTATAAGTATTAGAAGAATCCAAGAAGCTAAACAAAATCAAATGATACGAATAAACCTGTTTTTAACATTTATTGAAAACCCAAAAATACCAGTCTGATATCGCCTGGTTAAGGAGAACTTAACAATGACCTATAAATAGCTTTGCGGTAGCTAATTAACGCAACATGAAGTTTGATGCTGGGAAATGTGGAACGTGTTAACGTCTGACTGGTGGTTCTTATAAGAGAAAATAAGAATATTTGACGAAGAAATGCGGGACAACTTAGGAAGTAAGATAGAATGGAAAGATTGTTTTATAAACTGCGCTGAATATCATATTTAATAAGTAGTTTTCCTAGCAAACAATTAAATCTATACCCATCAGTGTTATTCTCCACAATAGCACAGCGATAGATATCTACAAGTACACTAGAAGCCAAAATAATCAACCTAACAAAACCTTAATTTAATTATTTACTATCAGCTACCTTATCGCTTATATACAAGTTAAATGAACTGTCTTTTATCAATATGCAAAACAGTGACGCCTTATAGAAACCATTCAATTATGAGGATATATTATCTGCTAGGATGGACGATGGGTGCGCCGAAGGGGTGAACAGACAAAAAAATACTCAAAAGGCCTTGAGACTTGTAGCAAACATGGACTGATGTTTTACGAATTGGCTTCAAGATTTATTTGACCAAGGTATTTGGCTTCATGTGTTAAAATTTATGACACATACTTACAAACATCAAAACCACCCGGGTACTGCTTGATTACAGAAAAATTCAAGGTATTCGTAGAATGAAAATATTTTAACATAAAGAGATTCTAATATAAGTGTGTTTCTTCGGGTGATTACCTTCTGGGAGCTCTTCAATAAGGTTACTTCCAACCATTAGAACCTTCAAGTTGTGAAGTGAGCATATTGTCGAGGGAAAAACTTTGATTCCATTAAAGGATAAGTCCTAATACAGAACTGCGGATTTAGAATAATAATTACCAATTCCTGAAGATATTTCAATTTAGAAAAATTTGATGGCAAAGAGGACAAAAAATTGTTGGAAATCAACAACGATCGTAGATTTGAGAGATCACACAAGAAGCTTGGCAGTGAGAATATTTTATTGAAGCTGAATTGAAAAGATGAGATAAGTGGTGCAAAGTATACTTTGAGGTATACCTTAAATTTAAAACTGTTAGTAAGCTGCACTCCTTTATTCGGCTGGGAAGATTAGTTATTTGGTTACTGGATAAGTCCAAACTTTCGGTAAACTTTAGTGACTGGATAGAAGTGGAAAGGTTCTTCAGTCTACAATTCGAAAAGTCTTTACAAAATGATTTCAAAGGTAAACCGGCTCAAAATACTCGCTTTGATCTCCAGAGAGTAGTTTGAAAACAAGTAGCTCTTTGAAATGATTTCACTCTTGGGTGAATCAACAAGCCTTTCGGGTGCAACAGAGCTGTCAAGCATTAATTCTTTTTCATTTCGAAGAGGATCGAAATCTAAAACGCCACAGCGTCATGTCCTTGAAAAGCGAAGCAATAAAACACTGATACTTACAATCTCACTGCTTTTAAATTTCATTTTTGAACATTTCGGAATTATTTTTTACATCGATCATTTACCTAATAACTCAGAAACAGAATGCAGTGTAGCATTAATTTGGTTTACCGAGAAATAATTAATTTACTGTTTGACATTACAGATCCGGACATCAAACAGTTGTTGGAATTGGTTGTAACAGCAATAATCATAAGACATTTTCCCCATTCCAAGCCATAATTTTACATTTCAGAATTCCATCAGTTTACTCGTTGTATAATTTCAAATATACATTAAAAATGGTGCTGGTTAGCAATGAGTAGTGGTGAATAACGGAAAGCAGGAAGAATGAAAAGATATTCAGCGAGGAGGAGGGAGAGGACGTGGGAAAGATAAAGGAAGTCATGGGGAAACCTAGTTAGACCCAGGGTAGATGGGAAAGAAAATAGTGATGAGAAGAGACCTAGTAGATAGGGTGAGAGAATAGACAGTCAGAGGGAGGATAATGTGCAGATATTATTACAGACGAGATAACGGAATTCGAAATGGTGATTTCGTCGGCAGGAATATGGAGACTGGAGGCAAGGTGTGTAACAGGGAACTGTAATTTGAGTCATTTTCTCGATGTTAGCGGTAGTACAATAGAGTTGGTATGCAGTGACTATGTCGGGGTGAAGTCGAATAGGTCGGCGTCTACTGCCCAGTCCGCATCTCAGCTGGATAAGTGTGAGTTGTGTGCCGCTGTATAGTTGTCCAACCTGTTATTGAAGCTGTCGACAGATTCAGCAGCAGCGGTCTGGGTAGACAATGCGTTCCATTAGCCGAAAAGTTGTAGGAAAAAAGTGCGAACGCACATTAGTTTCTGCTCCTTGGCGAACGACTCTCCTTCGGTTATCGCGATGAGTGCCACAGTAAAGACTAGGCAGACCTCCACTGCTCAGATGACCTGATTACTTAACATATTTTACACCATGAGCAAGTCACCGCTTAACCTTCGGGGGCCAAGAGAGTCATGGCCTTAATCCTTCAGTTTATCCCGGCTGGATTTTTATCGCATTCCCACAACGCCTTTTGTAGCTCATCTCTAGACCTGTGACAGAAGATTCACATCACTTTTTGGGTGTAGTGGTGCAACGATGTTGTGGACCTCAAAGTAAGTCATACATGGGTCTTGCAGATGTTCAGAATGATTTCCGATGTGACAGAGGCTGAGAAACAAGGGTATTTCATTTACAAAAAGAAGGAATAACAGTGCACCAATGATCCCTACTTCCGATACACCAAATAGTGATCTTCTCTATTCTTATTGCAAATAGACTCTTGGAAACCTGCAATTACATTGGAATTACGATATTTCATCAGTACTATTCTTAAATACCATTGCATCCATCTTCAAGCAACTCCAGTGCAATCGTGCGACCTGTGATGAAAATCCTTATGGCATCACACGAGGATACTTCCAAGAAGCTTTTCGGCATTTATCAATCCGCTGTTTCATTGATTTGCGCCATTTCATCCAAAGTATCTGTAAACGGCATACAAAAATGCAGAAAAACACTTACAACTTTATCCAATATTCACCGAGCTATTAAGCACAATGTGGGGAAGCATGGCGGTTACTGTAGACATATGTCCAATTTAGCATGAACAAACAAAAGCAGATCATTTCATCAGGAAGATGATATACTGTTATCAGTATTATTTGTTGTGGTCTATACAGTACATCTTGGCGTTTCAATGAATCAGAAGATGCATGTCTTTTGAAGGACATTGAATTTGCCGTGGTACTTCGCTCAATATATATGATCCTTCAAATTAAAGCACTTGAGTAATTTAGCCGGCATTACTTTTTTCGAGCAAGAAATTGCTCTTCTTTTTAAGTGATGACTTTACATATTTATTGTACACGACTACCATTTCTGCCAGATAACTTAAAGACATAACAAAAATTCTAAATTTGGAATAATGTTCACCATTCCTATGTGGTGTGAAGTTTTTTTCTCCAGACTGGAGGTCTCCACTACTTGGAATGAAAACATGATAAACAATTTATTTGTAAGGGAAAGTATTGCCACCACTAATTGTTATAACCTTACCCGTGAAAATGATATGCACCTGTAAGTTCAGGGGTAAATTATTATTATTATAAGTCCTGTTTACTTTCTCGCTGTCTGGATGGTCCTCCAGACACGCTATCAGCCGACCTCTGATATCCAGCCTTGCTGCATTTCGCATGGAAACGGTGAGTGAGACTGTATCAAGGCTTCACCAAAGTCCGGGAAATCACATGAACGCGGACTCAGATGTCCTAGCGTTTCATCCAGATACCACCTGAGGCTGGGAGGCGAACGACCTGTTACTTCAGGAACCATGTTGAACATCACACGATCTCCACTTCTTCGTTCAGCCATTTTAGCAGTATAGAAAGCTCTTCATCACTTTCGGTAATTGGTCACGGGAGAGCAACCAACTTCCCGCCGTTTAGCCTTGAGTGTACATCAAAAAGTAGCTGGCTTACAGGTGATTCCGACTTCCATTTGTAAAATGTCTTTGCCATATTAATTAGCCATCATCCGCAGCAACTACTCCACTTGATGCACGTGAAAGGGCTTTAAACGTCCTCAAGTACCTGCGTAATTGTTGACACTGGTGTCTGGGCTTGGCTTGGTACCCTTTGAGAAGGTTTTTTGAACGTCAGGTATGATGTTTAGTTCCAGAAAAACTAGGTCGCACTAAACGTGGGGCGTCGGCGAGTACAAAAACACGGAATATGTCCGATGTCAGCCTTCGACTTGGCACCCGATATTTGCGATATTCCTAGAAAGTATATCATATCTCCCATCATCATAATGTGATAGAACGTCCACATCATTTAACATCTCCTGATGAGAAGTGCAGGGATTACTACCGCTCCCATCCATCAATTGAAGATGACCCATATTATCAGGTCTCATAAACTCGCTTTTGTCTTCACAACACCCACCAGCTGAATAGTTATCTTCTTTCAAAATCTGAGGACTTGTGGATGTATCTGTCACACGGCATCCGACTGAATTTCTCAACAATCCCCCATGCTGCTGATTCCAATCTTTTCTCACAACGTTGCGCAAATCTTGAATTTCTTCATAAGAAATATCTATCATTTTTCAACCTGATATAGCACTGTAGCCCCCACTTGATATGATCTCTGCTACAAAGGCATACGTGAGTGGATTTGACGTGAGTTATATATATATATATATATATATATATATATATATATATATAACCTCGCCTGGTTAACTAGTTTACTAGTTACTAGCCGGTCCTAAGCCCGGGTAAAGAGGGAAGGTTGGGCATAGGGCTAGCAACCCTACCCCGTAAAACAAATCTAACCGCTAAAGAAACTTCAAAGCACAAACAAAATATAAAAAATGAAAACAAACTTATTCCCCGCTGGAATCGGAGAGGCGAAATGACGCCAGTTGGTGAAAGCCTTCGGGAAGCCAATTGGCCGATGTGTCTTCTCTCGATGAAAGCGAAAGTAAACGTGGGGACATGGAATGTCCGCACGATGTTTGAACCCAGTAAGGCAGCCCAGATTGCAAAGGAGATGAGAAGGTATAACATCGAAGTGCTTGGGATTTGCGAAAGCAGATGGAATGGGAGTGGACTCTCCAAACTGTCAACTGGAGAATCAATAATCTACTCCGGTCACCCAGACGCCAACCACGAGCACACTGAGGGAGTGGCTATCATGATGTCCTCAAGAGCATCGAAGGCTCTCATGCAGTGGGAACCAATCTCCTCCAGGATCATGTCAGCAAGATTCAACTCAAAAGGAAGAAAGGTCACAATCATACAATGTTATGCACCTACAAATAATGCAGAGCAAGAGAAAAAGGAGGAATTCTACAGACAACTTCAGTCAACACTGGACAAGACGTCAGTTGGCGATATCAAAATTCTAATGGGCGACATGAATGCCAAACTGGGAGGGGACAACACGGGAAGAGAACTAACCATGGGTCGAGAGGCGCTAGGTGAAATGAATGAGAATGGAGAATTGTTTGCAGAATTCTGTGCATTCAACGATTTGGTGATTGGAGGCAGTGTGTTCAGGCACAAGGATATCCACAAAGCGACATGGATTTCACCAGATGGACACACTAAAAACCAAATCGACTTTATCTCAATCTCAAGAAAATGGAGACGCAGTCTACTTAACACAAGGTCAAGAAGAGGAGCAGATGTAGGTTCAGACCACTATCTAGTGCAAGGAACCTTCCAAATCAAGTTAAAAGCCTTCAAGGAAGCTGGTGATAGACCTCAATTCAAGTACAACACTCGGAAACTGAAGGATGAAACTACAAAGGAGATCTTCAAAGCAGCCATCAAGACAAAATGGGAGACGTCGAGGGACATCCCTGAAGAAACCTGTGTAGAAGAACACTGGAAGTCTTTGAAAGCTATGTGGAAAGAAACCTGCACAACAGTATTAGGAAGGAAGAAGAAAGAAGACAAGGAATGGATCTCGACGGATACCTGGAAGCTGATAGAGGAGAGGAGGATGGTGAAGCAGAAGATAAACCAGTGCAAGGATGCTCAACGACAAGAGGAACTGAGCACAATGTATAAAACACTGGATAAAGAAGTGAAGAAGAGTGCACGCAAAGACAAACGACACTTCTACGACACACTGGCAAGTGAAGCAGAACAGGCTGCAGGTAAGAGAGACCTGACGACATTGTATCAAATAACCAGGTTGCTATCAGGGAAGAGACCAACACAGATGAAACCAATAAAAGATGAAGAAGGAAATTTAATTACAAAAGAAGAGAAACAGAGGAAACGATGGGCCGACCACTTCAAGAAGCTCTTGAATCGACCACCACCTGCACTTCGTCCAGAAATACCACCTGCAGCCGCTGAATTACAAGTGAACATAAATCCCCCAACGAAAATGGAAGTCCTGAACGCCATAAAGCTACTGAAATGCGGGAAAGCAGCAGGACCAGATGGAATACCGCCAGAAGCACTGAGAACAGATGCAGAGACAACAGCGGACATGCTCACACCACTATTGCAGAAGGTGTGGAAGGAAGAGAAGGTACCTGACGATTGGAAGAAGGGTTACCTTGTCAAACTGCCGAAGAAGGGAGACCTCAGTGCTTGCAAGAACTGGCGAGGAATCACTCTCCTATCCACCCCAAGTAAAATATTAAGCCGCATCATCCTGGAGAGGCTTAAAGACGCACTGGATTCAAAACTGCGACCGGAACAGGCAGGCTTCAGGAAGTACAAATCATGTGCTGACCAAATTGCAACGCTTCGTATCATCATAGAACAGAGCGTAGAATGGCAATCAGCTCTATACCTCAACTTCATCGACTTTGAGAAGGCCTTTGACAGCGTCGACCGAGAAGTAATTTGGAAACTGCTTCAATACTACGGAGTACCGCAAACCTTTATCCGCCTCATTCAACAACTATATGAAGATGCCACATGCCAAGTAATCCACAATGGGAAGCTCAGTGATGCCTTTGAAGTGAAGACAGGAGTGAAACAAGGTTGCCTACTATCCCCCATGATATTCCTTATTGTGGTGGACTGGATCATGCAGCAAACAGTAGGCAGCGAGAAGAGGGGGATACACTGGACGACGGAAAAGAACCTAGAAGACTTGGATTTCGCCGATGACTTATGCCTAATGTCACATAAACTTGAAGATCTGCAGGCAAAAACTAACAAGTTGACAGAGGAGGCAGCTAAGACGGGACTTCAGGTGAATATAGAGAAGACAGAAGTGATGAAGATACCGCACCACCACCATCAACAACAACAACAAACTCCAATCACCGTCAACGGGAGAAACTTGAAGGAAGTAACCTCCTTCACTTATCTAGGAAGCACTGTTTCAACTACAGGCGGGACGGACGAGGACGTCAAAGTCAGAATCGGAAAAGCAAGACAGGCATTCATTAGCCTGAAACCAGTGTGGAGATCTTCTGCACTCAGCATGCGGAACAAGATACGGATTTTCAACACCAACGTCAAGTCAGTGCTCTTGTATGGCTCAGAGACTTGGCGCGTCACGAAAGGCATTTCCAATAAACTACAGACATTCATCAACAACTGCTTACGCTCGCTGCTGAAGATCAGATGGCCAGAAAAAATAAGCAACAAGGAACTCTGGGAACGAACCAACCAAGAACCTATCACGCAACAAATATGCAGGAAGAAGTGGAGATGGATTGGCCATGCACTGAGAAGGCCGACTGAGGACATCACGCGTCAGGCCCTCGAGTGGAATCCCCATGGGAAGCGACGAGTTGGACGTCCGAGGGTGACATGGAGGAGGTCGTGCGAGGAGGAAATGAGAGCTTCTGGGCTGTCGTGGAACCAGGTTCAAAAGATCTCAGAGAACAGAGGTCACTGGAGGCGTGCTACTGAAGCCCTATGTTCCACTAGGAACCCAAGGGACTAATAATAATATATATATATATATATACGAACTCTTGAACACAACAGCTTCATTTGAAATATGGCTGACACGGAGAGTGAACGATGAGGAGATTTACCGCGAACAATTCAACCTGACCCGGAATGACAAATCACAGAATTCAAGAAGCTGCTTTACTTTTTACTCCTGGCTTCCTTGAAAGCCCACTAGACTCTTCCCCAGAGAATTGGCACTAGAGGTGTACTCTGGTGTAGAATTAAATGCTGAGGGGATATCTCTCTGGTAGGAGTTGGACACTACCTGACTGGAGCCCCTGCCACATTAGCTGAGATGTTGATACAACGCATAAGAGGAGCTCTGCAGTTGAGTTTTTCACAGGTGTTCATTGTAGGAGATTTTAACTTCGATTGACCGTCTACTAATGAAGGTCAACTTACTGTTTTAAGAGAAGTTCTGGAAAGATCACTGCAAAAATGCTTGAGCGAACATGTTACACGTACTCTTTGGGAGTTTAACGATAAGGTGTAGTGACTCGATCGTGTTTTACCAATCAGTCCAGTTAAATATTATTAGCCTTCTTGGACTCAGTGGCCACATAGTTGTTTCATTCAGTATTTCTGTGTTTAAACCACTCATTCTTGATCAGCCAGTAGTCAACAATTAAAGGCGGACTGATTTCGAGTGGTTCCTTCAAGATTTGGAGGGTTCCACTCGGTTAAACTTTGATGACCTACCGGATCTAGGTTCCGGACGGGGGCTTTTGCAGGACACATTCGCTCAAACGATAAATAATAACGCTCCTCCAACTCAACAAGGAACCGACAAGTCCTACTCCTACTCGTTCAAGTCATGTATGCATAAACTTAAGAGGCATGAGGCGTCATCTGGGAGTCAATAGAAGGTCACTTATAGCCCTACTAGCCGGCAAAATTAAGAAAAATTCATAATGGATCTACCGTAAGAATCAGAAATGGCGGAGCAAACTGCCGGATACAACTGTGCGGAACCTGGAGCTAGATCACGTGCAGTTGTGCTCTCTCACGAAGCAAGTTAACAGTTCACTTAGCTTAGGATCCTCCACACTAACTCCAAGGTAAGAAACTCAATGACCGAAGATATTCAAAACAACTTCTGACACAGGAGGGATAACCACATGTCTGTCAGGCACCCGTGTTGAAGAGGGGCCAAGTTATATACAGTTTGAACCCACTACACTTCAGAGAATCTTGAAGAACCTGGACTTGAATAGGCCTTCAGGAATTAATGGGCTTCACTCAGAAGTGCTCAAAGGGTGTGCCAATGTTCTGAGTGCCCCTCTAGCACACCCCTTCGGACGCTAATTTGCGGAAGGTGAGTTATGCCCTGATTGAAAACACGCGGCTGTCTTCCAAATAAAAATGTTGGAAACAAACTGATTGCCACTTACCTTGAACTAAACTCCCTGGTATCTTCAGTCACGAAGGACACGGAAGGAGCTATAAACTACTGATTTTCTGATTAGCGACATAAGAATTCAATCTCAAATGACTGTGAACAAGGGTCTTCTACCTGAAAGGTCATGCAGCATCAACTTGCTGGTAGTTTGCAGAAACTGGACTATCTAAGTTAAGTAGAAACAGATCAATCAAACTGGTTGACTTGATATTTCTGAGGCCCTTAAAAGGGAAACAAGCGATATCCAGTGTAAAAAACTTCAGCCGATGAGTGCATACAGAAAATTTCTCATGTAGCCTGGAGACTATCCAAACAGCAAAGTGCAGTAAGCGTCGGAAAATGTATGTCTGCATAGATGACGATGGTGAATGGTGTGCCACAGGGATATTTCTAGTGAGAAATCCGTGGACGGAGAGGCCAATCACTAATTATTCATACGTTTTATACACCCATAAATACGAGTCGTGGAAGGAACGCAGTAGCTCAGTCAGGTGGAATAGCATACTTGCGGGGCCGTGCCAGGATGCCGATGCATTCCAACTAACTGGCTAGAGGGTCGATTACGAGTAGTGCAACATAACACGACAGCGTGCCGAATGGCAAGGATGCTTGACCTGGTGTCTTCAGCTTGGTGAGTCCAGTAAAACTGTGAACGTCAGCATCCAATACAGCAGGCATTCCCAGCAGAATTATTCTATATTACGTTTAAACGCAACATGGTGACCTGGAAATGCATTGATATAGTCGTACACGTTGGTTAGTTAACTGTGGGTACTTTACTGATACTCCAAATTGTATAAATGGGTCCTTCATGGTTAGCAAAGCTAAAAACTGAAGATCAGTCTAGGTAATAAACTGTCGTATTGCTAATCGGCAAACTCTGCGAATGGACTAACAACGTCGAATGGTCACAAAGCAAACCTTGAACACTGAGCGCTTTCGATATTGATATTGGAGCCTGTCGGTGAAATGGGAGATGAAAATCCATATCTGTCTCATGAATTTCAGTAAATTTGAACAAGACTATGCACACTAATGACCTTATGTGTAAATTACTCATTACTAAAAACCAGTTCGTAAACTTTCAAAAATCATGAATTTGACGTTGCTCGTAAACTGGTATCCCTCGTATTAAACTTGTTAAATGAAGACAACATTTATAATTATCTAAATGTTAGCACTCTATGTACGCTGTAAAGTAATATTTTCTTGTTGGTTTCATAACTAACAGGACCTTCGGTCTTTTTGAGTTTTTGAGTTTAATGACATTGTAGCGCCACACACTTCCCCAAAACCAATAGCCTAGGGTCTGACGACTTCGACATTGATGCTGACCTTGATAGTTTAACTGGACCCGCTAAGCTGGAGGCACCCGGTGAAGCATCCTCGCCATTTGGCACGCTGTCGTGTTACGTTGCACTGCTCGCATTCGACCAGTTAGTTGGAACGCATCGGTATTTTGGCACAACCATCCAAATATATTATTCCATCCGACTACGCTATCGTGTTCTTCCTTGGTCTCGTATTCGTGGGTATATAACAAGTTCGAATAATTAGTGATTGGTCTTTGCGTCTGTCAAGTTCGCACCAGGACAAATCCTAAATTAGTGAGCCCGACGTGATCACATATCTGGACCAATAATAAATATTGAATTGGTGAGCCTGTTCCATTTTTATATATTTGTATTGTTTTCATTTCGATAACATTTATATATCCATTTACTACACTTTCTCATGTCCGACCACACTCTCAAGCTTATTCGTATTAAGCCGACTACGAACACGATCCAACTCGTGCCATATTGGCCAGACAATGCAGAAACATGGTTTCTGTATGCCGAGGCCGATTTTCGAGAACAGGGTGTCTCAGATCCTCATTCTCGATTTCTCGCTGTCATACGGTCACTACCGCGAGAATTAAACAGGTATGTTACAGCACACATGTTTAATCCTGAAGTAAGTGATCCTTATGCACTTCTTAAGGCCGCACTCTCGCTAGCGTCTAGACGAATTACTTCGTAACATCGAGCTAGGCAGCCACTCAGCTACTGAAGTCCTCGCACGCATGCGAGAAGTAATCGGTGCACGAACATTCGACGATGGTTTCTTCCGAGAACTATTTCTCTCGAAACTACCACAACCGGTGCAAACCGTGTTGGTGACACTGCAGTCAGTCCCACTCGACGACCTGGCAGCCTCAGCAGATAAAATACTGGAGATTTCCAGCAGACCCGTCTCCAACGTATATTCTATCTGCGACAAACCAGAGAGCCAGGATTCAGAGGTGACCAAGTTGTGCAACTCTGTGAAACGGTTGCTACGATCTCGAAGTCCTAGATCACGTAGCACTTCACAGAAACGCACCTTGGCGCATCGCAGCAAGTCGCGTGGTAGCCCCAAAACTAAACCCAACAGGGTGTAAAACCCTGAATGGTGCTGGTTTCATAACACTTACGGGGATGAAGCCAGAAAATGTCGTAAACCATGCCGTTTTAAGAAGGACAAACTCGGGAAACGGTCACGCCGGCACGTGCTCACGGCAACCGTAGCCGGCGGAAAAAGCCGTTTGCTCTACGTCACCGATATTAAAACGAAAGTCCGCTACCTCGTCGACACCGGCGCAGAAGTTAGCGTTCTTCCAGCAACGACAAAGGAGCGTCATCTTGACCCATCCTTCAATCTTCAAGCAGCCAACGGCAAGGCAATCGCGACATTCGGGAGACGGTATGCCTACCTCAACTTAGGTTTACGCAAACCTATCCACTGGATTTTCCTCCTGGCAGACGTCTCTATGCCCATCATTGGCATAGATTTGCTAAACCATTACGATCTACTCGTAGATGCTCGCCGTCGACGACTGATAGATAACAACACAAAGTTATCTATTGGCGGCACCACCTATGTAGGTCCGAGTTTAGCCATCGTTAGGACTAAACAATCAGGCGACGCGTCCTACCAGGCAGTTCTGGAGAAATATCCAGAGTTACAACAACCGAAGCACACTCTTCCGTGCATAACCAGCAATGTTATGCATCACGTCACAACCACAGGTCCACCTGTGGCATCCAAAGCGCGTCGTTTAGCCCCCGATAAGCTCCAAACGGCGAAAAATGAATTCGACCATGCTCGAACTGGGCATTATCAGACCGTCAAACAGTCCTTGGGCATCGCCATTGCACATGGTTCCCAAAAAGGATAGCAACGACTGGCGTTAACCGGTGATTACCGAAGGCTTAACGCCAAAACAACTCCGGACTGCTACCCGATACCTCACGTTTACGACTTGACTGCAACCTTATGCGGAATGAACATTTTCTCCAAAATCGACTTGGTCAAAGCGTACAACCAGATACCTATGGCAGCAGAAGATATCGCGAAAACAGCCATTATTACTCCTTTTGGCCTGTTTGAATTCCTGCGCATGCCATTTGGTCTTCGGAATGCAGCACAAACATTCCAACGCTTTATGGGACGTCTTCCGTGGTTTGAATTTTGTTCATGTCTACATCGATGACTGTCTAATTGCGAGTCCAGATAAGGAAACTCACCTCAAACATTTGGACCTCGCATTCGAAAGACCTAAAAAACATGGCATCACAGTCAACTTACAGAAGTGTGAAATAGGAGTTGAATCACTCAGCTTCCTTGGGCATACCATTGACAACAAAGGTATACGCCCATTGAGAGATAAAGTGGCGGCTATCACAAACTATCCAGAGCCGACCACTGTGAAACATCTCCGCACTTTCAATGGCCTGGTAAGTTATTACCGAAGGTTTATCCCTAACTGTGCCTCTGTCATGAGACCACTAACAGATCTACTTCGAGGAACTGCGAAGTTCGTGTCTCTGGACAACGCGGCTAGACTTGCTTTCTCTAAAGTCAAGGAAGCCATTTCGAACGCAACCATGCTTATGCATCATGACCCCAATGCTCCTTGAGTATTGCTGTTGATGCATCTGATTCAGCAATTGGAGCAGTTTTGCAACAGTTGACTGACAACCAGTGGCAACCGTTAGCCTTTTTCTCGAGGCGGCTGCAAGACGCGGAAACAAGATACAGTACATTTGGTAGGGAACTCCTAGCCATGTACTGTTCTGTACGCCATTTTCGACATTCTGTGGAAGGTCGTGATTTCATTATTTTCACAGACCACAAACCGTTAACGTTTTCCCTCAGCTCGGCGTCTGACAAATACTCCCCTCGTGAGTCGCGACAGCTGGATTACATTTCCCAGTTCACGTCAGACATCCGCCACATTTCTGGAGCAAACAACTCCGCAGCCGACGCACTATCTCGAATAGCTTCGATAAACATATCGAGGGTATTGATCTCGTTGAACTAGCTCGGCGTCAAAAGGAAGACCTTGAGCTGCATCATGAGTTGTCGTCCACAACTCTCAAACTGCGACTTTGTCCTGTTGGATCAGACAAGGAGACAATTTTGTGCGATGTCTCTGCTAGTCAACCACGCCCAATAGTTCCGAAGAGTTGTCGACGCAACGTCTTCAATACGTTGCACAAACTCTCTCATCCAGGTGTACGAGCCACCATTAGGCTTATCGCACAACGTTTCTGCTGGCCTGGGATGAACAAAGACGTTAAGGAGTGGGCTCAGTCGTGCTTAGCTTGTCAAAAGTGCAAAGTCACGCGACACACGAAAAGCCCTTTAGGCTCTTTTATAGCCTCAGACATGCATTTTCTGGCTTTACACCCATAGGCGTTGTGAAACCAGCACCGCTTAGGGTTTTTCACCCTGTTAGGTTTAGTTTTTAGACAACTACGAAGGTTTCTGCGATGGACTGAGACGTCTTTCCGTGGCGTGCTACTTAAACTAGGGCTTCGAGTTCGTGGAAGCTGTTTAACAGTTTGAACACTCCTGAATCCTAGCTCTCAGGTTTTTCGCGGACAGAATATACTTTGGAAACCAGTCTACTAGAGATCTCCAGTATTTTATTTGCTGAGGCTACTGGGTCATTCAGTGGAACTGACTGAAGTGTTACCAACGGGGTTTGCACCGATTGTGATAGTTTTGAGAGAAACCATCCTCGCAAAAGACCATTATCTAACATTCGTGTGCCAACAACTTCTCGTGTACGTGGTAGGACTTCTGTGGCTGCCTAGCTCGATGTTACGAAGCAATTCGTCTAGGCCTCGGCAATCTGTGAGATCACTTTTCTTCAGTGGTGTGGCTTCGAGAAGTGCATAAGGATCACTTACTTCAGGACTAAACATATGAACCATAACATGCCTGTTTAACTCCCGCGGTAGAGAACGCATGACACCAAGCAATCTTGTATGAGGATATGAGACTCCTTGTTCTCAAAAATCTGCCCCAGCGCACAGAGACATTGTTTCTGCATTGTCTGACCAGTATGGCACCGTTGGGTTGTCTTCGTCGTCGACTTGTCACGGGTAAGCTTCGGAGTGTGGTCGGACCAGGAAGGAGTTGTATATGGATATATAAAGCTTATCAAAATGAAACCAACACACAGGCAGAAAATGGAACGGGCTCAGCAATTTGTGTTTTTTTCTTCGTCGTGCTCATCAATTAACAGATTTCCTGGCGCGAACTTGACAGATGCAGAGGCCAATCACTAATTATTCATACGTTTTATACACCCATAAATACGAGTCGTGGAAGGAACGCAGTAGCTCAGTCAGGTGGAATAGCATACTTGCGGGGCCGTGCCAGGATGCCGATGCATTCCAACTAACTGGCTAGAGGGTCGATTACGAGTAGTGCAACATAACACGACAGCGTGCCGAATGGCAAGGATGCTTGACCTGGTGTCTTCAGCTTGGTGAGTCCAGTTAAACTACGAACGTCAGCATCAATGTTGAATCCAGTCAAACCTCAATGAATTTTGTGGTTCTATGGCGTTACATCCTGGGTCTAACAACGCTTCTCTTTTTTACCAATGACCAAAAGGATCCCTCAATTCTGAATGACTATCATACGTCGACAATCTGTGTTTGTGCGGTAATTACATGTTGCAGAGCATTTTTCTTTTCTCCTGGAGGACTGTACATAAGCTCTGAATCGGACTACGTAAATGTTGCTCCGTCTGAGGTCGTAGAAGTGTAGGACAATTATTGCTGATAACCTTATCGGGCCGGAAACCCAGTGGTTGCTGGTTCTGATCCTGCTGCCGTCAGAATTTTCATTGCATCTTCAATCCTCACCGAGTATCAAACATATAAATAGTTTCATCTTTTTCTCGGTAGACGAATAAAATATCTTTCATTCAAATGTGGAACAAGATCCTCAACTCACTTTACGGAAGGCGCCTTGGGCTCCGGTCAACTTTCGCCTTGTAGCTAACAAGGCCTACAAAGTTCTTGCGTTTTTTCGCGAACTTTAAGGAGTCTAACCCCGGCTGTTCTCACCTTTGTGGATGGAATGTATATTTGTCCTCGTCTTGAAAAAATTCTTTCATGATGCCTGCATACTTGGCGAAGGACACTGGTATCTTGAAATGGGTCCACAGAAGGACTATAAAGAAAGTGATTGGGTCACGGTACTAACCTTGCCTGAATCACCTGGCCGCTCTTAAGCTGCATCCTGAGGATGGGGGGGGGTGGGTAAATGATCATGATGCATCCTGATGCCCACAGTCTCCTTCATCCTCACAGACTCATCTCAATTTTTAACTAGAAATGCCACATCGGGAGCCGCTCGTTAATCCTTGGTTCATCTGATTTCTCAGTTTTCAGCCCTAAAGATAGTAGGCCAGTTGGGCTGTGTTAACCCCTGCAGGCAATAACTCTGTGATGATCTATTTTCCATTAGGATATATTGACCGAAGGTGGCGATACAGCTTGCCGAGGAATGGAGTTCCGGTCGTTGACCACAACAGGGAAGACGAAAATTCACGCTAAGTTGATTAATTAACTAGAACAACGTATGAGATCACTCCGCGGAAATAGGACTGGAGTTATGCGTAAATAAACCTGCATTTACGCATGCACGCCAAAATTATTCTACAAGTGTGTGAATAGTGAGGGTAGTCTATGAAAATCCGCTTAATTGCCGCATTTCAGCATTATTTAATCACTCCTAATCACTTTATTGACCCGCATTATTTCAGCATTCACATGCATTATTTCAGCATCCCTGTTTCACTGGGCGTTTTCCACAGAGGGAGTGCGCGTATAAGTTTAGCTGGCCCATTCGCTGCTCATATGACAGAATCAAAAGGTCTGTCACGAGCTTGGTACTCACCCTCTGAACATGTAGTGTCCTGAACTTGTCCTGATCGAACACATGGGAGCCATTCACTGCAGCTAAATAACAGTGTGCCGAAGTTTTCAAACAAGGGGTTACGATGACACCTTAGCCTTTCAGTTCAAAAATGGAATAGTAGCTCACCATCAGCGGAAATCTGGAAAGAATTACCGCGACTAGTGCGCACATTCACACTTTTGCGAGGGTTTTCGTCCAGGCACCAACGTTCGAAAAACCTACCGGTTCACCCAGATCCCCTTGAAAGCATGCCTTGCAGCAACACTATGTATGACTGTCCAGACTTCATCACAGGCGAATGGTGAATGAATAAATAAATAAATATCTTTATTCTCAGGTTACGAATTTAACATCGGTATTGAAGAGTTCAGCGGTTGCGATAATTCGTTGGCATACAACAAGAAAAGCAGGGGACCTAGGATCGTTGCTTGAGGAACTCAGCTCACCTCAACAGTGTCCCATTAGTACTCGCTATTTGCCTTCTGTCACACAGTAAAACCCTAATCCAGGCTAATAGTTCAACTTTCTCGCAATCACGAGCTGCTACCCAATCATCTATCAGCATGAGGTTTGTTTGCAGTATCCAGTACGAAGGCTGTGTTGCTGTGATGGCAAAAACTAATTGATTCAGTATGGTTAAGTAACTTGTCACGAATGTTTTTTCAATAAAACCTGGATAACTATGCTACCTAGACTCAGGGTGGTAGTTAGCCACCAACTGGCGACTACTGATTTTAAAAACTGGGTTGATTATAGTCTCTTTCCAGTTCCCTGGACAGGACGTTGAGATGAGGACACATTGGAAATAAAAGTGACCGGCCTAGTAGCGGTGTCTACTAGCAAATATGGCAATCTGGCGTGCAACTCGTCGGGACCAGGGGATTTTCCCCATTCAAGATCAATGAGAAACTAAAAGAGTGCTTCCCTTACCACAAGCCCTATATCCCTTCTCTCGAAACTTTGGCACAACACAACTGGTTGTGAACGGCTCATGGATTTCGGGCTTCTTATGAAGATCTTGAGAATCGTATTGCACACTACATAAGACTTATTATATAGAGTGGTGGCTGGATTGCTATAGTTTCGAAGAGGTATGTTTCCAACTTAACCATGAAGTCTTGATGATTTTCAAAATTTCAACTCAACAGTTTTAGTTCATTCTTGACGGGATAGTGATATTTTTTGTGAGTGACGTGTTCATTATTGAAGCTTATGAGGAAAACAGAAAACCTAGTGATTTCCATTAGCCGTCACGAGATCTTGAAGGGGAGCTTAAAGACTTACTTCTTGCAAGGTTAAGTAAACGCCTAACGGTAAGAGTTTCTGCAGCTGACGCACCAATGCAATCAGACGTCAAGAAGACTGTAGGTCATAACTGCAAGGCAGTTTGTGATCGGCAGTCTTTCTTGGCTATCGTTTACAGAGAGGGCCAACTTTAGCGAATGCGCTGTATGGCTTCAGAACGGATAACACCCTTTGTAGTAGCCAGACTAAGCATCACTCCGGGATATCCAATTTCGAGAGGTTACTCATAGATATAATAACACATTTCCATTTGTAACCTCCACATCTTACATATATAGGGGTAGTTAATACGCCCATCATGTGTATTCAACAGTAGGTGCAGTGTAGCCAATCACAGGACAAAAATAGTAGTGCATACGGGGATTTCGTATATATCGTGTTTGCCCGTAAATATCGTGCTGATTAGCAGTAAGCCAGGGTTAGTCAGTTAAGTCAGAGAAGTTAGGGTTCGTTTCCGGGAAAAAACAGCCTTCCAGCCAACTTCCTGGAAATTTCGCTAAAAGTAATCTAGGCATTTTTCAGGGGTCCACGGTAAGTCATGCGACAAAATAGACTCCAGTGAATCAGAATATGGAGAAAAAATTGTGAGGTTGCCCAACAAATTGCTAAATTCCCCAGCCAGCTGATTCAATAGCTACTAGCTGATCCTAAGCCCAGATAGAGAGGAAATGTTGGGCAAACGGCTAGCAACCCTACCCCTTAAACTCAGCCATCGCTCTGCTTGCAGTGACACATTATCACACTATAGAATGACAGTTCTAAAATCCGAAATAGCTAGGTGGAGGGAGAGATTAATCACAGAATCTTTGTTCATTGAATCCACATCTAACACAAGTAACATGAATCATTCATCACAGATATCTGGTAAGATTTAATACCAATGGGATAAATGAACAAGCTTTTGGACTATAAAAAACTTTTGAAAGTCATATGATTATTTGATATGAATATGAATAAAAAATTCTACTCGGAACGTCATCCAGTAACTTATACTGTGTGCTATATCAAATAAAAAAACTTATGCGGAAAAATATTCTACCGTAGTAGCCATGGTATCCTCGTAAACTGATGGTTAAATTCTAGAAATACATCATGCTAAAAATCGTTTAAGCTATTCCTATTAGTGTTATTATTATTACTAGGCGCTGTCATGCTCCAACTTCGCATGGTTAACTAGTTCACTAGTTAACAGCCGATCCTAAGCCCCGATAAAGAGGAAGGGTTGGGCATACGGCTAGCAACCCTACACAGCAAAACCAATCCAACCGCAAAAGAAACTTCAAAGCACAAACAAAATATATTTTTAAAAAAATTATTCCTCTCAGGAATCGGAGGACGAAATGAAAACAGTTGGTGAAAGCATGCCTTCGCCAAGCCAGTCGACCGATGTTTCTTCGGTTCTCTTGATAAAAGCGAAAGTAAACATGGGGACACGGAATGTCCGCACCATGTTTGAACCTAGCAAGGCTGCCCAGATTGCAAACGAGATGAGAGGGTATCGCATTCAAGTGCTTGGAATCTGCGAAAGCAGGTGGAATGGAAGTGGACTCTCCAAACTGTCAACTGGAGAATCAATTATCTACTCCGATATTGTCACACAAACGACAACCACGAGCACACTGGCTGGGTTGTCGAGTGGCTATCATGATGTCCCCTTGAAGAGCATCGAAGGCTCTCTCTCATACAGTCGGAATCGATCTCCTCCTCCACAACCAGCTTCATGACAGCAAGATTTAACTCAAAAGCAAGGAAAGTCACAATCATACAATGCTACACTACGCTACACACCTACAAATAGTGCAGATCAAGAGAAGGAGGGGGAATTCTACAGACAACTGCAATCAGTACTGAACATGATCCCACCCCAGTAGGCAACATCAAAATTCATTCTAATGGGTGACATGAATCCCAGTCAAACTCGGAGCGGACAACACAGCAAGAGAACCCATCATGGGTCGACAAGCACTCGGTGAAATGAACGACAATGGAGAACTCGTTAAAGACTTCTGCGCATTCAACGATTTGGTGATTGGAGGCACTGTGTACAAACACAAGGATATTCACAAAGTGACATGGATTCGATTCCACCAGACACCAGGACACACTACACTAAAAATCAGATAGACTTCATCTCAATCTCAAGAAAGTGGAGACGCAGTCTACAGGACACAACATCAAGAAGAGGAACAGATGGAGGTTCACACCACTCACTATCTAGTGCAAGTTGAAAGTTTTCACAGAAGTTAGTGATAGGCCATAGTTCAAGTTGAACACCCGGAACAGAAACTGAACTGAAGGACGAAACTATAGAGGACATCTTCACGTCAGTCAGCCATCAGGACAAAATGGGAGACACTAAGCAACATACCCGAGGAAACCTGAGTGGAAGAACACTGGAACTCTTTGAAAGCTATGTGGAAGGAAACCTGCATAACCATGTTAGGAAGGAAGAAGAAACAAGACAAGGAATGGATCTCGACGCATACATGGAAGCTGAAAGAGCAAGGAGAGGAAGATAGTGAAGCAGAAGATGAACCAGTGCAGTGCAGGGATGAACGACGATAAGAGGAACTGAACACAACCTATAAAACACTACACTGAATAAAGAAGTGAAGAAGAGTGCACGGAAAGACAAAAGACACTTCTGTGACACATTGGCAAATGAAGCAGAACCGACTGCAGGTAGGAGAGACCTCACAAGACTCTACGAAACAACCAGGTTACTATCTGGGAAGAGACCAACACAGATGAAACTAATGAAAGATAATGAAGGAAACCTGATTACCAAAGAGGAGAAACAAAGGAAACGATGGGTCGACCACTTCAGGAAACTCTTGAGTCGACAACCACCACCACCACCAACAACAACAACTCGTCCAGAAATAACACCTGCAGCCACAGAATTACCAGTCAACACAAGCCCTCCGACAAAAGCAGAAGTCAAGTCCTGAACGCCACAAAGCCGCTGAAAGCCAGGAAAGCAGCAGGACCAGATGGAATCCCACCAGAACCACTGAAAACAGACGCAGGGACAACAGTGGACATGCTCACACCACTATTGCACAAGGTTTAGAAGGAAGGAAGGAAAGGTACCTGCCGATTGATAGGAAGAAGGGCTACCTTGTCAAACTCCCAAACAAGGGAGACCTAAGTCTTTGCAAGAACTAGCGAAGAATCATGCTCCACTCCTTTCCACCCCAAGCAAAATATTATGCCGCATCATACTGGAGAGATTCAAAGGTGCTCTAGATTCAAAATTACGACCGGAACAGGCTGGCTCAATTCAGGAAATACAAATCATGTACGGATCAAATTGCAACGCAACGCTACGCATCATCATACAACAGACCATAGAATGACAGTCAACTCAACTCTACCTCAACTTCATCAATTTTGAAAACGCCTTGACAGCGTCGACCGAGAAGTCATTTCGAAACTGCTTTAACACTACAGTTTTAGTGCCACAAACCTTTATCAAACTCATTCAACAACTATATGACGACGCCATATACCAAGTGATTCACAATGGAAAGCTCACTCACGCCTTTCAAGTGAAGACAGGAGTAATACAAGGCTGCCTACTATCACCGATGACCTTCCTGATTGTGGTCTACTGGATTATACGACAAACTGTGAGGAACGAGAAGTGGGGCATTCGCTGGCTGCACCGATGAGAACAACCTAAGAGAAGGTTGGGATTTCGCCGATGATGATGTATATCTAATGTCTTATCGCACAAACTCGAAGATCTACAGGCAAAAACCAACAGGTTGACAGAAGAGGCAGGGCAGCGAAAACGGGACTTCAAGTGAATGTAGACAAGACGGAGGTGATGAAGATACCCAACCAGCAACAAGCACCAATCATCATCAATGGGAGAAACCTAAAGAAAGTAGTCTCCTCCACCTACCTGCACACGCAACAAGCAGCACAGGCACAGATGAACACGTCAAAGCCACGATCCGAAAGACAGCAAGACAGGTGAATGAAATGATATTAAAAGGTGCACTTTATTCCTTTTTCATTTAAAATCATCTGAAACACTACTACTGTGATTTCGATTATTATTCTGCTTGAAGTCTGCAATTTACAACATTAGGTTCTAATCTATAAGCCGCACCAATGAAAAATATGTATGACAGAGTGCAACTCTAACAAAACAGCTGATGGTTTAACCGATCAAGTTATGAAGATAAAAACACAAGACAAACGCCTAAATTATTCCAGAAAAAGGTGGGTCAACAATTTACAGAAATATCTTATTGTATGCGGTAGATAATAATCACGTAGTAGATGTACGCAAAGCATCACAGGTGATTAATTATATCCCACTGAATGGTAAAAAACTGATTGAATAACTTTAACGCTACTCGCAAACAGCGTAATTGACGTCGTTTTCTTAACAGCTGAATATATTTTTCAGAAAACTTGAGGTTTACACTAGGAGTCAAAGGTTTTGACGAGGTGTTTTCAAATCATTTGATTAATTTATATCCACATATGTGTAAACTACCGCAGGTAGGCATAATGATAGGAAACCAGGTTCTCCTCCTTACATTTTCAATCTTCTAAAAAAGCTACTACGGTAGAACATGGCTGGATACCTTTATGGTGAATAGTTCTGGTGTTTGGTAGGAAATGTTTTCGCTCATTACTGCTGCATAACAGGAATAGGATCAGTCTATGGTTTCCGAAAACAGTATTTCACATTTCATTCATTCTAGTCATTATTTTTTGAAAGGCAATGGAATTATACTCAATAATTTATTTCTAACTTATTGTGGACTAAATAACCGAAGCACGGAAAAGTCAACATCTATATTGGAAAATATTTTCAGCCTGGAAAGAAATATCCTTAAATGCATTTTAGTCAAAAGTCTGAAGAACCCGATAGTGCAGACAAGCCTCACAAGAATAATAATGCCCAAATATATATGCAGTGCAAGACTGAAAGAAGACATTTTGATCATTTTACTCTTTTTGTCCCTATCTCTTTCTCTCACTGACAATAGAATTGAAGGCTTTTGAAATTCAACCGTTCTCTAAGGTAGATGAGAAGTGAACTAAACAAGAGTTCAAAGATGAGTATTATTAACCCAGAGGCAATGCACATGATTCATAGGTAAATGCGCAGACCTGCGGATGAAGTCTGATAAAACCCATTCACAATAAACGTTGACATTCAAGCTTGACTGTCAAAAAATGCTAAAATTCTAGATAAGTTCAGGTAACATGAGTTATCACTGCTGTGTTTGGATGCAAGAAAAGATAGTTTCATCTCAAATCCTACGTTTATAACCAGAGAAACCACATACATCGGTAAGCGTTCCAAAGCATTCCATCATAACATATAAACGCTGAAACACAAAACTATGCGAACTAACGACGAGAAATGAAACGCGCTTAGCGACCTTGTGGACATCCCTACAGTAAGCAATGAGCCACACTTATTGTGTGAGGGCTAGTGATATTGCCCGGTTTGTCCAAAGCTAGGTAGGTGGGGCACGGTTCGAACACGACCCGACGGTTGATAGTCATCTCCCTAAACCAATGAGCCATAGCTCCATGCAAACCTATGCGCGTGCATGTGTATAAAATCTACAAAAAAAGCAGTAGGAAGTGAAAAGCATGCAAAGAAAGAAAGTGGACGTATAAGTCATCATCTCTCACAAACCTATATTGTGATTAAGGGATATGATATAACGTAAAAACGTTAACACAGTTTTTAGAGTTGGACACAAGAAATCGGTTTGTGAATACGTAACTAGAAAATATTCGAAACTTGGACGAACTGACTGGTGGTTTGAGTGATGTCGTATTCTCTAAGCTGAAAAAAGATTACTGTTTTAAAGAATATGCTTCAACAGCACAGTCGTTTACAAACTACTGCAGATCAGTAGAAAAGTAAGAGAATCTGAAAGTTGTATGTTACCAATTCACTTCTGTGTAAATCCCTACAACTGGTTAAACAAAGGCTTTACTCTAAGCAGGAGGCAACAAAAGCTGATGATCAGAATGAAGGGTACAATAAAAGAACGCCCACTCCATTTTTCAGTTTCTATTGTGATGTATGATGTCAATTATGCAACGATTGGCATTGTTTTGTGTAACCTTTGAGGTTCTTCTGAAAGGTTAGCAAACAAATGAGTATTCATCATTAATATTTCTTACTATATACTACATTACTATAGGTTAACTCTCTATGTATCTTTTAATTTTCTTTTCCGTTTGTAAGTACTTTTTAGATTTGGCAAACATTTTCCGGATAAAATTCTCTCGTGACAACCAGAAAGGTTTCAGGTGGACCGACTGAACCAATTAAATCTCGACAACTGTAAAGCCGATTAAGTCAGAAAGATTCCAAAAAATCTTGAAAGCCCAGCGGTATACCTATTTCTAAACCTATAGGTGAAATATGACTCGAGATGGTCTATGGGACAGTTACTGAATGGAAGAAAAACACGAAAAGTACACCACCTTATTAGGAAATTTATGTTCACCTTAAAGCTTACCAAAAGACTGCCAGCGAAGTTGTCTATGTCCAGTGATATTCATTCCTTGCATTTTGATTTAACCTTATCACATACTTGCATTCTCAGCTAACTTATAATAGGAACGCAGCACAGTCGCCCTAACTGAAGCAAATGACAAGATGCAGGATTTTCTGCAACACTTGAGAGACAATATGAGATGTTTAGGCTGCGTTTCTCACCTCCCAAATGCAAATCGATGATTTTAGACCGGAGAGTATCGATTCCGTGTCTTACAATAAAGAGTGAAGTGACTAACTGAATCGACCAGTCAACCTAAATACGAAGTCAAATCATTTTTAGTCGGTACGTAATGGACGAAATTAAACAGTAGGTACCAAATGTTTGATTGGCTTTTACCAAAGTAAAAAACATGAACCATCGGTAAGATATTTGCCCGCATACTGTAGGCCGAGTGTGCAGCGCAACAATTTATTCCCTTATTTTTTACGGCTGTGGAACTGGGATCCAGTGTAGAAATAGAAAAGGTCGAGGTATGCGATTGTCCTCATATCATCCCCACGGAGCCATGAAACCAAAATCTACCGCCTACCGCAAATAAGCAATGATGGACGGAGAACCACCAAGCTGGTTGACAGCTAATAAGAGCCTGGTTAAATAGTCCACTACTTTATAGCAGGTAGTAAGCCCGAGTAAAGAGGAAAGGTTGGGCATAGGCCTAGCAACCATAACCGTAAAACCAATTAAATCGATAAAGTAACTTCAAAGCACAGACAAAAGATCAAGAAGAGGAACAGGTGGAGGTTCACACCACTCACTATCTAGCGCAAGGAAGCTACCGACCTACCATTCAAATTCAAGTTCAAACCTTTCACAGAAGTTAGTGATAGGCCATAGTTCAAGTTGAACACCCAGAATAGAAAATGAACTGAAGGACATGTTCGCAACGGTGGACATACTCACACCACTATTGCACAAGGTTTAGAAGGAAGGAAGGAAAGGTACCTGCCGATTGATAGGAAGAAGGGCTACCTTGTCAAACTCCCAAACAAGGGAGACCTAAGTCTTTGCAAGAACTAGCGAAGAATCATGCTCCACTCCTTTCCACCCCAAGCAAAATATTATGCCGCATCATACTGGAGAGATTCAAAGGTGCTCTAGATTCAAAATTACGACCGGAACAGGCTGGCTCAATTCAGGAAATACAAATCATGTACGGATCAAATTGCAACGCAACGCTACGCATCATCATACAACAGACCATAGAATGACAGTCAACTCAACTCTACCTCAACTTCATCGATTTTGAAAACGCCTTCGACAGCGTCGACCGAGAAGTCATTTCGAAACTGCTTTAACACTACAGTTTTAGTGCCACAAACCTTTATCAAACTCATTCAACAACTATATGACGACGCCATATACCAAGTGATTCACAATGGAAAGCTCACTCACGCCTTTCAAGTGAAGACAGGAGTAATACAAGGCTGCCTACTATCACCGATGACCTTCCTGATTGTGGTCTACTGGATTATACGACAAACTGTGAGGAACGAGAAGTGGGGCATTCGCTGGCTGCACCGATGAGAACAACCTAAGAGAAGGTTGGGATTTCGCCGATGATGATGTATATCTAATGTCTTATCGCACAAACTCGAAGATCTACAGGCAAAAACCAACAGGTTGACAGAAGAGGCAGGGCAGCGAAAACGGGACTTCAAGTGAATGTAGACAAGACGGAGGTGATGAAGATACCCAACCAGCAACAAGCACCAATCATCATCAATGGGAGAAACCTAAAGAAAGTAGTCTCCTCCACCTACCTGCACACGCAACAAGCAGCACAGGCACAGATGAACACGTCAAAGCCACGATCCGAAAGACAGCAAGACAGGTCTTCACTAACCTGAAATAATCAGTGTGGAGATCTACTGCACTCTACTCCACTCCACTCCACTCCACTCAGCATAAAGCGTGAACAAGATTCGGATTTCCAACACCAACGTCAAGTCAGTGCTTCCATGTGATGGTTCAGAAACTTGGCGCGTCACGAAAAGCATTTCAAACTAACTGCAGACATACACATCACATCAACAGCTGCCCCCTTCCCTCACTCCATACTGAAAATTAGATGCCCAGAATAATAAGAATGAGCAATAAGGAACTCTGGCTGGGCAGCCAACCAACCAACCAACAACCCATCGCACAAGAAAGTGGAGATGGATTGCATTGGGGACACACTGAGAAGGCCGATTGGGGATATCACACGTCAGGCCGTCGAGTGGAATCCAAAGGGGAAACGACGAGTTGGGCGTCTCATCTGAGGGTGACATGGAGGAGATGGTGTGAGGAAGAAATGAGAGCTTGTGGGCTGTCGTGGAGCCAGGTTGAAAAGACTGGAGTGAAGGGAGTGCACTGGAGGCGTACTACTGAAGCCCTATGTTCCACTAGGAACCCAAGGGAAATAGGATGATAAATTAATAATTGTCATGTCTCAGATGCATATTCATTATCTGTTTTCAGTTATTTCTAAAAATGTCTTCACCTTCTTACAGAGACCTGAATACTCAAATTAAATCATAAAATAATAGACCTAAGTGAACAAATTTGTGTTTGGCAGCATCGTCCTCAGAAGCTGTACACTTGCATTTAAATATGAGCATTGTTCGTATCTATTACCAAAAGATGTCACTATTCTTCAATAAATAACTCTTAGTAGGTCGTGACCAAGAAAGTAATGGTAATAATAATAATAATTTAATGGAATGGAAGTTACTCAAGAAACATGAAAATATTTGATGAGGTGAATGAGTAAGCTTAAATCAAGAAGTGAACAGTCAGTAAGTAAACATTTATCAGTCTAGAAAGGAATGAGAAATTAGTAACTGAGTTAAAACTGTCTACTCAATAACAAACTGAATATTTAAAATAGGTTAGTTAGACTTTAAAGTTGGAAAGTCTAGAAGATTAGAAGTGAATGGTAAAGTTACTTCCGGAAACAAATCTGGTCTTAATTTTCTTATTACCAGAGCTTAAACCATGCAAGGAAGACGCTTTTTGACACTATTCTGTTAAATACTTCAGACGAACTTTCTGTGACTATATAACTGTTGTCCCGTAAGTGATGTAGTATGCAACTACTGACCAACCTGCATTGACTTTCACTGAGTCATGCCGGAACATGTCGGTGTCGAGGTTCGACAATATCTCTAAGTTAGACCAATGAACCTAACTCGGTCGTAGAAAGCGCATTTATATATACACACTGAAGTAACTGGTACTTGCTTTTTGTCTTCCATAAACCTACCTGTTCACCAATCAGCGACCAGTATAAGTGATTTTCAGGATCTCCGGAAAAAAACATTCATTTGACACCCTTCATGTTGTAAGATATTTCTGTGTTTATTATGTAACTCCGACTCCCACTTATTAGTTTCCCAGCCACAACCTACTGAGAATTATTTATTCACGAATACTGACATCTTTTGGCAATAAATTTGAACAATATTTGTATTTAAATGTGATATTGCCAAAAACTAATTAGTTTGCTAAAGTTTCTCTTTTCATCACAAAAGAATATAAGAACATGAACACCAGTATGAATTTGTCATACATTCTGAGCGGGTATAATACGTACGCTTAACCGAAAGCAGACTTCGTACGCAAGACCCACCGATTTCAACCCGAAACGAATTAAGAAGAAGATTGGGTTGGATGCGATAGTTTATTTCTCCGAGCATAATGATCAATGAACTCAAACACACGTCCGTATGCATACACATGGGATTTGAGGTTGTCCACAAGCTGAGACATGAACACCTTAAAAGTAAGTATTAACCAATCAGAAAACTACCTTGAAAATGGGCAGGAAACGAACTACTAGTCATGCCGTAACAAATGGCGTGAAAACGACAATTTAAAAAAAAGATGTTTAGATTGATAAACAATGTTTTGTGCAAAACTGGGGCCTTCCAACAACTCCTCTTTTTGAAAAAGAAAACACTAATACGTTCGCTTTTTGGAGTCCATTTGGAAACGTATTGTTTAAAACCGTTTCCGATTCGTTAATCTTCTGGGTTGAAGTTCCTTGTTGATATCGGTTTCAGGTTCTTTCGGCGTCGCTGGCAATTTAAACGTATTCATTAGAATATCGAGTGGCACGGTCGGATTCTCTGATTTGTTGACCTTTCTGCGACGCAGCTGATTCTTGTGTTCTTCCCATTTCTCCTGATCCACCTTCATATTGTACATCACACTCCCGAGTTTTCAAATGACAACATCTTCAGTCCATATGTCATGTTCTAGTCTGTTCCCTTGAACGCAGACGCGGTCTCCCTTACTGAAGTGTGGTTCCATTGTTTGCGTTATTTGCTCACCACGTGATGGTAACATTATGTGGTGCTGGAGTATGTAGCTCATTTCCCATTAAAACCGCCAGAGATCTGCTAAGGCATCATTTGGTGCTGAGCGATAGATGAATATAAATTGTTTTATGAGATCTTTATCCCTTCCTTCTTTCTGCTTTGAGTAGGGCTCGCTTAAATATATCTACAAATCTTTCTGTCTGGCCACTGGATTGTGGATGGTAAGATGGTGTACGTATGTAATGGACTGCATTTACATAGCGAAACTCGGCAAACTCGCAAGAAGTGAATTGTGACCCATCACCTCAAACAATGGTCTTGAGCAATACATGGTAGATGACAATATTTGCAAGGGCAGTAACTGTTCGGCATGAAGATATGGGAAATACTGCGACAACGTCCGCCCACTTGGAATAAGCATCAACAGTAAACAGATGGTAGGTACCCTGAAACAGACCAATGAAATCGATATGGATTCTAGCCCAAGGTCGGTGCAGCGATGGCCATCTCCTAGGTAGAAGATTCTTAGCTGCCTTCTGACATGACGCGCAGCGACCGACGAATTCAGCTATGTCAGAATGCATATTGGGTCAATAAGCATAGCTTCTGGCGGCGGTTTTCATACGCCTAATTCCTGAGTGACCAGTGTGAAACTGTTTTAGGACATTTCCGCGAAGAGACTGGAGGACTACTACGCGTTCTCCAAAAATAAGACAGTTGATAATGACATAAATGAGTTATTTTCTGTAGAATATTTGTTCCAGGTCCCTGGTAAACGATTTCTGTGGCTATTTCGTCTGGACATAATGTGTAACTTCCTCTATGACATAGTCCCTGCGGACTCACTTTGAACTTGAGCCGACGTGACAGGATGCGCGCGGAATGTAGAATCCAGTAGGTGAGCTGTATAGTCGTTTGTGGATGCTAATTCGGTCACTGTCTTCGTTGGGTGTAGGATACTCATTTATAAGACTTGAAAGTGCGTCTGCATGTCCACAGTCTTACGTTCAGCGATACTTAGTATCAAAATCATATTCCAATAATGTTACCGCCCACCGTTGTAGTCTATTGGCGGAATGAGCTGGAACACCGTATTTCGAGCCAAAGAACGGACCTTCAAAAAATTTGTTTTCAATTACGCGAAGTTTTGTATGAGAGAATTTTGGAACCAATGCATATCATAGAGAAGGAAATAAATTGTGTTTCGGTCACTGATGAATCTTACAATCGAAAAAGAATTCTCCTAAATTAACCTGAGGCTATTTGTGAAGACTGTTGTAACCATTTTTGCGGTCAGTCGGATCTCCTTGTCAGAAATGTAGCCAAGACTACCAACGAAACCAATCCGACTCCGGTTACTGATGACTAGTTTTGGTGTGTGTCACATGTCCATGGCAAATGAATCCCCTCTCAGAATCCTCTTCCATGACAAGGTAAGTCATTTACACGATAAAGAGAGCTGCTTTTGGTATTGCCGTTATTCAACTGACGTATTTCCTATAAGTGGGTCTAAGGGGACAATTTCTCCAGCCACCATTTCTAGTTGTGTAATTGTGATGTAAAGCTTGGCCGACATATCCAACTATCGAACTCTAACTTTTTGAGAACCTAAGTCAGACTATTCACATCTCATATGGGTCAAACCAACAGTTAGAAATACCATAGATTGGTGCTAATTTGTTATATGGTCACTCTTATCTTTCCTAAAATTCAATCCTACTTTGATTCACTTAGTAAATTCAGTCAGTGAAGTTTCACAACTTAATCAGCCAACTGCCCTTTCCATAACCATAATTTTGTTTATTGTACAGAATTTTCAGTACATAATTGTATACATACATTGTACATGCTGCATAAGTTTACTCACTGTACGTTTTTTCAAACATATATTAACAATGGTGATGTTTAACAATACATAATGAAGCATAAGAGGATTGTTGAAATGCTCAATGACTTCAGGGTCATGATAACTGTTTACTTTTACAAAGTTGATTGATAAGATTATGTCTAACACGACTTCCTTCACACAACACACAAGTTTAGTAATCTACTGAAGTTAACTCTATTCACTCTCCATTACACTCGAGTAATGTTTTGAACACATTTATAGTCAAAAACTTGTAGTCTCTTTATGTCTATTTTACTCATCGGCCATGTTTTATAGCTATACCATAAAACAGACTGAACCGCTGAGCGGTATGCTCGTTCTTCTATTCAAAATCAGATATCTCACCAGTGCTAGAGTGAGAGATGTCGGATGTTAATCCAGGCTAGTACTTCGTCAACAGCCAGGCTATAACAACTGACTCAACTTTATACACTAAAGAAATGTTTAGTATATTCATAGATTGGTCACGGGAGAGCAAATAATTTCATGTTGTCAAGTCCTGACCGGATTCTATGGCCACCAAGCTAGGAGGCTCAGAATCGCGGTCCACACTGATAGATGTAAGTTGACTGGGAGCAATCGCCAATCAGTATTGCAAAATATTGCTATTTCGTTAAGTCAATCTTCTCCCCACCAAAGCTTTTTCCAGATACTGGCGTTATCATCTTCGTTTCGCTTCCTTTCCTTTTGCTAATCTTCAGCTAAGTATGCACCGTAAAACGAGACTCAGTTACACCAGGTTCAGCATTGTGCATGTCTATGCTGATGAACCACGGAATACATATGACAATTAAGTCGTACTTGGATTTTATGCACTGTAACTGAAAACCCTAAGCCGATTTTTAATACTTACTAGTAAACAAGAGTAAAGTGCATTCGGAAATGAATCATTCATAATCTGATGAAATATATGAATATCATGGTCTGAAATTGTTCCCCAACTTTACATGCCAATGATTATCAACAATTGGGGAAAACTGATTCCAAAAAACAATGTATGGACAACCTACAGTACTTTAAAATCTATGCAGACACAAAACTACACATAAATTCATTTCAGTTATATTGCAGAAAAAACAACTCAGAAATGGCATACACGTAGTTTTATGTTTAAAAACAACAACAGAAAATTACGAAAAAAAAACACGGTTTCAGTTTTCTGATTATTGAATATGATTAGATTATAATTGATTCTAAAAGGCAGGTTGAAGGCGATAATGATTCAAAGGTGAAGAAAATAAATGAAACACAGGGTAAATTATTGGTGAAAACATTAGGTGCGAGGAGGAAAGGGTGATACATGACAGAACACGTAACACAAAGTTTATTTGACTAGGCTTCATCAAAAAACATCAAAGAAAATGATAAACAACATAAAATTTCAATCTGAAGAGTATTGAAACCAAACAAAATAGTATGTGGTTAAATACTGAAATGGATAGATAGAAAAACTTATTACGACAACAAATATGAATGAAGGCAATCAAGAGAAACAATTAAATGACGCTGAATGAATTTGTTTTCTTAATGACCGGATAGTGTTGTGTTGATGTCCGAAGAATACTGAATACATACCACCAACCACATGGTGTCACGTTTCTTTCTTCTTCTGGTCAAAATCTTCAGAATGCACAGAATGAGCGAAACCATTATCATTAATGTTAGTAGTGGTACTGGTAATAACACTGTTGTCCTCTTTGTCTTTAGAGTTATTTATCCAACCCGTAGCCCATATATTGACACCGTCGGCGTAATAGGTGAAATAAATGTAAACTAGTTGGATTGAAATAAAATAAATTAAAACCGGTAGGGAACTATAGATGAGATGAACCAATCCAATCATTCCAAGGAACCAGAAACCAGTGTTAAGCATACCTAAATACGTGAACGTTAGTTTATTATCTGAAGTATTCACACAGAACAAAAGACTGTCCGGAGAGATTTCATTGTCGAATGAACGTTGTCCAATTGGTTTAGCTATTGAAGACAAACATGAGAACGTGTAATTTAGTAAATGATTGAAACGATGACAATACATAAATATATATGCTGATCATTTTGACAATTCGAACCACCGGGCGGTCGCTGGTTCGAATCCGGCTGCGGTCCAAATTTTCATTTCACCTTCAGTTATCATCCAGTACAAATATATTTTGTTAAGGTTCCTATTTAAATATTATTAGGAGGCTAGTGATAGTCAATTGAACATCGATTCCCATCCCACGGTAAGGAAGACACAAGGTTATGAAAGTAAAATAATATAAGCAACACACCCAACTACCAGACTTGAAGCTTCTTAAACGCCTTAAAGCAATTATCGCAGATGACATTGATGCGAATTTAGCAAGAATTGAATTCAGACACAAGACAGTCAGATATACTGACGACAAGACATTAGATAATATTAACCGACTGTAGGAAACTTACACGGTATCGAAAAGCAATTTGTATGCAAACCAGTGATCACGTGAAGACTAGTCGATCAGTTTGTAAGTGGTATGCGGAAGATGTGACTCATTGACTTCAGCACTCGACTTTCAAGCAATGAGTCTAAAATTCTAAATCTTGTGCCATCTACACCGCCTTAGGTAACCAGATAGTATCATAAGTCCTCAAACAACTAGTGTAGTCTATAGTCTAATACATAAACCTGTACCAGGTTGGCTTACACTGTACAGTAGTACGTACTGGTTATACAAACGCAAGTAGGTGGACTGAGGGTTCAATTCATTGACCTACAGTTCACTACCTAAATCTACGAGTTTCCGATGCACTAAGGTACATCAACCCAGAAAGAATAATTATCTGGATGATGTGACAAGGATTAAGATTGAATACATTCAGAGTCATTGTAAACGGTGGTTTTTCAAGTTACCGTTAGCTGAATGATATTTTGAGCTGACCCACAGACTTTGTTTAGACTACTGAGGAAAAGATATTTCAAATTTCAGATGCGTAGGAGATGATGAGATACCAACAGATATGCAATAATTTTAGAATTCGTGTCAATTTGGAGAAAGAAGTACACTGAAATTATTGACAGTATGATCGCCATAAATATATATATATATATATATATATATATATATATATATATATATATTCTGATCTGTACCTACTTTCTATCACAAACTGGTAATGGCTGCAAACCTAATAAATATCAAAGAAGACAGAACAATTATTTCATTTTAATTTAAAACTCCATCGGCAGTAAGCACCCTCACACCGAAAAAATCGAGAATGTTGGCGCTTAAGGCACTAAACCTAAAATAAAAAATGGCTAGAATTTTTCACGCTTAATCACTTGAATGATGATGGAGTGAACAGAGCACAAGTCTATAAGGTAAGGGGAATAGAACCACCATTGGCATAACTATGGAACAAAATTATTAGGGGCAGCTAAGTCTGTTTTCCAATAGTTTAAATGCTGCGTTTATTAATCATGGATAGTGTCTAGCAGTGGAATCCAGGACGCGTGTTTCGTCCCATTTAGAGCTCATCGGATGGATTTACCTGCACCCAAGTAGGTGATGTTGCTCCCAATAAGAATTGGACCCACGACCAATCGGTCCAAACACCAGAGCCACCGAGTCACGATAGCTGCTCATTGTACGACGGGTCTTTAATGTTATAACTTGTGCATCTCCGTCGTTGATTTTACCGAATTGATCAGCCACCTTGGGATATATGCGGTTTGGTGCAGATACTTCGATTCCATAACAAGTCACTATCCATCATTAATATTGAATTTGGAAATAACGGCAATACCAAGGCATCCGCACAGCAGTCTATATGCCAATAGTGGCCGGTTAATTTGGTCCGATCAACAACGGAGATGTACAAGTTATAACATCAAAGGATATGTTGGGTTGATATTGATTAAAAACCACGGGCAATCTAGAAAAAGCTGCCTTATATTCCTGTTCCATTTAACCTGCTGACTTCATGATATGGAACGATTGGACAGTTATATCCTTTTCTACATATATTTAATTTCTGAATCAACTCGATATGTGACTTTTTAAAATAATGTATTAGATCTGAGCAGTCTTAAAATGGTTTCTATGTGAATCATCTAAGCCATTATCATTAGGTAACTTTTTAAGCGTTCAGTGAGTAGATGCAGACTGTGCACTTTCGACAGTCATTTGAACCGACATTAGGAATGAAATACAGTTTCGTTAGGAATTTAAATACACTTGAAATGATGAATACATAGAAGTAAGAACAAAAAAATCTCCCGTTCTAATGTAATAGTTTAAAAATCCCTACGGACTGGCATTCGGAGGAAAATCCAGTAGTATATAGTCTTTTTGGGATCGGAACAAGATGAAAACTTAAATCGAGTGTCTATGAAACAGATAAGATGTCCATATTCTGCTGGCTAATTTGGCATCAACTGATTAAATACTTAATGTCAGTCTACAAAAGAGAGTTTACTGCATAGCAGTGCAATTCGTGAAAAGACCTACTAAAGCCACTAGAACAAGCAATACAAACCAAAACCGAATTGTGATGATAAGGATGATTTACTGTCTGTTATCTTGAAAATTACAGCTAAGTAATTACTCCTTAAGTATTTTCTACACCTATTCTTATACCCTCCTTCTTAATTTCAACTTATTTCACTTTTGTTTCATCAACTGAGTTATGAAGGATAGTGAACTGAACTGAAGAACTACTGTGCCAAGTCCCACGTCGCTAGCCTGATATAGTCTAGTGATGAGATGAAAGGGCAGAGTAATTCGATAATAACGGCATCTGGTTGGTTGTAAGATTATCCATGGGGTTTTGAAAGACTAGCTAAACATCTCGTTTACAATTCTTGATAAGTGCAAAACAGTAGTTGGCATCAGTTCACAGCTCACATTTAAGTACAAAATACAACTTTCATCTTAGTTAAGTAATTACATTTTCCTTCATGATCCACAGAATTCGATCATCACCTGCTTACCAGTCCGATGACTTGATTATTTTTAGTTTTTTAATGATGTTTGCAAAGAAATTTACTAAATCATCTACATAAAATATTATTTGTATAAACAAACCATAATATGCTTTGAGAAGATTTTCTTTTTCAAACCAACGATCCTGCAACCATTTCGATAGAGCGTTATTGGTATCATCGTCCAGTTTACGACTTTCATGTTCATGTAATAGTTCCTTCACAGGAAAGCGACGAACATAATAATGAACCTCACGCGGAACATGTCCGTATAGTAGATTAATCTCAGGTGATGGCAGGATATCTGGATATGCTACTGTTACGTCGTAAATATCAGTTAAATGATCTGTTACGGTGAAAATTAAACAATGGTTTCTTTATTAGATTAGGTAGCGTCAAAAACCTCTGAAGACTGAAACAAAATACTATGCTTAAAATCAAACCAATGGTTGATACTGAGTGTTTTCAGATTAAAACTTACACCATCTAAAAATACTGTCATACTAGTTTGCGTCTAACAGTGATATACTTATCGTAAACGTAGAATAGGGGTGTTGATATCACAAAACAGATTTTGGTGGTCACTGAAATTTACATAATATTTACTTGTGAACACGAATATGCATAATTAATCCTTAGCATGTAACAACAAATAACCACTTATGGTCGAGCTATTTCAAGGAGTGGAAAAAGTGGAGTATTGAATTCTAAACCAAACAGCTGAACGACAACACGTTTGCTGAAAGATCTAACAATTCTGGGCTAATTCTCTTTATGGAATAGTGGGTGCACGATGCTGAGGAACACCAAATTGGAATGCATTAGATACACACCGATACCAAGTTTTCTATGGTTTCCCCCACTCATGTCAATGTGTGATGCAAACTATTTTGAAATCAACTAATCCCTACTAAACACCAATCGAATTACTCGTGTTAGATGTATCTGTAATGAGTACAGCTACTATGCCAACAGAATTGAAGGGAACAACTGTTTGAGTTTTGCGATAAAATCCTAAAAGACAGCTATTCCATTTTGATCTTACAAGCAGAGTAGATATTTTATTCAGTTTCTTTGGAATTTCAAAGGATAGGTCATGTACCTAAACCCTACTCTACAGGAGTAACCAGAGAATATAGACAACCCCTACACAACAGATTGGGCTCATAATGTGGCTTATAAACTGAAACATTACTGACAGCGAACCAATGATGGACAATGTCAGTGTGCATTTATGAGTCCAACTGCTCCTAAGGAGCTAGTTACACAGGCTGTACTTTATCCATGCGGGCTCGTTAACATCCACCAGCTTGCTTAGGTAAAGGAATGACATAGTGCACCTACCTAGGCGGCATCGTTTCAACTACAGGCAGCACAGGCACAGAAGAACACGTCAAAGCCACGATCCGAAAGACAGCAAGACAGGTCTTCACTAACCTGAAATAATCAGTGTGGAGATCTACTGCACTCTACTCCACTCCACTCCACTCCACTCAGCATAAAGCGTGAACAAGATTCGGATTTCCAACACCAACGTCAAGTCAGTGCTTCCATGTGATGGTTCAGAAACTTGGCGCGTCACGAAAAGCATTTCAAACTAACTGCAGACATACACATCACATCAACAGCTGCCCCCTTCCCTCACTCCATACTGAAAATTAGATGCCCAGAATAATAAGAATGAGCAATAAGGAACTCTGGCTGGGCAGCCAACCAACCAACCAACAACCCATCGCACAAGAAAGTGGAGATGGATTGCATTGGGGACACACTGAGAAGGCCGATTGGGGATATCACACGTCAGGCCGTCGAGTGGAATCCAAAGGGGAAACGACGAGTTGGGCGTCTCATCTGAGGGTGACATGGAGGAGATGGTGTGAGGAAGAAATGAGAGCTTGTGGGCTGTCGTGGAGCCAGGTTGAAAAGACTGGAGTGAAGGGAGTGCACTGGAGGCGTACTACTGAAGCCCTATGTTCCACTAGGAACCAAAGGGACAAATAATAATAATTGTATCCCCTGCAATTTCTCCAAAGGAGCACGACTACGCATCTTATTCATAGCCGAAATCACAGGCATCGACGCAAGAAAACCTGATCAACGTGTTAAGAAGAAATATGTATATTCATTTTGTCTACTTTGACTCAAAATAGGGTCAACACATTCTTTATGAACTTTTCTACCCCAAATTCCACATTTAAACCACTCATTCTATTCTGTATTTTGTCTCTCACATTTATTTTCTTATGTTATTAGTTTTATGCGCTTGTTTAATCATAATACTACCAGTAATCATTTTCAGCCCTTACGTAACACTTCACCCTACTTGAATATAGCTCATCACGACATAGTGGTTATTTGAATCATAGAAAACAAACATATACACCTTCATATATATATATATATATATATATATATATATATATATATATATATATATATATGAATCATAATATATAGAATTTGCCTCCTTATATCGTGATCGTTCTGTTTATATTAATTGGATTGCACAACTAACTCACTAGACTGGTTACTATCCGCCAAATAAAAACTTTAATCCATTTCGTTTGATCTCCATTCACCCATAACGCTGAGTGCTTCAATTCAAAATAATTTAACGTCATGCCTTACTTTGACTACTGTATTTCATCTCTTCTCTTGGATGTATATAACTGTAGAGCCTGAAGAGGAAGTTATTGAAAATAATTGTTCGCTCAAATTATTTTCGTCCTGAATAATCTATGGGAACCTTAGAGACAATTCAATCTATTTGGGGTCCTTATGGGGATTTATTGATTGCAAGTTGGTATTCATTATCATCAGTCCCTCCAACTGATGTCAGTCCATGATGAATACCAACTTGGAAACGATTCATTGTTATAACAGCTACCGCCAAGCAGTGAAGCGATCGTTTGTAAATAAAAAGTGAAGGTATCGAATCCCCTAGAGATTTATTCATTAGGCTATGGGGCCACACTTAATGTTAATAACTGGTCGCCCAGGTTAGAATTTATAAAGACGGATTTGCATTAAGGATCCATCACTTGAAAGTTTAGTGTTGAAGCCAATGAGCTACACCTCCTAAAGGGAGAGTATATACATTTCATATACAATCATTAACTAAAAGGATAGTTGATCTGGCGAAGCGGTATCATATGAAAGTGGTCAAAGTCTAAAAATTAGATAGAAAACAAACGGCTTTTGAAAACAAATCCGTTAACAAATATACTCAGATACACCTTTCTAGTGTAAGCTAAGAAGCACAAGGTCTAAAAACAGGGCTACGTGTGAATTGACTTCAAATACTTAGCAATCAGCACAATATACCTCAGTTTTGTGTTACTCAGCCTTGTGGTACCACTGTAAACGTAATCAATATACTCCATTCATCATTTAGAACGTGACGGCTACATCTATCTTTTTACTATACAGCGACCGAATCGCACAATCAAAAATGACGTAAATAATAACCAATAATGATTAGAATAAATGTACTTTAAAGTGTTACAATCTACCATATAAACAAAACTTAAAAATCGGAAGTGAAGTGGATGCTAACTAAAATCTATATATCAATCATGCTTAAAAAAACACTGCTCATGTGATATGACCAGAAAAGCAATAAACATCATATGATGATTAACATTTTGCAGAAAAGATAATGAACAAGAATCAGTGCTACACAGTAAGTAGTGATGAACTCAAGCACAATAAGAACATTGGATCACAAACAGAAAAATGAAGCTGTGGCATTAATGAAATCCTAATGATCAAAACAAATTCATAAACCTAAATTGTGAAACAGAGTGTACACCCGCGGAAACAGTATTAGTAATCAATAGTAAAGTTTTTAAAAACGGTAGCAACAATTGAGAGGGCGAAGACAGTGAAGGTTCTGCATGAGTGCTCATCTTCTGGAAACGATGTCATCATCAATTGCTTCAAGCTTCATTGTTTTCAGAAAAAATAGTAACATTAACTTCCAAATGATGTACAGCAGACCGACTTACATTGTTAGTATTAGGTGAAGTTTACTTCAACAGGCGATAAACCCACATAAAAGAAGCACAGAAAGTCCGAGAATACATAGGCAAGCGATAGACTAAAATACAACTGAACATCACGCTATATAACGATTTATTTGAGAACTGACAGTGCAGCTAGTGTGATGCAGAACCAGTGGTAACAAGTCATTCATTATTTACATGGCAATTGAATAGTTTTAGGCGATCAAAGTGAAACTGAAACCTCATGAGTAGTTACTGCTCATAGCTAAGTCGATTCTCATTCAAAAAGTGATCAACACACTGAGAGAGAATCTTTAATCATTAGCATCTCAACTTAATCAACAATTACGACATATAGTTTGAGGTTTATGAGGATTTTATCCTCAAGGTTTTATTCACTACGGGCTGACATTCCGGGTTTGGAATGGTTCCCCCAGATGATGTCAGTCGGTGATCAATACAATCGTAATTATGAGAGTAATTTCTAGCCACGACGGTGAAACAATCAAGAGCTTGTTTTCTGTGCAACGTTAGCAGGAACAAATGTGATCGTTGGAACTGACCAAACAGCTAATTTATCGCACGACTGCGACGAGAACGCATTTCCGCTAAGGTCAAGTATGAAAATGAGCGGGGAGTAGCTCTATAACATACTCGGCTTAATTATCTTAGTTTCGCCTGCAAATAGGGTTAAAAAATCGAAAAAAAAATGGTAGAATCCAAATCCTTATTTGTCTGAACGTATTTTAATCTCAGAATTGAATGGGTTGATAGTACACTTTCAAGTGACCGTTGAAATCACTAAGACTCAAAAACCATAATTCAAACTAATCAGTCAATCACTTAGTATCCAACTGGATAAGTGAATTACTAAGCAACTACATTCGTGAATGAAATGATATTAAAAGGTGCACTTTATTCCTTTTTCATTTAAAATCATCTGAAACACTACTACTGTGATTTCGATTATTATTCTGCTTGAAGTCTGCAATTTACAACATTAGGTTCTAATCTATAAGCCGCACCAATGAAAAATATGTATGACAGAGTGCAACTCTAACAAAACAGCTGATGGTTTAACCGATCAAGTTATGAAGATAAAAACACAAGACAAACGCCTAAATTATTCCAGAAAAAGGTGGGTCAACAATTTACAGAAATATCTTATTGTATGCGGTAGATAATAATCACGTAGTAGATGTACGCAAAGCATCACAGGTGATTAATTATATCCCACTGAATGGTAAAAAACTGATTGAATAACTTTAACGCTACTCGCAAACAGCGTAATTGACGTCGTTTTCTTAACAGCTGAATATATTTTTCAGAAAACTTGAGGTTTACACTAGGAGTCAAAGGTTTTGACGAGGTGTTTTCAAATCATTTGATTAATTTATATCCACATATGTGTAAACTACCGCAGGTAGGCATAATGATAGGAAACCAGGTTCTCCTCCTTACATTTTCAATCTTCTAAAAAAGCTACTACGGTAGAACATGGCTGGATACCTTTATGGTGAATAGTTCTGGTGTTTGGTAGGAAATGTTTTCGCTCATTACTGCTGCATAACAGGAATAGGATCAGTCTATGGTTTCCGAAAACAGTATTTCACATTTCATTCATTCTAGTCATTATTTTTTGAAAGGCAATGGAATTATACTCAATAATTTATTTCTAACTTATTGTGGACTAAATAACCGAAGCACGGAAAAGTCAACATCTATATTGGAAAATATTTTCAGCCTGGAAAGAAATATCCTTAAATGCATTTTAGTCAAAAGTCTGAAGAACCCGATAGTGCAGACAAGCCTCACAAGAATAATAATGCCCAAATATATATGCAGTGCAAGACTGAAAGAAGACATTTTGATCATTTTACTCTTTTTGTCCCTATCTCTTTCTCTCACTGACAATAGAATTGAAGGCTTTTGAAATTCAACCGTTCTCTAAGGTAGATGAGAAGTGAACTAAACAAGAGTTCAAAGATGAGTATTATTAACCCAGAGGCAATGCACATGATTCATAGGTAAATGCGCAGACCTGCGGATGAAGTCTGATAAAACCCATTCACAATAAACGTTGACATTCAAGCTTGACTGTCAAAAAATGCTAAAATTCTAGATAAGTTCAGGTAACATGAGTTATCACTGCTGTGTTTGGATGCAAGAAAAGATAGTTTCATCTCAAATCCTACGTTTATAACCAGAGAAACCACATACATCGGTAAGCGTTCCAAAGCATTCCATCATAACATATAAACGCTGAAACACAAAACTATGCGAACTAACGACGAGAAATGAAACGCGCTTAGCGACCTTGTGGACATCCCTACAGTAAGCAATGAGCCACACTTATTGTGTGAGGGCTAGTGATATTGCCCGGTTTGTCCAAAGCTAGGTAGGTGGGGCACGGTTCGAACACGACCCGACGGTTGATAGTCATCTCCCTAAACCAATGAGCCATAGCTCCATGCAAACCTATGCGCGTGCATGTGTATAAAATCTACAAAAAAAGCAGTAGGAAGTGAAAAGCATGCAAAGAAAGAAAGTGGACGTATAAGTCATCATCTCTCACAAACCTATATTGTGATTAAGGGATATGATATAACGTAAAAACGTTAACACAGTTTTTAGAGTTGGACACAAGAAATCGGTTTGTGAATACGTAACTAGAAAATATTCGAAACTTGGACGAACTGACTGGTGGTTTGAGTGATGTCGTATTCTCTAAGCTGAAAAAAGATTACTGTTTTAAAGAATATGCTTCAACAGCACAGTCGTTTACAAACTACTGCAGATCAGTAGAAAAGTAAGAGAATCTGAAAGTTGTATGTTACCAATTCACTTCTGTGTAAATCCCTACAACTGGTTAAACAAAGGCTTTACTCTAAGCAGGAGGCAACAAAAGCTGATGATCAGAATGAAGGGTACAATAAAAGAACGCCCACTCCATTTTTCAGTTTCTATTGTGATGTATGATGTCAATTATGCAACGATTGGCATTGTTTTGTGTAACCTTTGAGGTTCTTCTGAAAGGTTAGCAAACAAATGAGTATTCATCATTAATATTTCTTACTATATACTACATTACTATAGGTTAACTCTCTATGTATCTTTTAATTTTCTTTTCCGTTTGTAAGTACTTTTTAGATTTGGCAAACATTTTCCGGATAAAATTCTCTCGTGACAACCAGAAAGGTTTCAGGTGGACCGACTGAACCAATTAAATCTCGACAACTGTAAAGCCGATTAAGTCAGAAAGATTCCAAAAAATCTTGAAAGCCCAGCGGTATACCTATTTCTAAACCTATAGGTGAAATATGACTCGAGATGGTCTATGGGACAGTTACTGAATGGAAGAAAAACACGAAAAGTACACCACCTTATTAGGAAATTTATGTTCACCTTAAAGCTTACCAAAAGACTGCCAGCGAAGTTGTCTATGTCCAGTGATATTCATTCCTTGCATTTTGATTTAACCTTATCACATACTTGCATTCTCAGCTAACTTATAATAGGAACGCAGCACAGTCGCCCTAACTGAAGCAAATGACAAGATGCAGGATTTTCTGCAACACTTGAGAGACAATATGAGATGTTTAGGCTGCGTTTCTCACCTCCCAAATGCAAATCGATGATTTTAGACCGGAGAGTATCGATTCCGTGTCTTACAATAAAGAGTGAAGTGACTAACTGAATCGACCAGTCAACCTAAATACGAAGTCAAATCATTTTTAGTCGGTACGTAATGGACGAAATTAAACAGTAGGTACCAAATGTTTGATTGGCTTTTACCAAAGTAAAAAACATGAACCATCGGTAAGATATTTGCCCGCATACTGTAGGCCGAGTGTGCAGCGCAACAATTTATTCCCTTATTTTTTACGGCTGTGGAACTGGGATCCAGTGTAGAAATAGAAAAGGTCGAGGTATGCGATTGTCCTCATATCATCCCCACGGAGCCATGAAACCAAAATCTACCGCCTACCGCAAATAAGCAATGATGGACGGAGAACCACCAAGCTGGTTGACAGCTAATAAGAGCCTGGTTAAATAGTCCACTACTTTATAGCAGGTAGTAAGCCCGAGTAAAGAGGAAAGGTTGGGCATAGGCCTAGCAACCATAACCGTAAAACCAATTAAATCGATAAAGTAACTTCAAAGCACAGACAAAAGATCAAGAAGAGGAACAGGTGGAGGTTCACACCACTCACTATCTAGCGCAAGGAAGCTACCGACCTACCATTCAAATTCAAGTTCAAACCTTTCACAGAAGTTAGTGATAGGCCATAGTTCAAGTTGAACACCCAGAATAGAAAATGAACTGAAGGACATGTTCGCAACGGTGGACATACTCACACCACTATTGCACAAGGTTTAGAAGGAAGGAAGGAAAGGTACCTGCCGATTGATAGGAAGAAGGGCTACCTTGTCAAACTCCCAAACAAGGGAGACCTAAGTCTTTGCAAGAACTAGCGAAGAATCATGCTCCACTCCTTTCCACCCCAAGCAAAATATTATGCCGCATCATACTGGAGAGATTCAAAGGTGCTCTAGATTCAAAATTACGACCGGAACAGGCTGGCTCAATTCAGGAAATACAAATCATGTACGGATCAAATTGCAACGCAACGCTACGCATCATCATACAACAGACCATAGAATGACAGTCAACTCAACTCTACCTCAACTTCATCGATTTTGAAAACGCCTTCGACAGCGTCGACCGAGAAGTCATTTCGAAACTGCTTTAACACTACAGTTTTAGTGCCACAAACCTTTATCAAACTCATTCAACAACTATATGACGACGCCATATACCAAGTGATTCACAATGGAAAGCTCACTCACGCCTTTCAAGTGAAGACAGGAGTAATACAAGGCTGCCTACTATCACCGATGACCTTCCTGATTGTGGTCTACTGGATTATACGACAAACTGTGAGGAACGAGAAGTGGGGCATTCGCTGGCTGCACCGATGAGAACAACCTAAGAGAAGGTTGGGATTTCGCCGATGATGATGTATATCTAATGTCTTATCGCACAAACTCGAAGATCTACAGGCAAAAACCAACAGGTTGACAGAAGAGGCAGGGCAGCGAAAACGGGACTTCAAGTGAATGTAGACAAGACGGAGGTGATGAAGATACCCAACCAGCAACAAGCACCAATCATCATCAATGGGAGAAACCTAAAGAAAGTAGTCTCCTCCACCTACCTGCACACGCAACAAGCAGCACAGGCACAGATGAACACGTCAAAGCCACGATCCGAAAGACAGCAAGACAGGTCTTCACTAACCTGAAATAATCAGTGTGGAGATCTACTGCACTCTACTCCACTCCACTCCACTCCACTCCACTCAGCATAAAGCGTGAACAAGATTCGGATTTCCAACACCAACGTCAAGTCAGTGCTTCCATGTGATGGTTCAGAAACTTGGCGCGTCACGAAAAGCATTTCAAACTAACTGCAGACATACACATCACATCAACAGCTGCCCCCTTCCCTCACTCCATACTGAAAATTAGATGCCCAGAATAATAAGAATGAGCAATAAGGAACTCTGGCTGGGCAGCCAACCAACCAACCAACAACCCATCGCACAAGAAAGTGGAGATGGATTGCATTGGGGACACACTGAGAAGGCCGATTGGGGATATCACACGTCAGGCCGTCGAGTGGAATCCAAAGGGGAAACGACGAGTTGGGCGTCTCATCTGAGGGTGACATGGAGGAGATGGTGTGAGGAAGAAATGAGAGCTTGTGGGCTGTCGTGGAGCCAGGTTGAAAAGACTGGAGTGAAGGGAGTGCACTGGAGGCGTGCTACTGAAGCCCTATGTTCCACTAGGAGCCCAAGGGACAAATAATAATAAGGATAAAGCATGAATTAATGAAGCCTGACTGCTGATCTGAGCCGTAATTGGAGGTGCAGGCTTTAAGCTTGGAGTTCTTGTAATAATGAGAGTGACGATAGAACTTTGGTGCAAAAGCCGAGAATCAATTAAAGTGGTACAGATGCATTCACACATTTTCGTCACATCACCGTTATATCTTAATTATGGTACAGACGTTATTCTGTGTCCCGTATGCCTAATGGTTATTAGCAAATTCGGATGATATCATTAACCCTAAATTGTGCTGACCTGATTCTTGATCTCAAAATGTTTGATTCGGCGACCAGGATCGCTATGAAGTGATGCTAGATTCAATTCTAAGGACCTCCGTTTACGAGAAACTTGAGTGGAATGGTATATGGTATTAGCCAACTAGTTGAAGAAGATACCGTTGCAACATGATTTTACTTCTTACATGAGGTACTCTAAGTAGCAGAAAATATGGAATGCTTCACTAAATTTTTCATAATTGGGTAGGCACCAACATCATCACATTAAGGGAGAATGCACTAAGATGAAAGATAAAAAAGCAATCAAAAGCGGTAGAAACGACAGAAAGGTCAGAGGTCAGGCAGAGGGACATCCAACAGGAAAATCTAAAACACTCACAAAGAGATATTGACAGTTCACTTCACACGGAAGTTAGTGCTGATGATGTCGTCTAGAAGGACGATGAAAGCTTCACGATTAAACATCCCAGCTCAGAGAACACAATGCAACCAAGAACAGAATTTACGCACTATGACAGAATATAATTCCATTTTACTTTGTTTACCATATAGAAACAGCATTATTTACTGGATAAAGTTCATCGTGAGCAGGGTGAATCCGCAAGTTTGTGGAAACGAATTTTGTTACACAGATTCGAAACCACTGACGCAGTCAGGGACGTTATAAATAAGTTATTAGGATTGCAGTTGACCGACATTAAGACTAGACTACATAAATTGGCTTCACAGACCAAAATGAGCTGCCCATAGTGAGGTTTACGTAGCTCGGCAGCATCGCAATAGCATAAATTAATACGTGTACCTGTAGGTGGTCGATGAGTCGCATGAATTCTACTTATAGATGCGCATGATAGGTTGCAAGTGGCCATTTGTGACTTAACCAAACATGACGAGCCTGTGTTGTTCTGCTGAAACTATTGGCCTTGCTTTTTTCAAGGTTGAACATGGAAATCTGTGTATGCGATATAAGACATATTAATTTAATTAATTCTCGTATCAGTCAATTGTCGACGCTCTTTCATACAAATAACAAGGATACATCCAGATGAACAGTTCCAAGTAGAACGAAACGCGAATCCTAGATTCCACTGCTAGTCGATATCCATAATTGCTATAAAATACTGAACTGCTTACATAATTCGTTGCCCACTGTTTTACTGAACAGACTACCTGTTCTTCAAGTGACCGATAAATAGAAACCAGGAGGAAAAAAATAAAACGACCCTAAGAAAAGTAACAACAAAAAAATGTTGCAGAATCACGTTTTACCGATGACTGCGGAATAACAGAGATGATTTTCAACTCGCGATTGTGACAGCATTTGTTCGGTGTACTTCAACTTTTGATATTTCACCGTAGATGCATCACCAACGCATACAGGCATTGCATAATCTCTACACCAAATACCGAAACTCGAATACTTTTTCGAACAAATATCAACGATTTTATTCCTCATGACCACAACACTGATGATGGTACATATTAACGATTTTTAGGTGCGAAATACTTGTTGTAAATTACTAACTTTTGCAAAAGTCTAGATCAGAAGGCAATCTCTTACCAAATAGTATTCAAGTAGTCGAATAGACAGACAAACATTGCTGTAATCGATACTTTTCAGCAACAAAGAAAGAGATGGAAGGACAGACATTTTTGAGGTTAGACCAAACGGTCCAAGTCATCATAAATCGCACCATCAATTCAAGAAGAAAGGTAACAAGGCTGAAATAATCAGACGAAAGGCTTCAGAAAACCAAATGAGAGAAAAGAGCTAAAGGCAAACATAAAATTGTGGCATAATTACTTACGAGGAATAGTTACTACTATCATTATTATTATCCCACAGAAGTTAATCAACAGCAACCTAGATTGTGATAACTAACAAAACCTATACACCAGAGAGTGTACAGTGATCACTATACCTAGCAACTTAATAGTGTCACAGGGTCTTGTTTGCTGTTGCATAATGAAAGTCAGTTATTAGTAAATCATGAAAGTGTGGTACTCAATAGCACTCAACAACAGGCTATTTTCGAGACTTGAAGAGACCATGACTGACCTTGAGACATAATAATTCCCCCCGTTCAACGATTTACCTATAGGCATTACTTGTCTCCTTTCTGGAAGGTGAACCATATTTACTGAAGTTTAGTATTTTATTTTCCAGTAAGCGCAGAAATCACCTACTGAAATTCACACTACAATATTCAAAACTCTATCGAATAACAGTTTATAATACACAGCGTGTGTGATCACAGAGCACAAAAATATGCATATGACTCACTTGCAAGGGGACAACTGTAATGATGAGCATAACCCTTCGAGATACCGTTCAACTGGCTTCCAACCACTCTTTAGTTTCCGTTATCCATCAAGCGGTAGGATAAAAGAGGATAAAATCAAGGTAGGGCCTCACACAGAAGTGCATTGGTTCAAGTTGCCACACTTCACAGTAGTATATAAAGAACAAGTGGATAGAAAAAGACTGGCATCAAAGTAGACAAAGTTGTATGAGAGGAAAAATAATTTCAAAATAAAGGTTGAGGCAAATATTCAAGCTTCAGAAGAGTGAATACATTTGCAGCATTGTGACTGATTTTCAGCCACGTCACTAAAAGTCCCCAACCACCTATTCCTATCTTCTCGAGGGTCCCAGCCAGGTAGTTTACACCATTCCCACACAGCTCAGACTAACAGTCCAAGGACTTTATGCACTGGTGCCATGTCGTCGTCTGGCCACCCTGAATACTCTCCTAACCAAATCCAACTTATAGAATGGTACATCGAGGTAGGCGGTGACTCGGGATGCGCAACAAATGTCCAAGTCATATCAGTTAATGAAGGTTACAACGCCATCAATCAACTTCAATATCTTGCCTAGTAACCTTAACTTGATATCAACATCGTTCACACGGTGAATCCACCGAACGCAAGCAATCCTACGAAAACACCTGTAGTCGAAACCCTGTAACTGCTTCGTGTCTACTTTTAACGGTCATGTCTCACAGTCATATAACAGGACAGGACGGACTGCACCTCCACCCGCAGAACAAATGGAACACTAATACACAGCCTCTAGAGCATTCTGAAGTTGGGATAGGTTTGAGAAGTGTCATGATATAATTCATATTTCATTATCTATCGACTTGCATGTTAATCGCAAAATAAGGGATGTGGAGATTCAGTGCATCAATAAATGAATTTAACTTCGCATAATTTCCACAAAACATCGAATGTTTAACTAGTTCACTAGTTAATAGCCGGTCCTAAGCCCGAGTAAAGAGGAAAGGTTGGGCATACGCCTAGCAACCGTACCCGTAAAACCAATTCAATCGATAAAGTAACTTCAAGGTACAGACCTAATATAAAAGGAAAAACAAACTTATTCCTCGCTGGAATCGGAGAGGCAAAATGACACCGGTTGGTTGGCCGATCTGTCTTCTCTTCTCTCGATGAAAGCGAAAGTAAACATGGGGACACGGAATGTCCGCACCATGTTTGAACCTAGCAAGGCTGCCCAGATTGCAAACGAGATGAGAGGGTATCGCATTCAAGTGCTTGGAATCTGCGAAAGCAGGTGGAATGGAAGTGGACTCTCCAAACTGTCAACTGGAGAATCAATTATCTACTCCGATATTGTCACACAAACGACAACCACGAGCACACTGGCTGGGTTGTCGAGTGGCTATCATGATGTCCCCTTGAAGAGCATCGAAGGCTCTCTCTCATACAGTCGGAATCGATCTCCTCCTCCACAACCAGCTTCATGACAGCAAGATTTAACTCAAAAGCAAGGAAAGTCACAATCATACAATGCTACACTACGCTACACACCTACAAATAGTGCAGATCAAGAGAAGGAGGGGGAATTCTACAGACAACTGCAATCAGTACTGAACATGATCCCACCCCAGTAGGCAACATCAAAATTCATTCTAATGGGTGACATGAATCCCAGTCAAACTCGGAGCGGACAACACAGCAAGAGAACCCATCATGGGTCGACAAGCACTCGGTGAAATGAACGACAATGGAGAACTCGTTAAAGACTTCTGCGCATTCAACGATTTGGTGATTGGAGGCACTGTGTACAAACACAAGGATATTCACAAAGTGACATGGATTCGATTCCACCAGACACCAGGACACACTACACTAAAAATCAGATAGACTTCATCTCAATCTCAAGAAAGTGGAGACGCAGTCTACAGGACACAACATCAAGAAGAGGAACAGGTGGAGGTTCACACCACTCACTATCTAGTGCAAGTTGAAAGTTTTCACAGAAGTTAGTGATAGGCCATAGTTCAAGTTGAACACCCGGAACAGAAACTGAACTGAAGGACGAAACTATAGAAGACATCTTCACGTCAGTCAGCCATCAGGACAAAATGGGAGACACTAAGCAACATACCCGAGGAAACCTGAGTGGAAGAACACTGGAACTCTTTGAAAGCTATGTGGAAGGAAACCTGCATAACCATGTTAGGAAGGAAGAAGAAACAAGACAAGGAATGGATCTCGACGCATACATGGAAGCTGAAAGAGCAAGGAGAGGAAGATAGTGAAGCAGAAGATGAACCAGTGCAGTGCAGGGATGAACGACGATAAGAGGAACTGAACACAACCTATAAAACACTACACTGAATAAAGAAGTGAAGAAGAGTGCACGGAAAGACAAAAGACACTTCTGTGACACATTGGCAAATGAAGCAGAACCGACTGCAGGTAGGAGAGACCTCACAAGACTCTACGAAACAACCAGGTTACTATCTGGGAAGAGACCAACACAGATGAAACTAATGAAAGATAATGAAGGAAACCTGATTACCAAAGAGGAGAAACAAAGGAAACGATGGGTCGACCACTTCAGGAAACTCTTGAGTCGACAACCACCACCACCACCAACAACAACAACTCGTCCAGAAATAACACCTGCAGCCACAGAATTACCAGTCAACACAAGCCCTCCGACAAAAGCAGAAGTCAAGTCCTGAACGCCACAAAGCCGCTGAAAGCCAGGAAAGCAGCAGGACCAGATGGAATCCCACCAGAACCACTGAAAACAGACGCAGGGACAACAGTGGACATGCTCACACCACTATTGCACAAGGTTTAGAAGGAAGGAAGGAAAGGTACCTGCCGATTGATAGGAAGAAGGGCTACCTTGTCAAACTCCCAAACAAGGGAGACCTAAGTCTTTGCAAGAACTAGCGAAGAATCATGCTCCACTCCTTTCCACCCCAAGCAAAATATTATGCCGCATCATACTGGAGAGATTCAAAGGTGCTCTAGATTCAAAATTACGACCGGAACAGGCTGGCTCAATTCAGGAAATACAAATCATGTACGGATCAAATTGCAACGCAACGCTACGCATCATCATACAACAGACCATAGAATGACAGTCAACTCAACTCTACCTCAACTTCATCGATTTTGAAAACGCCTTCGACAGCGTCGACCGAGAAGTCATTTCGAAACTGCTTTAACACTACAGTTTTAGTGCCACAAACCTTTATCAAACTCATTCAACAACTATATGACGACGCCATATACCAAGTGATTCACAATGGAAAGCTCACTCACGCCTTTCAAGTGAAGACAGGAGTAATACAAGGCTGCCTACTATCACCGATGACCTTCCTGATTGTGGTCTACTGGATTATACGACAAACTGTGAGGAACGAGAAGTGGGGCATTCGCTGGCTGCACCGATGAGAACAACCTAAGAGAAGGTTGGGATTTCGCCGATGATGATGTATATCTAATGTCTTATCGCACAAACTCGAAGATCTACAGGCAAAAACCAACAGGTTGACAGAAGAGGCAGGGCAGCGAAAACGGGACTTCAAGTGAATGTAGACAAGACGGAGGTGATGAAGATACCCAACCAGCAACAAGCACCAATCATCATCAATGGGAGAAACCTAAAGAAAGTAGTCTCCTCCACCTACCTGCACACGCAACAAGCAGCACAGGCACAGATGAACACGTCAAAGCCACGATCCGAAAGACAGCAAGACAGGTCTTCACTAACCTGAAATAATCAGTGTGGAGATCTACTGCACTCTACTCCACTCCACTCCACTCCACTCCACTCAGCATAAAGCGTGAACAAGATTCGGATTTCCAACACCAACGTCAAGTCAGTGCTTCCATGTGATGGTTCAGAAACTTGGCGCGTCACGAAAAGCATTTCAAACTAACTGCAGACATACACATCACATCAACAGCTGCCCCCTTCCCTCACTCCATACTGAAAATTAGATGCCCAGAATAATAAGAATGAGCAATAAGGAACTCTGGCTGGGCAGCCAACCAACCAACCAACAACCCATCGCACAAGAAAGTGGAGATGGATTGCATTGGGGACACACTGAGAAGGCCGATTGGGGATATCACACGTCAGGCCGTCGAGTGGAATCCAAAGGGGAAACGACGAGTTGGGCGTCTCATCTGAGGGTGACATGGAGGAGATGGTGTGAGGAAGAAATGAGAGCTTGTGGGCTGTCGTGGAGCCATGTTCAAAAGTTTGCAGAGAACAGAGTGCACTGGAGGCGTGCTACTGAAGCCCTATGTTCCACTAGGATCTCAAGGGACATATAATAATAATAATGATAAAAATTTCAACAAAACCAATTCTCTTAACTAACTAGTTACCAGAGAAGTAGGTAATAATCAATGCTTGGATTTCAGCCGTTTAGGCTGAAATTTATCGATTAGCCAGTTAGAATCTTCACTGACATACTTCAACCAATAATGACTGATTATATTTGATTATAATTATAATTTAATTTCATTTAGTTTTAATTTAATTTAATTATAATCTTATACAGTAATTTTCAAATAAACTGATTTGGACTGAAAGCGGTGTTCAGTTGCAGTAAATGCACGCACCAACAGTGATCATATCACAATATTCCTACAAGTTAAGAGACTATGAGAGTAGTAGTTTGTACAACAATCAGCGGCAAATTCTGTCAATTGGTTCATAAGCCATTATAACTGGACCCTAAGTAGGAATTAAGTAAACTCTAGAGCAGAGAGAAAATATTTCGATGCTTTCTTGTGACAGCAACTATTTGTGGAAATCTAAAACACGTGTCTTCTCCCTCCTTTGGATTTTAGCATGTCGATTTCCCTACTGAACCAAAAGAATATCGATTAATCTGCTCAGATAGGATGAGAGGATAGATATACGCGAGGTTGCGTTTTCACCAAGGAAAAGTCACAACACTTTTTTGTAATGGAGCCCCAATGGAAGAATAGTTCAACAGCTTTCACAAATGATATTCTCTCATCGTTCGTTAGCTGCAACCACATTAGGACATTCTTATCATTAAATCTCGTGAGTCATAACAAAAATGACAGGTCTCAGAATGGTTAGAATGAGACACAGTCACAGGCCGTCTTCGTCTTCTGGTTTTTCGCAGCTCAGTGAAGCAGAAGGTACTGATGGAGGTCAGTCGCAGAAGTATTCGGTTGAGGTGTCTATTGGGTCTCAGTATCATTATATCCACGCTCGTGATTCCATTCGGTCACAACAAGCAATACATGTCCAAATCAACCTGATCAACAACGAGTTACAACCCCATCAACCAACTTCACTTTTACGTGTAGTAATCTACGCATAATCATCAATAAAAACTTAATTCTCTCAGTAACTGCGTACATGACGATGTACCAGGCAATGAGTCACACCTATTGCGTAATGGGTAATGATACTACCCGACTACCCAAACCTTGGTGGGTGGAGCAGGTTTCGAACCATAACCACCGTTTAAAGGGCGACTGCCTAAACCAAAGAGCTATAACATAACCAAGAAACTACTCACTGTGATTCCACTACAGATGAGCACTATTTTGGATACACTAATTATCCCAAACCTGTAACCTCTCCATGTCTACTGTACTTATCGGCTATTTATTACACGTATACCATAGGACAGAACAAACTGCCAGGTAGTAAACTCGTTCTTTAATTGTAAATCATATATGACACAGGTCCCAAAGATACTTGAAGGTGTCAGGTAGCAAGTTAACCTTTCGTATCCCAGCTGATATTTCATCATCAGGTTTTTTCCATTAGAGATGGAGTAACTTAACACGTAAGCGAAGTGATCAACACATCTCACTGCTGCATTATCTATCCTACATGCAAATCAGAACTGAAGCATTACCGTACACCTAACAGATGAGAAACGCTCGCCAAACATTAGGCTTTTGCATAATTTGTTCAGAAGACTGAATTTTATCAGTGCCCATCAATAATCATCCAATGATCAGATTATGAACCGTCACAAATTATAGATGAAAGTAAATTCGTCCAATTCTGTGGCAGGTTTCACACTGCATGAGTCTTTAGGCAGGTTAGACATTCAGAAAAAAAATTATCAACCAACGTAATATCCGCATTGATGTTTTAAAAAAACAGTATATTTTAAGTGCAATATATAAGAAAAAGAGAAAATGTAGATTAGTTACTGGAGCTACAATTTCCTTTTACCTAGCTTTTGGTGCTGACCAAATCAGACCGATTATCCGTAATGAGACCAATAATCTAGAAGACTCAGCATTATATATATATGAACAAACTTCAGTGACTTAGTTCTTGTGTATAGAGGGCGCTTCTCAAGAAAATATCTACAGAACCTTTCTTTCCATTTAACATGGTTCGTGATTCAGAAATGACAATCATTAGCCTACAAAATGTTACTTGTTTACCGGCCTACATAAAACGCTAGAACACCAGTAATTTATGGACTAGTGATTCATATTAATATCGTTAGGTGTGAAGATTTACCAGGATGTGACTTAACGACTATGAGGAATCACTGTTTAGTCTAGGTCATTCGAAGCGCATGGAAAAGTAGTAAATCATGTAACGGGGGAAAAACTGTTGGTATTTGTTTTAACACACATATGTACACGAATACTTTAGTTGGTAAAATCGAAAAAACAAAAGCTGATGCTTTATATTTTAACAAAATTATACTATACATCAAACAAAATGGTAACAATAGTTTCAAGTTGCTACTATGAAAACTTCAGTTGATTCAGATACCACCTATAGATTCATGAGAAAAACTGCCAACAGCTACAGGACCAAGTATCAAGCTAGTAAAAGAGTCCAGTTAAACAACTGCACGACCAATAATAACACAACCATTACACAGACATCAGTTAATATATAGAAACTAGCAGGTCCCTTGTAGATAAACTAGTAGCTCAATTCATTTGGAATTTTGCATTAAAAATGACCAGCATTGAAAACTACATGACATAACTGTTCAACTTCAGTGGAACCCAAAGAGATTAACTTACTGAATATAGAGCTTAGAAGTCTTCAGTCCAAGTACCTCAAAGGTGCATGAGAAGGCACACTTTTGTAATGTGTAAGGATATATTCAAACAGTTTCTCTGAACTCTTATTTTAGTAGTTTTTCGAAGGATTTTGACCTTTTGTAGAGACCAGTCTGAAAAATTCAGAACAATAGCCTTACAACTAGACAAGCAGAGTGATGGGAAATCCCAATACAACACAATTAGAAGTAGCACAGGATCAAAAATTATAGAATATAATTAACGCAAAACACGTTCAAAATCACTCAGCTAAAAGTATGGTCTATTCGAAAGCTAAATAGGTGAAAAACGAAGAAAACAAAAAAAATTAAAGATTTCGAGCACAATAAACAACTTTTTAAATCTCCCAATAAACGTCGAAACAAAAGATGAGAACCATAGAATACTAATAACTAAATATCTTTAGTAAAATTACTAGGTACTCGTAAAAAATATGTCACATACTCACCCAAACCAATCAGTTTCACCAAGTGTAGAAATCCTGTACTTCTAGGATGAAGCGTATAACGAAGATATGGTAAATTATTTTTCTCAGCGAAAGCGTCACTTCTGGCTATTGACCCCTTGGTCAAATTTGTACCTTCAGGAAAAATGAGCAACTGAAAACAAAATAATTGATGGTAGTCAATATTTTTGTCACGAGTCACCGAAAATTATATGTCCTGTCATTTTCTCATCCAAATTTTGGTGTTCTTGATAATCTAGACAATGTTATTTAGCTAAGAGCTGGAAAGGCTTCTTCACATGATTCAGTGGCAACATTTAACTGGACCAACCATTTGAAGCAAGTGACTTTACATGATAGAAAAATTTCTGCTCTTTCACCTTCAGAATTTTTCATCCAGCTGGTTACCTTATGTTCATGAAATCGAATTTTACGAGTGATACGCAGAATGAATATGCATCTTCACGAATAAAATACACAGATATAGAACCCTAGTTTCACTGTTTTATAATTCAGAGGGAGAGAATTTTGGACTTTTTTAGATTAGGTTTTCTGTGGAAAGTAGTAATCGAACAGCAGTGTATACCATCAAACTTCATGACTCTTTATTCTCTTTTCTCTCTCATGAAATAAATTTGTGCTCTAAATAAAATAAGAGATACGATAGGTGTGAGTCAATGAAATGCAACCTTGTTCAGTAGGCAATGAGTCACATCTATTGTGTGAGGGCGATTGATTCTACCCAACTCCCCAGACCTCAGTAGGAGAAGCCGGGCTTGAACTCGTTACCCATCGTTTGAAAGTCATCTCCATGAACCAATGAGGCACAGCCACAACAGATATACAGATCAGTATAGAATGCTGAACAGATGTAAATCCTATCAAGTTGCCACACTTTACAAAAGTACACAAAGGGAACATAGGTAGAAAAATAATGTTATTAAATAGAATAAAAAGTATATGAGAAGAGACAAGATGAGCAAAATGTTCGAAATTTTGATGATGGAGAATGTACTTATTAACACTATTGTAATCAATCTTGAGGTTTACCCACCATATAAATAAATGTGCATGCACATAAAGAACGCAGAACTTAGCACAAGCGAATACTAAGCTAGACAGCGACATCATACGATAACAGTGAGGAGAAATAAATAACATGAAAAGAAATAAAGAGAACACCGATATCGGCCGGAGTAAATAAAAGATTTGAAGTAATAAGATGTTCAAGACTTAGACTAACTCAAAATGTGGATGCATCTGTGTAACTGTAACTGATTTTCAGCAGCACTCCCTTAGGTCTCTGAATATTATTTTCGTCTTAGATAGGATACAGCAACAAAGTTTATACTTCCCTACACAGCTTAGTTCAATAATTAGTAACGTGATGCATTAGTGACGCATCTTAGTCTGAAAGAGTACCGGAAATAAATAATCAGTAAGTAATTCAGAGTTTTGCTGTTAGATGAATATAGCTTATCAAAAATATGTGTATGAAAGGTATTAAAAATGCTTAAATACTATTCACCTGGCAGCTATCCTGAAGTTTAAGCAAATACGATATTGTTTTCCGCAATCGTTCTTGATCTGTTGCAATACGCCGACGCAAGAATATAAAGCTACCACATTGCATTGACCAGCCAGCTCCAGGAATTTTAGCAAGAGAATCTTTCAAAATTATTTTCATTCGCTGGATAGGATTGCCTAAACCCCATACAAAAAACCAGTCCAACTGAGTCCGGTGATTGAGGAGAAATAAACAACTGCGAGGTTCACAAGATGTCGATGGTAAGACACGATCACCGAATTGACGAACACGACAACCAAAGATTTTACATATCACAAACTACGGATAACAACAGATGAAAATGGTTATATGCAGGAATTGACAATAAAGTTAATTACCACAAAACATACAATTTATTAGTTTCTAAGTTTGAGATTCCCACTATATAGATCCATAGTTTTTTTGTACAACGAACAACTTGAAATACAGTAAATGTCAAGAAACCACTGGGAATCTGATCTAAACCTCAACTGGTAATTGAGTCGAATGAATTTTTATGTGCTTATCTCGCACAGTGCCAAACTATTACACCACACAATATATCCATTTACCATCCACTATAAAAAACCTCGCCTGGTTAACTAGTTTACTAGTTACTAGCCGGTCCTAAGCCCGGGTAAAGAGGGAAGGTTGGGCATAGGGCTAGCAACCCTACCCCGTAAAACAAATCTAACCGCTAAAGAAACTTCAAAGCACAAACAAAATATAAAAAATGAAAACAAACTTATTCCCCGCTGGAATCGGAGAGGCGAAATGACGCCAGTTGGTGAAAGCCTTCGGGAAGCCAATTGGCCGATGTGTCTTCTCTCGATGAAAGCGAAAGTAAACGTGGGGACATGGAATGTCCGCACGATGTTTGAACCCAGTAAGGCAGCCCAGATTGCAAGGGAGATGAGAAGGTATAACATCGAAGTGCTTGGGATTTGCGAAAGCAGATGGAATGGGAGTGGACTCTCCAAACTGTCAACTGGAGAATCAATAATCTACTCCGGTCACCCAGACGCCAACCACGAGCACACTGAGGGAGTGGCTATCATGATGTCCTCAAGAGCATCGAAGGCTCTCATGCAGTGGGAACCAATCTCCTCCAGGATCATGACAGCAAGATTCAACTCAAAAGGAAGAAAGGTCACAATCATACAATGTTATGCACCTACAAATAATGCAGAGCAAGAGAAAAAGGAGGATTTCTACAGACAACTTCAATCAACACTGGACAAGACGTCAGTTGGCGATATCAAAATTCTGATGGGCGACATGAATGCCAAACTGGGAGGGGACAACACGGGAAGAGAACTAACCATGGGTCGAGAGGCACTAGGTGAAATGAATGAGAATGGAGAATTGTTTGCAGAATTCTGCGCATTCAACGATTTGGTGATTGGAGGCAGTGTGTTCAGGCACAAAGATATCCACAAAGCGACATGGATTTCACCAGATGGACACACTAAAAATCAAATCGACTTTATCTCAATCTCAAGAAAATGGAGACGCAGTCTACTTAACACAAGGTCAAGAAGAGGAGCAGATGTAGGTTCAGACCACTACCTAGTGCAAGGAACCTTCCAAATCAAGTTAAAAGCCTTCAAGGAAGCTGGTGATAGACCTCAACCCAAGTACAACACTCGGAAACTGAAGGATGAAACTACAAAGGAGATCTTCAAGGCAGCCATCAAGACAAAATGGGAGACATCGAGCAACATCCCTGAAGAAACCTGTGTGGAAGAACACTGGAAGTCTTTGAAAGCTATGTGGAAAGAAACCTGCACAACAGTATTAGGAAGGAAGAAGAAAGAAGACAAGGAATGGATCTCGACGGATACCTGGAAGCTGATAGAGGAGAGGAGGATGGTGAAGCAGAAGATAAACCAGTGCAAGGATGCTCAACGACAAGATGAACTGAGCACAATGTATAAAACACTGGACAAAGAAGTGAAGAAGAGTGCACGCAAAGACAAAAGACACTTCTACGAAACACTGGCAAGTGAAGCAGAACAGGCTGCAGGTAAGAGAGACCTGACGACATTGTATCAAATAACCAGGTTGCTATCAGGGAAGAGACCAACACAGATGAAACCAATAAAAGATGAAGAAGGAAATTTAATTACAAAAGAAGAGAAACAGAGGAAACGATGGGCCGACCACTTCAAGAAGCTCTTGAATCGACCACCACCTGCACTTCGTCCAGAAATACCACCTGCAGCCGCTGAACTACAAGTGAACATTAATCCCCCAACGAAAATGGAAGTCCTGAACGCCATAAAGCTACTGAAATGCGGGAAAGCAGCAGGACCAGATGGAATACCGCCAGAAGCACTGAAAACAGATGCAGTGACAACAGCGGACATGCTCACACCACTATTGCAGAAGGTGTGGAAGGAAGAGAAGGTACCTGACGATTGGAAGAAGGGTTACCTTGTCAAACTGCCGAAGAAGGGAGACCTCAGTGCTTGCAAGAACTGGCGCGGAATCACTCTCCTGTCCACCCCAAGTAAAATATTAAGCCGCATCATCCTGGAGAGGCTAAGGGATGCACTGAATTCAAAACTGCGACCGCAACAGGCAGGCTTCAGGAAGTACAAATCATGTGCAGACCAAATTGCAACGCTTCGTATCATCATAGAACAGAGCATAGAATGGCAATCACCTCTCCACCTCAACTTCATCGACTTTGAGAAGGCCTTTGACAGCGTCGACCGAGAAGTAATTTGGAAACTGCTTCAATACTACGGAGTACCGCAAACCTTTATCCGCCTCATTCAACAACTATATGAAGATGCTACGTGCCAAGTAATCCACAATGGGAAGCTCAGTGATGCCTTTGAAGTGAAGACAGGAGTGAAATAAGGTTGCCTACTATCCCCCATGATATTCCTGATTGTGGTGGACTGGATCATGCAGCAAACAGTAGGCAGCGAGAAGAGGGGGATACACTGGACGACGGAAAAGAACCTAGAAGACTTGGATTTCGCCGATGACTTATGCCTAATGTCACATAAACTTGAAGATCTGCAGGCAAAAACTAACAAGTTGACAGAAGAGGCAGCGAAGACGGGACTTCAGGTGAATATAGAGAAGACAGAAGTGATGAAGATACCGCAGCACCACCATCAACAACAACAACAACAAACTCCAATCACTGTCAACGGGAGAAACTTAAAGGAAGTAACCTCCTTCACTTATCTAGGAAGCACTGTTTCAACTACAGGCGGGACGGACGAGGACGTCAAAGTCAGAATCGGAAAAGCAAGACAGGCATTCATTAGCCTGAAACCAGTGTGGAGATCTTCTGCACTCAGCATGCGGAACAAGATATGGATTTTCAACACCAACGTCAAGTCAGTGCTCTTGTATGGCTCAGAGACTTGGCGCGTTACGAAAGGGATTTCCAATAAACTACAGACATTCATCAACAACTGCTTACGCTCGCTGCTGAAGATCAGATGGCCAGAAAAAATAAGCAACAAGGAACTCTGGGAACGAACCAACCAAGAACCTATCACGCAACAAATATGCAGGAAGAAGTGGAGATGGATTGGCCATGCACTGAGAAGGCCGACTGAGGACATCACGCGTCAGGCCCTCGAGTGGAATCCCCATGGGAAGCGACGAGTTGGGCGTCTCATCTGAGGGTGACATGGAGGAGGTCGTGTGAGGAGGAAATGAGAGGTTGTGGGCTGTCGTGGGACCAGGTTCAAAAGATCTCAGAGAACAGAGGTCACTGGAGGCGTGCTACTGAAGCCCTATGTTCCACTAGGAACCCAAGGGACTAATAATAATAATAATAATCCACTATAAAAACAACCGGTATGCACATTTTTGATGACAAACAGTAAAAATTGAGCATTGTGGTGGGGTGCAGTCTCCTTTCGCTTGGTTTATTAGATGTACTTACTGGATTACGTTCCGGAAACAATTTATTGTCCAAAGTTATGTTATATCAAGGTAACTGCACCACTTTGAGACATGATTTACATAGTTCTAATTGTGTCTACTTCTTCTAATCTCAGCAGTAAAATTACACAACCCGATGATGGTTCACAATGCACAGTGGGTGAACTCTGCGTAGTTACATTCGACAGACAGAAGTGAATGTGCAATGAGTTGGTCAGTTTTCTCGTTTAGAAAATGGTAATCAGATTAATGATTTTCAAAGATGAGTGGAGCAGGTGTCGCATCTTGAAATAATACCATGAATCACTTGAAAAAAGATGCAACTAAACGTACTGTAACTAAATACGATTGGTTATGGTTTGATGACTAGCAGTGGAATCCAGGACGCGCATTTCGTCCTATTTGGGACTCATCAGTAAGTGATGTTGTTCTCAGTGAGACTCGAACCCAGTAACGATCTCATCAAATGCTGAAACATTATTCACTAGACACGTCCAGCTGACGAGTCCCATACAGGACGAAACCAGCGTCCTGGATTCTACTGCTGGTCACCAAATCAGTTTAAAATCATGAATATCCGGTAGTATATAGGCATCTGCAGAGGAGCCTATCCACCAACAGAAGTCGAGCAATTTAGCCTTGTATAGCAACGGGAAATTACAAGTACCAAACAATAAACATGATTTGATTTATAAATTGAACAAGAGTGACAAAGTTAGGCTACTAGGCAGTTGACGAATTCCAATCGGGAAGGTACTCAATCTAGAGAATACTGATGGTCCTATTGATTACTTCCTGTCAAAGTAGTGAACCAGCTGATTTTAGAAAGTATCATCTTTTATCCGCTTCTTTAACTATATTTATGGTCACAGAAACAGCATAAACTGTTTCAGATACTGGTTTGTTCACAAAAAGCTGAGGGAAAGATACTTGGAATGAGCTTCTGTAACGAAGCCTACATTGTTTACTATTTCAACATGAGTAACAAAGTTATCCGAGACATCATTTTTAATTTCTAAAACATTGATAAATTAGACCAAGTAAAGAGGAAATGGAAAATCAACCTGAAACTTTTTCAGTCAGATAAAATATTTACATTGTTGATAAAAAGATTTTAAACCCACCTACTGGCTTCAATGTCGTAAACCAGGTTTTCTGTTCGCTTACTGTTAGAAATGACCGAGGATCTTACCAATATAACATCAAACCCTTCCTTTTAACCCATTTTTAATTATGAAAAATATATGATAAAACTACTAGTCAGATACAGGTTGGCTTATTACGTTATACGTGCTGTGTATGTGAGTCGTCTATATTACATCACTGCACAGACCGGACGTATAGTCAGGGAGAAGCAATGACCTGAGAAGTTAAGAGACTATACCATTGATTCATATTTGCATAATCGCCACAATTACAGAACTAAGTCTGAAAACACTACATATATTTACCTCAGCAAACATTAACCAAGACGTCAGAAATAGGTCAACAAGGTAACGAAATACAGTCGGTGACAGGACAGACAGTGGGAGCAATGGACCATGAAGGAAAATCGAGCCAACATAAGCAGAAATTAGCAGCAGACTGATCCCAACTGCGCTTCGAATGCCATATGACCGATAAATAGGAAGGTCTGGTGGAATGGGCTGAGGAACACATGACGGACATGTTTCGGGATCTTTACTAGACACAGATGATTCGGAAGCGACATTTGAATCCACACCAAGACAATTTGAACTTAGTTTCGAAATGACGAAATTCGTCGGCTCTTGAGAATGTGTATCGCGAAAAAGGTCTTCAGACTTGTGAGGAATAATGTCCACGGGAGATGACATTTCAAGTGGACACTCTGTAAAATAAAATGCTAACGGTTAAAGGTCAATATATACAGGAATAGACTTTAAGGAGAAAAGTTTTCTTGTTTATAACTGTTTATTTGTAATCATATTCATACAATTAATCGTAACATGAAGACAAGAGTTTTCAACGAGAATTATAACAGGAAATCACTTTTTTTAAAAAGAAGTTCAGGAGTGGAAATGTCCGAAAATAATCAGTAGAAACAATTCGGAAGAAACAATCAAGCGAATAGGAACTACGTGGATATAACCCTTAAACAAGTATACAAGTCAACGCAGAACGATCCATTCGATTCGCCAAACTTCACTACATTCAATACGGACGTCAATTAGAAAAAGATATTGAAGTAAACATATTCTCACATCTCAACCAGGTGACCTTCAATTCTCTATCTACCTCAAACCAAGAGACTTTATGGATTGGCCCTACATAAGTGGTCTAGCCACCTTTAGATTTATTCTAACATACTGCTACTTCAGTTAGTGTTATGAATTGAGATAAGTAGTGGTTCAGCATGCGAAACACGTTCCAGACACTTTAGTCGGTGAAGACTTACAACCTCATCAGTTGCATCACATTTTTTGTCTCCCGTCCTACATTTAACCTCAAGACCGCCCACCGTTATTTCCCCGCACACGCGTAATTCATCGAAGTTACCTAAAGGCGAAGAACTATAACCTCATAGTGCTGTCCACTTCCAGAAGTCAAGTCTCATGGTCATTAATTGAGTAGAGTACTGTTAAATAATAAACTCATCATTTAATAACTAATCACCTGCACTACAGATGCTAAACAGGATCAAACCTTTAGCAAGCAACATTTTAGAAATATGTAGATGAATTTCATCTTTCTTTGACAGTCGACGAACTACCAGTTAATGATTTCACTAACAAACACTAAGAATCTATCTGCTTGATTTCAGTGTGAAACTTAAGATTTTACTAAGATTCAGTGTTGTCCATTCTTGTTGGTAAAATGATTAGAACCAACAAATGGTCGAGTGCTGTGCTTTATCAACCCTAATCTGATCCCAGCAGGGAATTAGGTTTTAACAACTAAATCCCTACCATATTTTTAACCAAAAAGAAATAAAAGACGGTTAGTTGTTGCCTCTAGAATCAAACGATTTCCCGCAACAGGAAGTGAAGCGGACGGCAATATATACTGCAGGGAAATAACTAATATCCAATCAATTGCATTTATGATCCGAAGGGTAACTGATTGGCACAAACATCATAATAAATCAGTTCATTTTCACAAAAACTCTTACACGATTCGAGTCATTATGTTTTACAAAGTCACATAACTGAAAAAAATAGGTAACTCTATGCATTTTCATAGTTTCCAAGTTCTACTTTTAAACTACATCACTCACAGTGATTCACAAAAATGATTTACTCCCTTCCGAAATAAGGGTGATCTGCAAGAGAATGAAGTTTGAAGAATGCCAGCGATCAACAGAATCCTGTGAGCCGACCTACTGAAAATTATACGTCGTTTCAGGCATCAAGTACCTGACAGATCACTGAGCCCCATATAGAATTGATGAATAAACGGTAACAGTTCACTAAAACTCTAGGGACTTGGAATATGAAGATGTCGGGAACGTGACTGACAAAATATCCTACTTCATGCTCCGGTAATGTGTTTTGGATTAGTAGCTGAAAATACCGCTTTCCAACGTCGATCTGTTCACTAAACACAACTACACAACACCACATTAACTGTGTGCTTGCTCCCAGTCGCATCCTGGATACCAATAAGCTGTTTCTTGGTTAAATGGTTCAATGTATGCAATGCTTGACCAACTGAATTATTAAATAAATCCCCTAGGGCATGGCTTTATTTCTGACATGATAATGAGTAGACGACAATACGACCACTTTATCTACCTCTCAGTTGGACATAAGAGCTACTCATTAGTTTAAGTCTGTTTGTTAGAAATCTCACACAGTGAAACAGTATGATTTACTGGATAACGTTTCGGACATAATTTGTTGTCCATATTCCATATGAATATGGAATGATACTGTTTCACTATGTGACATTTCTAATAAACAGACTAAAATGGAATTACAATCTACCACAGTGACCATGCTATTCACTCAGTTTTTCATTAGTTACTTAGTAACGTCAACATCTTTAAAATAACTTGAGGACAGCACATTTCTAGGTGAAACGAATTTGTATTCCTCCTACTGGGTAACTTATGACAGAAATTATAGCTAGATTTCAAGCAAGAAGTGACCACACTCGAGAAGACACCACTGAGCAATCAAGTCACTGAGAATAGCTTAGAGATTGGTCCTTAGTCACAGAAAATTCATTAAATAAGTCTACAGTTCATCGCAGAAACATCACAACTTATCAGATCGCCACATAACTGCTCAATACTCTCTACCATAATATTCATCAGCCGGCATGACTCTCTGAAAGCGGAAACCACTATGCCTAGTCTTTAAAGTTCGAACTATTTCCATAAGTGCAGCGTGTTACCTTCATTTGTCACTAACTCCCTTTTAATTAATACAGAATCGTCGTATGGGCTTAGGATATCAGATAATCAGCGGTTGCGACCATGGAAATAAAAATCCTCTGGATTTTACCGACTAACGTTACAGTTAAAAAGTTTGCCCAACTCATAAGTTGTTTCCGAAAACTGGAGGAAATAGCTGTTATCAAACTAAATGATTGAAGATCAAAATTAGGTTTGGGTTGCATCCGTGAATCTCATTTTGAGCGACTCGAACGACACCAGATGAATTATTCTTCAGAGTACTTTTATATACGCTTTCACTCTCTAAGCAAAGATTGAATTTCTTTCTAAAATTTTCTCGTATCTTAGGAAGCTAACTAACATTCCACGTCTTTTACATACCTTCGAGTTTCACAAATACTTACTTGAACTTCTGCTGAATATGATTTTTAACCAACTTCTTAGGGAAATAAGTCACTAACGAATACGCTTAATAGTTCATATCAGCTTGCAAGCAACTTCCAGGGTTCTATAGCAATGATTTGCTCTGTGAGAAGAAGAAACCTTACTTGCATAGCGGATATCATTGTAAATTTATCCTACTAATATAGTTAGTTGTAAACCAGAATATAAATATGACCTACATATTTGCTGTAATACAGTGGACCTTCGTGTATCGATTACTTTCAGTGCTGGAGGTCTGTTTTAGTTTATTTGATTACGCTGTTGGCTGCGTACATGGGGTCCGCACTATTCCAGAAACTGTGGTTATACGACTGCAGTAAGAAGCTACAATAATCTGCTTGATAAGTTAATTTTCTAAACGTAGCACAGAAGAGCTTATATACATCGAAGAGTTAAGAAGTTCGTAGGATAAATGGTGTTATTTTCATGACCAACTACGAACGGCAATAACACGTATTGAATGGTATTGGTTTCAGGAAAAATCAGTCGGTAAATAAAAGATCTCAAGTGAGCTGATTTGTTATCACTGCAAAACAAACAACATCAGTAACAGTAGTACAAAAAGGAGCTAAGAACATAAATACGGTTTTCAGAAACTTTGATATAGGTTCAAAAATTAATTTTCTACAAAGTATCATTTAGGACTTGGCTTCTGAATAGGTGCACAGTCATACTTTCCACGTACAACTTTATGTTTCACTCCAATAAGATCCTGTGTGCGTCCACCACGAACTAAAACAAGATTGTGCTCCTGTAAATTATGACCTTCACCGGGGATGTGAGCTGTAATTTCACGACCATCGCTTAGACGAACACGTACGCATTTTCTATTAGCACTATTTGGTTTCTTCGGTTTACGGACAATAGCCTTCAGTACGATTCCCTTTATAAATGGTTTTCCATTCATTACTTTATTTGGTGGACGCTTTTTTTGAAATGGACCACAGATGGCCATCTGTGCCAACGTAGCCAAGTTAGCAGTTGATGGTATACCGAACAACGAATGAAATTTATTCGAAGTGATTTGCCAGAAAGAATCATTACTTCCAAATTTGTGACTGACTGGTGCAAAAGATGAAATCAGTGGCCGATTGCAAAAGAAACCTTTAATAGAAGAATAGGTCAGAAACGTTAGAAAACAAATTTTTGAATTTTAAATACAAGAGTAGAAAAAGTGTGATAAATTCTCTTTCACAATACCAGTAGTAAGAATTTATACTAAGATAATGAAATCACCTATTCTAATTCTCATACGTATTGCAGGAGGTTTATAATATATAAAACTGGAGTGATATGATGTATAGAGACTCAAAAGTGAAAAGGATAACAAACGCTTACAATCTTAACTTCATGGAGGACAAAAACATACAACCAATTCCACTTATTCTGCAAAAACCTGTTGTTTTCATGATCGTCATCATCATCAATAATATCAACATAGGATACTGCATTACTGCATAAACAGTTCAAGTTGCTCCAGCTCACATTAGCAAATCAAGCAAAAAACTGACAAGATGAAGGATAAGGAAATAGAAAATAGTCAATCGAATGCAGTCAAAGAGTGGGAGGAATAAAAAAAGTACTGAATTCAGGGTGACGATTAAGACGAAGATAATGCGTGCATACATCTAAGCCGTTAACTTTGATTGAGTTGCATCACAGTCTCAAACCACTGGTTTCCGTTGTCACATGAACCTCAACCCGGGTCAGACAAGCTACCAAAGACTCTATGAAGTGATGACGTTCCAGTCTGGTCATTCTTAACACATTTGACGGTTATCGACCTTAGTATGTAACGAGATAAGTTTAATTAGTTTGGAGACTGGTGTATCAGACCAACAGAAACATCACCAACTAACACAAGTGAATTGGTCCAAGTCTCCACATTTCACAGTAGCATACATAGGAAAAGTGGATGGGAAAAGACTAATATCAAGTAGATATAGGTGTATAAGACGAGACAGAATTTGAAAAGGAAGGTTAGCCAAAACATTCAGCTTAAGGAGACATCAAAGAATAAATACATATGCACCACTCTGACCAATTTTCAGTCGTTTCCTCAAGAGTCTCCAACCACTGATTCCTATAGTCTCAGGGACTCCAACCAAACATTCTACATCTCTCTACACACCTCAAACCAACAGTCAGGGACTTCATCGATTGGTACGACGTCTCGGCTTGGCCATCTAAAATTCTCTTCCAAATTCTGCTAGCACTGCACTTCAAAGTAGACGGTGGCTTAGCATACGCTGACTGACTGGAAAAACCAACGTAGAACCTCAACCACAGGTGCATCGTATCAGCATGAGCCGCAAATATTCAAGCCACTACAGTCGCTGAAGGCTCACAATCTCATCCACTTAATTGTCGGTTTTGCCAAGTACATTTCGCCTGACCAGGACATTGCTCACATAGTGATTCCAACATATGCAAGCAATGCTACTAAGGGACCTGTGATCAGAAACTTGTAACAGCTTTATATCTTCTACTTCTAAGGGCCAAGTATTACAGCCGTATAACAGAACGGACTCCAGAACAATACACTCTTCCTCTAACAGATAGTTGGATATCTCGCTATTCGGCGCGAGACGCAAGTCAGCAAGCGTCAAATGAGCCTTCTGTATCCGAGCTAATATTTAGTCAGCAACCAGCCCGTTAAGACCGATGTAACTCCCCAATTAATCGAAGCGGTCGATAAGTACCACCACTCCACTCTCTATCCGTAAACAAGGAATAGGTTCAGACCAGTCTTGGAAAAATATCTTACATTTGGCAGGTATGAAACTCATGCAAAACATACACAGATCTCTGCTCAATAGGTTCAGAAGACCAATCACTTTTTCTCAGCGTCTTCTAGTATGACAATAATTTTTGTGCACTACAAGTTAGTCAGGTGACCCCCAGGGAGATAAATCCCTGTGAAGTCCGAGGCGCCGACGGTTATGTCTATTAATAAGTCTACGAAACAATTAAACGGAATGGTGAAGCTAGGCATTCCTCACGGAAACCACTGAGCATCGTCAGCTCAGATGACAACTCTCTAAAACCCCTGCACGACTGCGTGAATTTGATCATAGAGCTTTGATTGGCAGTGCATACTTGCTTGATACTCCTTCAGTCGGAAACTACCACAACACCTCACGATCGACACAGTCGAACGACGTCATCGGGCCAACAAATACGACAAGTATCGGCTGCCGGTAAGTCTGGCTGTTTCCGAAACCGTGGGAAGGTGAAAATCTGATCGATGCACCCTCGTCTAGATCTGAAACCCGTCTCGTTTTCTCGATCTCCAGTTAGGTGTGGGACGACTAAGGACCTAGGGATCTTGGACACGATATGGGTTAAAATGATTCCACTGTGGTTATCACAAGAAGACTTCTCTCCCTTCTTATAGACTGTAATAACCAGTGAAGTAGACCAGTCTGACGATATTACCTCTGATTCTCATACAATAACTAGTACCTCCGTTAGGCTACATAATAATTTTCTTCCTCCATCCCTGAAAACTTCGGGTGGTAAACTGTCAGGTTCAGCTGTTGCTTTGCATTGTTTAATGCTCGAAAAAACCTCATTTTCAAGGAGAGTTGGAGGACTGACAACTATCTCCCATCCAGGTTCAGACTGGATGCTGAGCAATTTGGGCATGGCTGCGCATTCGTTGAAATGTGCTTCAAAGTGTTCTCCTACCGTCTTACCTATCTATTCTGAGGGGTTCCTAGGTATCATTCTCTCCGATGATGGTTTAGCTAACCATCATATTTTCCTGGTCGGTATTCTGATCCTTAATATGCCGAAAACGTTGGTGGGTTTTACCTTCAAACCTCACCTGGTTAACTAGTTCACTAGTTAATAGCCGGTCCTAAGCCCGAGTAAAGAGGAAAGGTTGGGCATACGCCTAGCAACCGTACCCGTAAAACCAATTCAATCGATAAAGTAACTTCAAGGTACAGACCTAATATAAAAAGGAAAAACAAACTTATTCCTCGCTGGAATCGGAGAGGCAAAATGACACCGGTTGGTTGGCCGATCTGTCTTCTCTTCTCTCGATGAAAGCGAAAGTAAACATGGGGACACGGAATGTCCGCACCATGTTTGAACCTAGCAAGGCTGCCCAGATTGCAAACGAGATGAGAGGGTATCGCATTCAAGTGCTTGGAATCTGCGAAAGCAGGTGGAATGGAAGTGGACTCTCCAAACTGTCAACTGGAGAATCAATTATCTACTCCGATATTGTCACACAAACGACAACCACGAGCACACTGGCTGGGTTGTCGAGTGGCTATCATGATGTCCCCTTGAAGAGCATCGAAGGCTCTCTCTCATACAGTCGGAATCGATCTCCTCCTCCACAACCAGCTTCATGACAGCAAGATTTAACTCAAAAGCAAGGAAAGTCACAATCATACAATGCTACACTACGCTACACACCTACAAATAGTGCAGATCAAGAGAAGGAGGGGGAATTCTACAGACAACTGCAATCAGTACTGAACATGATCCCACCCCAGTAGGCAACATCAAAATTCATTCTAATGGGTGACATGAATCCCAGTCAAACTCGGAGCGGACAACACAGCAAGAGAACCCATCATGGGTCGACAAGCACTCGGTGAAATGAACGACAATGGAGAACTCGTTAAAGACTTCTGCGCATTCAACGATTTGGTGATTGGAGGCACTGTGTACAAACACAAGGATATTCACAAAGTGACATGGATTCGATTCCACCAGACACCAGGACACACTACACTAAAAATCAGATAGACTTCATCTCAATCTCAAGAAAGTGGAGACGCAGTCTACAGGACACAACATCAAGAAGAGGAACAGGTGGAGGTTCACACCACTCACTATCTAGTGCAAGTTGAAAGTTTTCACAGAAGTTAGTGATAGGCCATAGTTCAAGTTGAACACCCAGAATAGAAAATGAACTGAAGGACATGTTCGCAACGGTGGACATACTCACACCACTATTGCACAAGGTTTAGAAGGAAGGAAGGAAAGGTACCTGCCGATTGATAGGAAGAAGGGCTACCTTGTCAAACTCCCAAACAAGGGAGACCTAAGTCTTTGCAAGAACTAGCGAAGAATCATGCTCCACTCCTTTCCACCCCAAGCAAAATATTATGCCGCATCATACTGGAGAGATTCAAAGGTGCTCTAGATTCAAAATTACGACCGGAACAGGCTGGCTCAATTCAGGAAATACAAATCATGTACGGATCAAATTGCAACGCAACGCTACGCATCATCATACAACAGACCATAGAATGACAGTCAACTCAACTCTACCTCAACTTCATCGATTTTGAAAACGCCTTCGACAGCGTCGACCGAGAAGTCATTTCGAAACTGCTTTAACACTACAGTTTTAGTGCCACAAACCTTTATCAAACTCATTCAACAACTATATGACGACGCCATATACCAAGTGATTCACAATGGAAAGCTCACTCACGCCTTTCAAGTGAAGACAGGAGTAATACAAGGCTGCCTACTATCACCGATGACCTTCCTGATTGTGGTCTACTGGATTATACGACAAACTGTGAGGAACGAGAAGTGGGGCATTCGCTGGCTGCACCGATGAGAACAACCTAAGAGAAGGTTGGGATTTCGCCGATGATGATGTATATCTAATGTCTTATCGCACAAACTCGAAGATCTACAGGCAAAAACCAACAGGTTGACAGAAGAGGCAGGGCAGCGAAAACGGGACTTCAAGTGAATGTAGACAAGACGGAGGTGATGAAGATACCCAACCAGCAACAAGCACCAATCATCATCAATGGGAGAAACCTAAAGAAAGTAGTCTCCTCCACCTACCTGCACACGCAACAAGCAGCACAGGCACAGATGAACACGTCAAAGCCACGATCCGAAAGACAGCAAGACAGGTCTTCACTAACCTGAAATAATCAGTGTGGAGATCTACTGCACTCTACTCCACTCCACTCCACTCAGCATAAAGCGTGAACAAGATTCGGATTTCCAACACCAACGTCAAGTCAGTGCTTCCATGTGATGGTTCAGAAACTTGGCGCGTCACGAAAAGCATTTCAAACTAACTGCAGACATACACATCACATCAACAGCTGCCCCCTTCCCTCACTCCATACTGAAAATTAGATGCCCAGAATAATAAGAATGAGCAATAAGGAACTCTGGCTGGGCAGCCAACCAACCAACCAACAACCCATCGCACAAGAAAGTGGAGATGGATTGCATTGGGGACACACTGAGAAGGCCGATTGGGGATATCACACGTCAGGCCGTCGAGTGGAATCCAAAGGGGAAACGACGAGTTGGGCGTCTCATCTGAGGGTGACATGGAGGAGATGGTGTGAGGAAGAAATGAGAGCTTGTGGGCTGTCGTGGAGCCATGTTCAAAAGTTTGCAGAGAACAGAGTGCACTGGAGGCGTGCTACTGAAGCCCTATGTTCCACTAGGATCTCAAGGGACATATAATAATAATAATGATAAAAATTTCAACAAAACCAATTCTCTTAACTAACTAGTTACCAGAGAAGTAGGTAATAATCAATGCTTGGATTTCAGCCGTTTAGGCTGAAATTTATCGATTAGCCAGTTAGAATCTTCACTGACATACTTCAACCAATAATGACTGATTATATTTGATTATAATTATAATTTAATTTCATTTAGTTTTAATTTAATTTAATTATAATCTTATACAGTAATTTTCAAATAAACTGATTTGGACTGAAAGCGGTGTTCAGTTGCAGTAAATGCACGCACCAACAGTGATCATATCACAATATTCCTACAAGTTAAGAGACTATGAGAGTAGTAGTTTGTACAACAATCAGCGGCAAATTCTGTCAATTGGTTCATAAGCCATTATAACTGGACCCTAAGTAGGAATTAAGTAAACTCTAGAGCAGAGAGAAAATATTTCGATGCTTTCTTGTGACAGCAACTATTTGTGGAAATCTAAAACACGTGTCTTCTCCCTCCTTTGGATTTTAGCATGTCGATTTCCCTACTGAACCAAAAGAATATCGATTAATCTGCTCAGATAGGATGAGAGGATAGATATACGCGAGGTTGCGTTTTCACCAAGGAAAAGTCACAACACTTTTTTGTAATGGAGCCCCAATGGAAGAATAGTTCAACAGCTTTCACAAATGATATTCTCTCATCGTTCGTTAGCTGCAACCACATTAGGACATTCTTATCATCAAATCTCGTGAGTCATAACAAAAATGACAGGTCTCAGAATGGTTAGAATGAGACACAGTCACAGGCCGTCTTCGTCTTCTGGTTTTTCGCAGCTCAGTGAAGCAGAAGGTACTGATGGAGGTCAGTCGCAGAAGTATTCGGTTGAGGTGTCTATTGGGTCTCAGTATCATATCCACGCAGAAACCCAAGGGACAAATAATAATAATAACTTCTTTATGCTTTGCTTTCGGCCCCTTATGGCCAATGACAACAGACAAAATGATAGCTAGTGCAACACTAGCTCTTCACCATGGACATATCGAAGAAATGCGAAAGTAATGGGGATGAAACCAGAGTGATTTTTGGTTGAATGGTAACCGAACAGTTTGCAACAGTGCATGTGCTAGTTACAGCTTGCAACTTAATGTGTATAGAAGGGAGATTAATGTGAAAACAAGTAAATTGGCTAATGGACCCATATGGGGTCACATTTTATCTAGTCTATAGTATACTTAAATTCTTACGCCCTTACTGAAACTCAAATTTCTTCAGCTTTTTATATTTTACGAACAGGTGCTTTTCAAATGCACAATTGAAACTATTGAATGGTACGGAAATGCTTCTTTTGGTTGCTAAGTGATGTTATTTTTAGTAATACCTGCTGCATGCAGTGTTAGAAAAACTCTTCAGTAGTCCCTTTGATACTTTCACCTTTCCTTGAGTTATTTTGGTTTGATGCAGTGGAGTAAAAAGCTGAGAAAAGCATAAACCACTGCAGAAAAGCCGAACCACCATCGTGATTCAAATTGAAGTTACCCATTGTAAAATCATCCCGAGGTAAGCGTATGCCCCAATTCAATACCAGGTGAGTGAAGGCTACAGTAACTAACTACTTTGTAAACATTGCACGTGATCTTTAATTAAAGGTACAGTAAAGCTCTCAAAATATGGATGCCATATATCATTTTCGAAAGGCCTTGGACTTTTGGAAACAGCAAATAAGTATTCTGAAGTGTCAAAGATTTTATCCCAATGAAAACTAGACGTGCCTGGTGCAATAGATTTAGTGTGCTGACTATCAAAAGAAATACAAAATAATTCCCTAGGACGCTGGATTTCAAGACAGATTTGTCCAGCATGTTACATCATAGATTACACTGCTTAACACAGTATGCCATGTGAATTCCAACATGGGTTTTCGCAGTTACAATCAACGGTGAATGATAAGCAAGTTATACATGATATTATATGAGTTATATATTACCATAAAAGTCTAATATGAAGTTTGAAAATACCTTCTAACGACAAATCACGCGACCTACCTATTGTTCTCGAAAACACACTATGACCATATTTTAATGGCGCGGACATCACGCCAATGTTTCGATGACCTAGAGAATCACATAACAGACATTATATTAAATAGTTTCAAATGTTTAGCAACAGGAACGAATAGGCTTTTATGTCTAGAAAGAGTGGACCACAATTTTTTGATTCGGTAACTTATGCCTAAGATAGAGGGAGAGAGAACGAGAGTGATTAACATAGATAAAGTTAGTTATGATTGAGCTGCAACCCACATCATAGGCATATGTCAGGTTGGAGTCCGCGGAACTCAGACGAAACACCTCGAAGCACTTCTGAAGGGAGAGCACTCCAAAATGTAACTGCCCGTAGGTAGTAGAAGCAGCCCTTGAAATCTGATTCGTTATGTTGGAGGCTTAACTCCTGTGTATCTCCTCTGACATTGATGCTACAACTAAACTGGAATACGTGGCGAAGAATGAGTCAGGGAATTTTTGAATTCGTGAGGACTATCAAATTCATTCGTGAGTGTGTGGCGTCACACACTTCCCCAAAATCAGTAGCCTAGTGTTTGACGACATTCAACACTGATGCTGACCTTGATAGTTTAACCGGACTCGCTAAGTTGAAGGCACCCGGTCAAGCATCCTCGCCATTTGGCACGCTGTCGTGTTACGTTGCACTGCTCGTATTCGACTCTCTACCCAGTTAGTTGGAACCCATCGGTATTTTGGCACAACCATCCAAATATACTATTCCATCCGACTACGCTATCGTGTTCTTCCTTGGTCTCGTATTCGTGGGCATATAAAAAGTCCGAATAATTAGTGACTGGTCTTTGCGTCTGTCAAGTTCTCACCAGGACAAATCCTAAAGGTGAAAATCCCAGAAAATCAATCCATGTTTCAACTAGGTTTAACTGTGATGCTGAACATATAGTTTTTATGGACTGTCTGGGCTGAAGGTACATGGTGAAGCATCCTAATCCGCTTGGCACACTGCAATGTTACATCGAATCGCTCGTATGCAACCCTCCAGCCAGCTAGTCGAGGTTTCTCGTTATTTTTGTATGATTGGTCAAATGTACTGTTTCTACTTGACTCCATGTTTTTACGTTCTTGGGCATTACCTGAGTAAGAATAACTACTAATCGGCCTCTACGTTTATCGTTTTCGGGTACAGATAAATCTTAAACTTGTGAACTCCTTTACTTATATACTTGTGTGCCTTTGTTGAAACATTGATGGCCCTTTTTTCTCGCATGGTAAACCCCCTTATCCAGGTGCGACAAGATCCCTGAACTTCGTCTCATCAAACTGTCAACGCAGTGGATCCATCTAACGTCGCTTCACGCGAATAACACAGAAATATGGTTCCTGTACGTTAAAGATGATTCCTGAGAACATGGGATCATAGGTATTCATTCTAAGTTCCCTGCTGCTATGCGATCGATCGCGCACCGGTAACAAAGGCACGTAATGCTGCACTTGTTTACTCGTGAAGTAAGTCATCCCAAAATTTGGATCCCGCTCTGGGCGTCGGTAAATGGTTCCATAAAAATGACCCAACCAAACACATGGCTGTTTTTGCGGAGCATCACATAGACTCCCCAACGCAATGTGGATTTACCGAGCTGAAGAAAAGGCGACGCGAGGTCCTGCTTATCTCCCTACCACCTCCTGTTCCGAAAGTTGAGGTGAGCATTTATGTCTTTGTTCGGTTCATCCCATGCAGCAACAGAGAGGATCCAATACATGAAGCGGGAAAGTTGGACTAACAAATATCAGTAATTAACAAACAAGTAACCTTACTGAATTGACTAACCTGGTATCAGTAGACAAAAGGTACATTCTGCATCCGCAGTTTCATACGAAAACGTTTTGATGCCCGTGTACTGAGATGCCGAGACTGTACCAAACGGAATTCGGCACTGTAGCATGCTCCCTATTTAAAATCGTTTCGTTTCTCATAGCTACATTCTGATGATTCAGCTAGTTTAATTGAGAAAGAGGTACAATACCACAGCTACAAAATGGGACGTTTTTACGACTGAATTGAAAGATGATCAGAAGAAACCTAATGCACCACAAGTTGCTAAGATGACACGATGTAGGTGACCACAAAGGGCCAAGCACCCGATATCTTTTTTAATTTTTGCTCAGACGTTGCGGTTGCGTCCCGCTGCGAAAGAGTAGAGCAAATCGGTCGAAGAAGGAGGGTGAATGAACAAGAAACTGAATATCTATAACGCTCTTGGCGACTGGTCGGGCCAGTCAATTCTGTGGATCGGAAAAGAAATGAAAAGTTGAGAAATTCACAGTAAGACACTATCGTCTGCTACATGTTGTTGTCACCACAAGAGCTGTGACCCGTACGGACAGAAGCGTAAGTTCAACTTCATCAAAGACTTGGAACCGTTTCGCGTATTTTGCGCAGTTTTCCTATGAGGCTGTATTTTTCCACACCAGTTTAGAGATATATACCTCTTCAGACAGTAAGTCGGACCAGTGACATCAAAATGCTGTTGTTACTGCGATGGGTACCTGTGGGCTCAAACATCCAGAACTAGGGATAGAATTCCTTCTTAGATGACCAAGGTTCATTTAAGATATGAAAGGCATATATCAAAAGTCACTTGCCAATATCAAGTGGGTAACCGGTTTTCGCCTCAAGGTTTGATGTCCCTTTAGGGGACTGAAGACCCGCCTGACTAGAAACTTAGGCGGGTGAAATTTCACGCAGGCATGTTAGACTTTTCCATAAAGTCACAGGAGCACTGAGCAGCTATCTGATTTAAATCCATTTGGGTTCAGCAGGACTTCTTCGACCCCAGAGGAGGAGTCAACTGTTCGAACTGAATCTTGCCAGCACTCGAGTAACTGTACTGTTCAGGGTGACCTTCGGAAACTTAATGATCACTGATCATATGGTTATTTTGAGCATGAAGCACTCTGCAGACCATACGAAAACAACAAAGTTACCCAGTCATCCACATAGGTTGCCTTATGATCGTTTTTAGATGGAAATTCCCGTAGAAATCGTCAGGCTCAGTCCATGTGATTATGATGAGGGGTACCCGCGGCCCATATGAGAAGAGCTGTGATTTTCTGTCCTGGATAATCCTGACACGAGCCCAAGACAAAGATAGAGTCGGAAATCGCGCCTGGCTGTTTATAAACATTGAGCGATTTCCTTGAAAGTACGTCTTTGATTAGGAATAAATATAGACAGTTGCCTTATTGCCTTGTTTTCGGTATTTACAGCGAGAGCTGCCCTATTTACATCCGGAATAGGGGTTTCTGCAGGTCGCTAAAGCATCATTGGGTCGAGCTTCGGCCGTTGTAGTGAAAAGGTGTCGACGGAAAACAAAGAATATTTCAGCATCAGTTAAATCTGTATCCATGCAGTGCAACGTTGTCACTTTTGTGCATGCACTGCGGCATCGAAAAAGCTCTGAGGATTTTCAGTGTCGACTAGTAGATTGGAACGGTAGGCCGTGGATGCAATTTTCTGCCCAGTGAATTTTTAATCCTTAATCGCGGCACCCCTAAACCATGGTATATTCTTAAAAGACGGTTACTTTGGCCGACCAGATCAGTGAGCGACTGTATCCAGTCCGCGGAGACAGTATCTTTAGATGAACGAATTCAGGCTGTATCAGAAACAGATATGGAACAGCCTCGAACCACATGAACTTCAGGTTTGTCCTGGAATATCTAGAGTGACTCATTTTTCAACAGAACTGGGATACCTGGAAAGGCTGAGGCAAGACAGTCTTCGTTCACGGTATCTTCATGATGTGGCTCACTAGATCTTTTGGATCCTTTCAGTTCACAAGAAAGTCCACCTGCCCCGATATCTATGTCACACTAGTTTAGCTTCGAAAGGTGGAAAACTAGAAGAGGGAGAAGACTTGCAAAATAAAATTTCGTACAACCTGCCCAAAGTGGACGTCACGACCTCCCGTCGTTACTTACTTATGAGGACTCGGTGAATAAGATGCGTCTAAAATCAGTTGTAGAAGGCTGGCCCACGTCCATTGTCTGAGAAGTATAACTTGCGCACACGTATCGAGAAGGAGGACAGTTTACGTTGAGACCGAATTGGGAGGGAGTGGCTTTCTTTAAACTTCAAGCTTTGTGTTGTGACAGCAAGCAGAATTTAAGCACAAGTAGACAGACGTCAATACGAAACCTCTAAGAATAAAAATAGTCATGAACGCCAGTGTTTTGTTTTCGGGTGCAGATTATGTGCACGCCTATTCAGCGACCAACTAGCACACCCGATACCACCTACTTCAAAACTTATATGAAAACCGAAAGGGGACTCACCCGGATGAGAGTCTGTTGCCTTCAAGTTTTCAAAGAAACAAAAATATGTATATACATGTACATGCTTGACTTTGTCGAGAATTTGAAACACCTAGGTAATAAAAGCAGGAGTCAACCCGTTGGTGGGGGTTACTATTCAGCCGCAGCTCTAGCGCTGAGACAACATTTTTTGAACTGCAGACACTTCAGATGCTGGAAGCATAATTACTGGTGTTTTTATTATCTCATCACGCTATGTGATAGCTTCTTTTTCTACTTCGGACCCTGTATGATAGTATAGTTTGTCTAGCTAGCACATCGTGCGACGACTGCACACCTAGTAATAATAATAATATTTATTCCTGAATATACAGGCACGCACCATTTTTACACGTATGAGTAAGTTGATATACAAATTACATTCATCTTCATGGAAGGTAATCTCAACCCCCACCTATTGTCACTGGAAGATATAAGTGTTGCATGTTCATATAATGGAACATCCCAGAAGAATAAGTATGCAAACGTCAACAAGTTGGACAAGTGGAAGTATTGTCTTCGCATTAACAAAAAACCGGGTTTGTATCTAGACACTACAGGTATTACCTGGAGAAAAATAAAGCTTGAAGCTAGTATTCCCATTATGACAGTTTGTACTTTTTGCTTGAGATAACGATGAAAAGTTTATGAATTGTTTACATATTGTACTTCCCTGACGATTCCAGGACTGTGTAGTTCATGCATGTTAATACCATTCCACAACGAAGATTCATAATCTTGATGAATATTATGACTGAAAGCCAAATGTCTTCACTTTTCCAACTCCAGCATCCGGAAGCAACAGACTCGCTTAAATGCACTAAATGGGCTTCCAGAACATCTTGTCCTTCGTTTTCACGGTTCGTGACAGCGTTGCAGTTGGTAAGCGTTGGACTTTACTGGTCACTTTTATAATGAGTAAATCCTAGATTTTGATAATTACGAAGTCGTAGTCCAGAGAACATCTTTTATTTCTGCTTGTTGTAGTTAGGTATTCTGAACGTGGTAAAACTGGTTACCCTCCATTAAGGGTAGTTTCAGGCATGGTCTGTTGCTTAGGTAATTAAGTGTCGATGGCAACAAAGCCAACGTTTAGAACTGAATTATTTTTCTACAGCCAGAAAAAAACAGACAAAGCAGCAAACGGAGAAAGCAAGAATTCCAAAAAGGAGAGTGTTTTCTAAGTTCGTGTTTCTCCCTACTTAACTTCCCTTGCTATAGTGTTCATCGTATGCGCTTTTTCTTTACAGTACTTAGAAATAGTACTTAAGATAGATAAATAATTCCGGATTTCCATGTCTTCTGTGACGTTTATTTATTCGTAAGATGCCGTATCTCCCAGTTATATCAACAAAGTTTCACTTCTTGCCAACTTTTTTGTAAGGTTAAGGATAAATGCACTTTCCCTGTGAGTTTGTAGATGATATAAGCGCATGATATCTTCCGCCGCTCCCGATGATCTGCACTGTTCGCCACCGACACCTCAAGTTGGTAATAAAGGCAACGAAAAAGCGGTAGATAGGGTAGATAAACGGAAAACGGAGGGGAAAGTAGATAGTGATGGGAAGGCTGTTTAAATAGAGATGAATTATATGGGAAGAATGACAAAAGTACGCTTTCTAGCAACAGCGAGGTAGAGAAAGGGGTAGTGGATGGAACATGTAGCGCAACTCTAATGCCAAAAGGCAAATATCGCAAAGAAAAAACCTTGAAGAAGGAGGGTAGCTGCTTTTCTCCGCTATTAACGCTTTACTTGTGCACTGGGCGCCCCTTTCGTTTTCATCTTATCCCGACTTTGTGCGCTTTGGCTCCCCTTTTCTGGCTTACTGGGGATGGACAGGCCCAAACTTCTTATCTTCCCCGTCTACTGCCAGAAATCGTGATGTATTTCGCCAGCTCATCCGCTCCTGTGAAGCCGGCTACATAGGCCGAACAAAGCGTGTTCTACCCAAGAGCGTCTCCGAACACCATCCTGTATAGCTGTCTAGGTATATGTTGTTGTAGCTATGATCACGACGCTCAGCTTTTGGAAACGATTTGTCGAAAGGAAAGTTTCCCTCTCCGAACTGCTTTTATGAATTGTGGCCCATTATCCATATTATCCCTCATCCAGTGGCTCTCAGATAGTAGTAACCTTTGTTGTATTATTATTATTATTATTATTAGTCCCTTGGGTTCCTAGTGGAACATAGGGCTTCAGTAGCACGCCTCCAGTGACCTCTGTTCTCTGAGATCTTTTGAACCTGGTCCCACGACAGCCCACAACCTCTCATTTCCTCCTCGCACGACCTCCTCCATGTCACCCTTGGACGTCCAACTCGTCGCTTCCCATCGGGATTCCACTCGAGGGCCTGACGCGTGATGTCCTCAGTCGGCCTTCTCAGTGCATGGCCAATCCATCTCCACTTCTTCCTGCATATTTGTTGCGTGATAGGTTCTTGGTTGGTTCGTTCCCAGAGTTCCTTGTTGCTTATTTTTTCTGGCCATCTGATCTTCAGCAGCGAGCGTAAGCAGTTGTTGATGAATGTCTGTAGTTTATTGGAAATACCTTTCGTGACGCGCCAAGTCTCTGAGCCATACAAGAGCACTGACTTGACGTTGGTGTTGAAAATCCGTATCTTGTTCCGCATGCTGAGTGCAGAAGATCTCCACACTGGTTTCAGGCTAAACCTATGTTGTATGAAATATATTATTATTATTAGTACTCTGACAGCTACACAATCCTCTCCGAATATAATTTCACCTTGAAAAATCTTGGAATCTTCAAATTTTACCCATTTTACCCACACAGGCTCTCAAACTATCCTGGTCTGCGTATGGCCACAGGAAAATCCATGAAACATGCCATCCCCTCCAGTTTTGTGTAAACCAATAAAAGGTCAATGTCAGCCGCTAGGGCATGGACACAGGAGCTGATGGGAAATACATATAAGTTCTCGACATGCACACCATTTTACAAGGGTGAGTAAATTTATATGTTGGTAACATGCTGTTCTAGGGCAAACAGTTTTAGTCACTGGAATGTTTTTACTGTTTGTCATCAAAATGTGGGATGTTAACATAAAAAGTGCACACAACTTGACTCTACAGACGGTTGGAAGTACTTTCTTGGTAACACAGTATTCTAAATTTCTGAAATGACACCTTAAAAACAGTTGGATGGCTACCATCAAATAAAAGTGGTCGGCAACTCCCAGTAGACTAGCTAGAAACTTTTAAAATTTCTAATTTGCTGCTGAGATCTAAATTAATTCTTCTCATGCACCGATACTGATGACATGCTTCCCAATTTTTATTCCAACACATTGCCTGTTTCAGCTACTCGGTCTCCTGATGTATGCTGAAACCGGGGGTACGAAGACATCTCTGTCCGTATAAAATCAGGAAATTAGATCAGCCCTATGACATCAAGTGACTTACCCCCCAATAACCACCTTTAACTCTTATGATAATATTGCGATCAACACCGTTGAAAAATTCTTCAAAAAGAGGCAATGGGCCTCAAAGGCGATTTTATACCAACTTACGTGTAAACCTCTTCGCCGCAGACTGAGGAGGAATCAGCGTGGTATCGCATTCAAGATGGTAATGCTGTTAAGGATGATGCAACCGCAGCCGAAGTTCTTAACAAATAGTTTGTCTATTCTTACGCAGGCGTTGATAACGGAGGCACAACTGACTCTGACTTCCGCATTAAAGGACATCATCCACTACCCCTCCATCTACCAGGAGCATTGAAGACTCAATAAATTGCGAAATGTTTTCCAGCAATCCCGGACTAGGCTCCATTCCTTCTTCGCTTCGGAATCTAGGCGGGATGGATATTTTCCTCCTCCTACTTAAATTGGACCCCACATTGCCAACGGTTTGGATGTAACTGAGCGCTTGGAAACTAGGGCACATTACGTTATGCCTTAAAATTGGTTCCAGGTCTGACATATGTGGAGTGCTTGAAATAGTCCTAAGCAGGAATATATCTAACTTCCTACTAACTGAAGGCCTGATGATGCTACCACTGCAGGACTTCATCAACTCCAGGTTCCGTAACACCTCACGAAAAATCGTTCGTTAACCCCATCCACAAAAGCTGTGAAAGTTACTGATACCTTGTCAGGCCCAAGACAGATTACAAGTGAAGCTACGGAAGGGAACCATATGGGTACCTCTTTATTCCTGTCAGTGGTGCGGAACATCTTATCAACACACGATCGATTTACTCCGGAGATATTGATGCTCGAATAGTTTCCGGCGTTAATTCGCTTAATCTTCCTAACCAGGTCAAAAAAGGTTGGCCTTATTCTTACGATTCGTCTAACCCCACCGCATGGCACAATAATGGTCTACCATTTTCATCAGCTTTACTTCGCACTCCGAGTTACGTAACTTCTTTGAACCATTCAACACGTTATGTAGTCCCCTTTGTTATCATTCACTGCAACTGCAACCAGAAATGCCTTCGGTATCATCCCTATTATAATCATTATTGCTAAGTATTATGTAATATCTTGTGCTCAAATACTCATCTTCCCAAGATAATGATTCACTCTTTCTCGTTCACGATGACTCACAACTCCACTGTTCTTTCCGCAGTCAAACTAAATTTCCCCACCCTATTTTTGTTCCATCTTGCTTGCGCAGCTGGAAAGGTCTCCCTGATCGATTTGTCAGCGCACTCATTTGTATTATGCTGATTCATATCACGTTGTGCCCGAATGATTGTAAAGGTCACCTTCTGTACTGAAACTTGAATAACAGCCTGAAAGTTGAATGTCACACTCATACACGTGAAAGATCTTTCTAGCAAGACTGAACGGTTGAAGTATGGTGAAAAATATCCCTTTATTTTGCTATTTAAAGTATCATACTTAGCCGGGATCACACGAGTAAAAACCCACCTCATACGGTGAAATACTGTTATCATTCTTATGTCGTGAGCCTGAGGCCTCGAGCAGATATGGTCGAGATCCTCTGGACACGTTGTAGACCTAATTTATCTTTCTTCAGGGGGGGAAAGACGATGGTCGTAAGTTCTAGGTGCGGCCATATGAAACTTGAAAGTTTAACGAAAACATCTGCAATCAAATTTTACAAGTATTCATGTAAGGATTGATAACCTTGGATTTCCAAGAAGTGTGGTTCTGTCACATTTAACAGTAATTTCCATTCCTGAATAGACAGGGACACCACTTTTACAGGCAATACTTAGTTTCCACGTGGACTACATGCTTCTTTATGGCAGGTAGTCCTAATCCCCGCATGTTATGCAGCTAGAGGGCGTAGGTGCTGCATGTTCATAACATGAAACATCTCAGCAGAGTGGGGATGGACCGATCAACAAGATGGACAAGTAGGAATACTGCCTTCGCACTAACAAAAAACCAGGGTTTCCAGAGAAGGTGAGGGATGGGACAAGTGTCACGGTGAAGATAATAATAACAAACTAACTAACTACAATGAAACCAAAGACTGTCGTGTCAAGATCATGATGAGATAAGAGACTGGATATACTTCTTTGGACGCAGAGATCAGGTGGACGCTCAATATTCGAATTCCTCATCTGCCAACAATTTCCACCGGAGTTTGTATCCGAACACTACGAATACTGCCTGCAGAAAAACTAGGCTTGAAGACAATACTTCCATCTCTACAGTCCGTATATTTTGCTTAAGAATAATGAGAAAGAGTACATGAATGAATATGTGCACGTTGTTGATCTGTTGTACTTCTCTCATTTCAAACTGCGAATTTCGCGTATGATTGCACCACTTCGCATCAGAAGTTCATAGTCTTGCTGAATTTTGCGAGTCCAAGCCAAATGTCTGTCTCTCGGCTTCACTGCTAAGAGGCAACAGTGTTGCGTGAATGTATCAAGTAGACGCTCAGAGCAACTTGCACGCCATTAGCGTCGCATGAACTACAGCAGGTTTTAATGAGATTATGCTCATCGATGGCTTGGTATGCTGATTATTTAACATTAAATACTGTTTTGTAAACTCTCAAGAATTATCAATTTGACGATGCCTGTAAACTGGTATCCCTCATGTTAAATCCATCACTTGAGTGTAAGAATTATTATTATCTAACCTTTGACGCCCCATATACGCTGAAAAGTGAGATTTTCTTGTTCGTTTCACAACTAGTAGGATCTTCTGATGTTTTTGAGAGTCTAGTGACGTACCCTCTGTACCATTCAGGACCCGTAAAATCTTGTAGATTTGTCAACATACATCAACGTGATGATGGCCGTAGACTGGCTTCTCTCATGTTAAATTACTAATGTGAGAATAAAACATTTATTTATTTAGTTACCATAAGTCGTGATAACCATGTGGCAGGTAAGTGTTAGAATTTTCCTGATTATCTTCATGGTTCTCCACAGATCATAGGTTTTGATGATTGTTGGACCTTCATTCCTGGGGGACCGAAAGGCCCAAAATATTCCCCGTCACCGAGGCGTCAAGTTCTATACTGCTGAAGCTATGTCCCCAACATTCATCACTCTGGCATGCGACGCCTTCCACTTTTCAGGATTAGACACCGGCCAATTTCTGACTGCCCACTTTTGAAGTTGAGTTTGGTCCTCCTGTTGGGAAATGCTGCCTTTCTCACTTTTACTTTCTACCCATAGTTTCACGCCACCAGGGAAATCTCTGGTTCAGAAGAAAGCTGCTGAGGCAAGTCGTTTATATGTAATGGAAAAAGAAGTAGCCCTGGATGTGACTCTTCCTCTTGACTGAGAGAATCTTTGAACAACTCACTCAAACGTCTAGCCAAGGGTGATGTTCTTTATCACCGTACCACTGTATGAATTTTATCTGGTCCCTGAGAGGTATCTTTTGTGGGTAGCAACAGTTTGCGATGCAGTGGCGCAAAGCCCAAGTCGATGGCTCAGAGTCCTGCTAGTTAGTGGGATATTTGTAACCTCCAGAGTGGATGGATGATGACGATCAGATTCGCAAATACGAGGCAGATAGGAGGTCAGTGTCACTATCAGCAGGCCCGCCGTGCCCCAGTAGGTGACAGACCCCCACTTCAGCCTACTAGCACGATGCTGCGTAGCGTAACGATCCCTCGGTGTACAGATGAACATGTTTGCGAGCCTAACTTGATGTCATTGCCGACCAGCTCTCACTGCCTCCGCACACGCATTTCATTGTATGTTTACATGGTTTCATGTATGTAGTCGGTAGCACCCCTTTCACTTTCCGTCCAACGGTGTCTTCTTAAACTAAGTGACTTGCAAAAAGAGTTGCTTTCCACCTTAGGAGACTTGAAGCGCCTCGGTGTTGAAGGTAGAGCAGAGCGGCTGATGGGGTGCATGGTTTACCCAGGTACACACCTTCATGAGATGCCAACAAGGTCAACCTCCTAATTCGTCTGTTTCGGCCCGTCCGAAGGGCCAATGTGCGCGGTCACTTGAAGTCCCAACGACATCCATTCAAGGGTTTGGTTACATCGGTTTATCATGAATGATGATAAAAATAACAGTCGCACTATTCCAAACAACATCTGTGATACATTGTGGATTTCTCAGCGGGCGATATCTCGACAAATAAGTTCCCGGTGCAGTGTTGAAAAGGTTTAATTTCCACCTGAATTGAAGTTTTAAGTGTGGAATTAAGGGCACAAACATAAAACCGAAGGCTGGTACTGCATGGGTGTCTGGCCCAGATTTGCAAATAAGTACACAGTCGGGAGTAGCTATGGTGGCCGTAGTCCAGTCGGCCAGTATGAGAATATGCCATCTGGTGTGAGTATCCTGAGAGTAGTACAATGGTGTCCCTGAGAATTCACATGTCCACTGCCATCCAACGCGTCGTTTGTACTCTGTTCCGTTCTTGGCTCGAAAAACGACGGTTCGAAAAAGTTTACAATGTTGCGAGGACACATGATACATTTAGAAGCCATATCCAAAAGACTAAACAAACAGAAGGAGAAGAACTTGATGAAGCATGCTCTCCGGAAAACACTCTTGGTAGCTCAAGGTTTGAGTAGGCCGAAAACATATCGTCCATAGGAGAGAGAATTACTGGGTTGTCGATCAAGAATTCTTTATTTGTGAATATATAGCCTAAACCGGGGAGGGTTTCAGTTTCAGCCCACTACATTACTGTTTTCCCAGTTTTGGTAAACCTTAGTTCATCAACCAGACTGAAGAATCGGACTGCAGTGGAATCACCAATCTGGGTGAACATGCGAAGTTGACTTTCGATGGTTTAAAATGTCTAAGAATTACTGTTTGCGCCCCAGTCTTAGAGAGAAATCAGTTGTCTCTGGCATCTGATAATCACACTGTATGTCAGATGGCTTCCTACAAAAGACTCCTACCAAGTGCTTGTAGTCTAGTACAGCTTCATGGAGCACCCGATGGACTCGGCGAGGCAGGCCGGTTCTTGAGAGAAAAAACCCCAGTGGTTTCTAGTAACTTGTGTTCCCCTCTCCGAATTTAGCCACCCCGGTTCCGGCATCTCAGACTACTCCCTGCACTTTTATCCCTAACCCTCAACAGAATAACCCACTTCCCAATTGAAAATGTTTCTACGGGATCACCAGCACATTACAGTCTACAGCGTAGCAAGCATTGTCTTAAGCTAGTTTGCAGTCGAATCAAGCTTCGCTCCAATTTCCTAGCTGACGGCCGGCACGAAACCCCTCACCACTGAATTTGAGCCATGGGACCACACGTCACGAATTCGTGCCATTACAAGACAAACTTTTCTTTGGAAAAGGTTTCGATATAGCCGGCTCGAGATCAAGAGCTCGTGATATTACTTCTCGCCCATGTGATGCAAATATCTGAACACTCTGAATCTTCAGAATTTCTTTATCTGGTTGAGGAAAACATTTGTTACATCTTACCGATAGCAACACTGCATAGCGCGCAAAAAGCCTAACGCAAAGTTGATCTCATGAATACCTTCCCGGTCGTCTTTCTTGAATAGACTTTCTCAGTATTGCAACTAGATCTGACCTGATGAATCTAAGTCCTACACGCGCATGATACCATGGCCAAAGGAAATGTCTGCGCGCTGAATGGTTCATCAGTCTTTTGTAGACGTTACTGACCACACAACCCACCGAATCGTCTGGTGATTTATCGACTTCGCCGAGCGTGCTCCCCTTCTTCGTGCTGTAGTCAGGCTGGATGCGCTTGCATTAATCAGTTCTATGAGACATGGTAATCCAAGTATTTCCGTCTCTTTATCATTTCGACCGCACCTGAGGTATCAGTTTGGTGTCTGTGAGACGCCCACCAAACGCTCTGCTTAGAATCTTGTTTCCGGGATATGCTCACTGAAGGGAATGGATACCCCTCCCCAGTCCTTCAGATGTATGCAAGTGCCGCTGTGAATGCAAGTAAATTCGTAAATGAAACTGGATGCAAAATGAGAAAGGTATTTTCATAATTTGACTCACTTCAGGGAGCATGAGATGTCGTGATTCGTCTTCCACGCAACCCATTGTGAAAACAGGAGGTTAACTAAAAATGTACTCCATGTCGTGTTATTTCTAATTCTTGAACAGCCGATATTCTGGTCGTAGGTACATCAACACACCCCTGGTGCACTGTGCCCACGTGCTTCAACAAGCCTAAATTACTGGGTGAGCTTAAACCATCACCGTTATCAACCGGCTTTATTTCTCATAGCTCTGAATAAATTCCCTCCTTTACAAAATGACGGTTAAGTCACTCTCATGAGTAGCAAACCTTCTTGTCATAAGGATAACAAGCAGTTCCCAGCCAATAAGCACCAGAATAGGTCGTTCAACATCCTACATTATGAATAACAACGATAGTCCAGTCGTAAGACAACTGGGGTCTAAATCTACCAATGGTGATCATTATGGTCATCTCAATGTGCTTGCTAAAACAACATTATTGAACTCGATAGCACAGAATTTGAAATCGTTAGCGTGGAAAACCTATTATTCGATTAATGGGATGAGCTATCGCCAAATGCGTAATGTGAATCCTCTTACAGCAAGTAAAGTGGCTATCATACCCAATTTGCCGCTGAATTTAACCCCCATGACTCCGCAGCACATTTTCATGGACCCACCTGAAACTTTTAAACCACACGACAGACATTTCTGGGATTCAAGAGTTAATAGCACCTTTAGCAGACCAAGTGACCCAGATAGTTTCCGGCCACATGCTGAGTGTGATCACTAAAGGCTACCTGGAACCGAGCGGCTTCATGACCCCTTGGCTAGCGCAAACACTATATACTGGTAGTAAAACCAAAGGCATTCTCTAGCCGTGGCCCCAGTGGGTGTCTTAGCAAAGCCTCATGTGACATCGAATCCTCCGCGTAACTCAGTCGTTCCCTTTCACACTTATGATATACTTAAGACCGATGTTGAATCGATCATATGCCTAATGTGACCATTTCATTACCTAGCTGTCCCACAGCCTTCCTTATAGTGTTAGCCCAAATTATTTATCCAGTCTCATGCGACTTAACCACAGCCATCACTTCGTTCTTCCTAACGACATCAATAAAATGTTCCTCTACGATGCCTCCACTTGCTTTCAACTACCAGGGAGTTAGCTTTCTGTGTGTCTGATAGCTGATCCCTCACTTCGCAACAAGATGCTTTGTTTGACCTTACTTGTGTTGTAATACTTCTTCTTCGGGCATTATGATAACTGAAGAGTGAAGCACCTCAGACGTTTATGACTTGAGCACTTCCCTTGACAGCTACACCACCATTGCTCAACAATAAGATAGGTGACCATGGGCGTGAATATCTTATATGTGTTATTCACCCATAGATTCAATGCAGCGCGATATCCCGGAGCTAAAAATTGTGAACAACTCTGTCTCGGTTACTTCGAAACCTGTAGAATACCAGTCCCCCCTTTCAGTTGTTGTTGTTGTTGTTGCAGTACTGTTTTCTACTTCAGGAGAGCATTCGACAAATCATTCTGCCAGAGGCCAGTTACGAAGCTTGTGTCATCTGTAATGGCATACCCTTTACATAACTGGTTCCGATCACTTCTCCGTGAACCTCCCCAGACAGTTAGATCGACTGATACCAAATCGGACCCTCAACAAATTACAAGTGACATGAGACAGTTAAATCCACTAGGTTCCTTGATGATGTGTGTAAGGTGGTCAGATACGGAAAACCATATCTTTATGCAGACAACCTTTCGATTGTTCACAGCTTCCAACACAATACGCCGAAAGTGTGTCAGCATCGCAGGATGATTTAAAAAGCCCACCTGTTTGGAGTGAGGAATAGCGACTCACACTCAGCCAAGTAAAATGTAGAGTTCTTTGCCTCGTGAAAAATTATCCTAGCATCGCAATGCACTTAGGAGATTACTTAATTCAAACACTCAAAAAGGCATGCGGTCTAGGCGTCTACCGTTCTGGTTGTCTTGACCTTACTGAGCATATCTAGGTTATGGTGTCTAAAGTCAAAGAATTAACTGGTTTCCTTCTGAACAGCCTCCATGCAAAGGAAGCCAAAGTTGCCGCTTTTAAGGTTTGCGTTAGATCAGCACTGAAACGTGGCTCATTCTTTTTTCTGGCATGAATAGCGTTGATGACTCGTGACTTGAATCTGTTCAGCGGCTTGGCTAGACGATTACTGGGCAGAGCCGACAATGTAGTATACACAGACAGGTGTACTATGTTGTCTAATTAACTTCTGTGGAAACGCTGTCTAAGAAACAATTTAGTTCTCCCAGTCAAAATTTTGCATGGTTTACCATGCCCTCCCTCCCCACCCACTTGAGAATGTGCACCGCCATATAGTCTCAGAAATCTATTCATGTTAGCGATGGACAGATGAAGTAAACAAGTCAAATACACATTCTTCGCTACATACTACCGCTGAATCCGAAGCAGGCTTCCCGCATTCTCACGCAGCAGTGCTTTCGTATGGCAGTTTAGACGGCTTGTCAGCCTGCTTTTGGGTTCCGATGGCATCTACCGTCTGTTTGTAGGTGGATGCCTTGCAACATTAGCATTAGAGACCACCCTGGAGGACCTTAGTGTCCTAGAATTAGTGAGAATGGCTGTATATTAAGAATGAATACAAGTACGATTCCCGCAGCTTTTTTCCTTTGTATGACTTGTATTATCGTGGAAGTAGAGCCATGACCTGGTGGGTGGCATACCCATCTGACTCGAAATGGCAGTAAAATGAGCTCAGTCATACAACTAGAAGTGGCTTGCTTACTGCATTTCTCGCTAACATTTCTATATCAAGTCCTCCTATTTTACACCTTGGGGCTTTCATTACCTCGCTTCTTCACGCCAAAGTTTCACTCGTATGCAGAGGCCCATCCAAAGCGTTTGGTAGTTCTTTGTCTCTTATCCAACATCAATGTTTGGTAGATTCAAGAAGGCTCAGTTCGAAATGAGGTATCATCCAGCCACTGTTTGGACCGTCAAATGGCCTTGAAGATATGGTGGGCGCACAGCCATTACACTGGATTCCGCTCGTTCTCTTTAAAATTCCGGCACCATGACACACGCTGAGATTTGCAGTCACTAGGATCCCGAAGAACCGTCAGTTAAACCCGAAAAACGAAAACAAAAGTAAGCACCAGGTCAAACTCAAGGTGGAGGCATAAAAATGGTCCACGGAAGTACGTCAGTAATGATGATTGAGGGTAGTATAACTGTATTAGCAACAAAAATCACTCGGTGGAGTATCCCAAACCGACTGTTTAGAGATCGTCTGATAGGCAGAAAGATGAAATTACACTGGGCAGTAATGAAAACGAGTTAAAGATGAAGATATCATGATGGAATAGAGAGAGGGAGGGGTGTGGAATAGGGCATGCTGTTATGTCCACAAAACTAATGTCAGCAAGGGGAATGGACCTACAAACGTTCAAATATAACTCATGCGTTTTGCTGTCATGGCACGCTTTATACATTCGTGAGGATACAAATGTTCATGGTGTCATCAGTCAAATGCTATGATATCAAGACCGCAAAGATGTAGTGGTCCAGAATGTGGTGGAGTGGTGAGCAGGGTGAGTTTGTATTCTAAGTGAGCCCCGTTTTTAAGTCACACCGTTGTTGTGATTTTTCGGTAGTTTTGCATTCAAAAACCACCATAAGTATATGAGATCCCGGCTTCGTAAAGATACTGTTATACAGGCAAGGGTAGCTCGCCTTCATCTCCATGACATTGTGCCTGC
>OX104134.1:73751927-73859336 GCA_944470555.2 Heterobilharzia americana
ATCACAAGTTCCTGGGCTATGGAAACTCATCAGTAACATCCTTACACCCACCCTTGGGTCTCAGTATTTCCCCAACATAAGTTTTACATCGCACAATGAATTAGATGCAGGAAATCTTTTCACCCAAATGGCTTAAAAGATGTAGTAAGTTGCTTCACAAGCTACAGAAATCTTTTACACTTTTGCCTAACAATGCATGTTCGTTACTTAAGAAAATAGCCGAGTCAAGAACAATAGTTTTGCTAACCAACCTACAATATTACTGGTTACTGAATCATGGTGTCCTATCTTGGTCCTAGACGTGAACCTATGCATAGATGGTCACACCATTTTTCGCGCCAATCATGATCCTAAACGTGGTGCATGTTGCTTGATCTATATATGTAGACTTGCTGCCCCGAATAAGATTGAAGATGATATTTTCAATGATCTTCCAGACTCATTTGGGGTTATTGTGAACTGTATTGTCGACAAAATCTCAGTAGTTTACGTGCATAGAGCACCACGTTCAACAAAGGAAACTGATGCACTTATCGCTAGATCATTTCCCCTCGCTGAATACCTTCACTGTTGACTTTAAGCCGACTGCAGGTGACTTTGACTGCACCGAAGTTAACCAAAAAACCGGGAGTGGCCCACAAAGCTTTGATAAAATTCTTACTGTCCTAGATATCTATGGGTGGAAACAATACGTCCAGTCACCAACACGTGGAGATAGTAAACTGGACCTAACATTTTGCCGTGACGTCATCGGTGTCACCACGTAAGTTAGTAGCGACTTCTCTTATAGTGACCATAGAATGGTTTTCTGTTGCTCACCAATTCTCTCTCCCGATGAGAAAAAAAAGTGGTCTCCCAAGAATATTCAGCATCGTAGCTACAAGAATATAGAATGGGAAGTAATCATCGAGACCCTCACATTTACTCCCTGACCATTTTGCAACAGACACACTTCCACTTTTCTGCAAAAATATAACACTATATCTAGATATCTTTGCTCCTGTGAAAATAGCTAAGATGTACAAGGGCCGAGATCCATAAATCCTTAAAATACTCCGCAATAAACCTAGGAAATTTTCATCACAAAGATTTCAGTAACTGCACTCACTTATGAAATTTAAGAACCTATTAAAACTACGAGTGCAACACGCAGTAAACGAAGAGATTATTGCTCTCAGAGGTGGTTCTAGGATACACGAGTTGACATCTGTTTTGAATGAACGTTTGCAACCATCAACGAACATAGCTTATTCACTACACAGTGAAATGGTATGCAACTATCTTCTCAATATTAGTGGACTATTTGGCGAATTATTCGAAAATTTCATTCCTAATACTTTAAGCCCCACTAGTTTTACTATACTCACCACAACTTTATGTACTCACGTGCAGTTCACTGTCGAAAGTATCATACAGTCTATCAAGATCCTGAGACTCTCGATTGGCATGGGGATAGATGGCCTTAACTCAATAGTCATCAGGAATAGCGGTGATGATATTCCGTTGTTGTTGATAAGATATTCACATTATCATTGGTAAGTAGAGTATATCCCAACGAGCAGAAAACTAGCTTCACAGTCTGTTGCTACACATCAGCTGATAAATCTAATCCTAGTAACTACAGACCAATCAAGATAACGCCAGTTGTCGCTCAAATTATGGGAAAAGTGAGTTGGAGAAGGATCTCTGAATATCTACTTAAAGAAAGCCTTATTTCAAAGTCTCAGCATGGTTTTGTCAAGAATAGGTCTTGCATTATTTGCCACTTTGATTTCTTCAACCTTATTTCTAGTATCCGTGACGCATGCGAAATCGTCACTGTTCTATACTTTGGTATACCAGACATCTGATAAGGTACCACATGGTATGCTGCTTGATGAGCTACAATCAATTAGCATGCATGACCCATTACCTCAATGGCTAAAATTATTTCTTAGTGATCTTGGTCAAATTGCTAAAGTACATGTATTCTAAACCTAGACACATAACTAGTGGAGTTATACACGGTAGTGTCCTTTGGTCTTTGCTGTTTACAGTTCATATTAATAGTGTGTGAAACCACCTCACTGCATGGGCGAAAATTCCTATACACTGATAATCTGAGGGTTGTGTATTCTTGTTACACTTATAAACTAAGCAATACTCCGACTACTGCTCAACAAGAATTAAGTAGTTGTATCGTGGTGTGAAGAGTTTTACCTTAGGTTCAATACTAATAAATGTGATTGACTTAGCGAAACCAGCGATAACTTGAACTTTTCCTTCGATTTACGTAGACAAAAGCTACCAAGAAGCTCTTCCTTGCTGGATTTTGGTCTTAGATACTTCGGAGACGTTACTTTCTCTCAACAAACAGCTTGCATAAGATCTAAGTCCTGTAAACTCCTGGAACGTATCATCAGCAACATTTATAGCACAGAATAAAGGGTACTAATGTACCAAGCGTGTATCTGTCTAGTTTTAGAATACTGCCCATTAACTCTAAGCGAAAAACTGAAAACCGAGAGAGCACAACGTCACCACACAATAAGAACACTAGGAGCTGATTGCAGTCCTGACTACATCTCTAGATTCGACCTGCTGGAACAAGAAATATTCAGAAAGGCGAATTAAAAGTAAAATTATATTTTACTATGGGTACTTATTATTATTACGATAGTTTATCACAAATCCTCAAAGCTGAAAATTATAATTTATGATGATAAATTTATAGTATATTATCAATATATTTTACGATAAATCCATCGCTAGTTGAAGACAGTTCTTCTAATGCTTACTTCTCCCCATCACAATAACTATTTTCAGTGGTATAAATCTAAATTGCTGTGAACAGTAACACTTGAAAAGTGGAAAGTGCTCAAAATTAGATATTCACCTAGATTATATGAATATGTGGACAACTACTTATTTCCGAATTTGTTGAAGTGAATTCTCTTGCAACCGTGAAGCTCGAAATGTATGAATAAATGTCAAAATAGATGTTTATATGGCAAAACATCAAACTATGCAGACAGGTCAGACATATTGGCTGTTTGAAAATATTTTATTGTAAGTAAGTAGGTGCACTCATGCATTTCGGAAATTAAGATAGGTGTTACTAGCTCAAACGTGTGCTTATAAATTCCTCAAATAGTTTTGGAGAGATGAATGTTTTCTACCTCATATTCGGTATGTTAAAATCAGAGCATACAATTTTTGGTGTGTATAGTAGTGATGCCATATAAGCAAAACGTTTCTTATCTTCTCGTCCCAATCGAGTGTAGAACATTTGAGTTGGTAGATGCACGCTATGTGAAGAGAGATGAAGTGAGTAAATTTTGCGATAAACCTTACAGAGTCATCAATTCCCCTAGTCTCTGAGGTTGAGGATTGCGTAGCAGTGATGTGCCTAGCTGAAGCCAGACGGACGTTTTCTTTTCACGCTGCTCTGCTCGTTTGTCAAGTTTGCTTATGGTTAAGTCTCTAACAAATGAGTCTGTGGTTTTGTGCTTGAAAAATTTCTTTCCGTTTTAATGTTTATTTTCACTATGAACTTCCCTATCCATGTGAGATTAGACTGATAAACCTAAAAGCATTAAAATGACTTTGAAGCCGATCTATTGAGCACACTTCTGGCAGAAAAATATAGAAATATGGTTTCAGTATGCCGAAGCTAGTTTCCGACAACAGAGAGTCACAGATCATGAGTCTCGATTTCTCGCAGTCATACGATCATGGCCAAGAAAATTAAAGAGGCAACTTGCAGCGCATAGGATTAGCCCTGAAGTACTTGATTCCTATGCACTGCTGAGAGCAGCTGTTCTGAATAAAAGCTACCTCATAAATTATCAAGGCTTAGATGAATTGCTCCGTAGAGTCGAACTAGGGAAAAACTCAACTGCCCACATGCTCGCATGTATGTGAGGAATCACCTACCAACTAACGTTCGATGACCGCCTTTTCCGTGAACTGTTTTTCTCCAAGCGAATATCACCAGTGTTGGTCGTGTTGGTGAGAATGCTTAAAAGAGCAATGTATTTAAATAGAATAAAGCTGAAAGTGATTTTTAGGGAAAGATTTTCTTCAAATTATCTGGCTGAGCTTGGGACTGTGAGGATGTGCAGAACGTAGCACAAACTGACGTTGAAGCCTACTCGTTAAAAAAACTTAAAACACCTTTAGTATCCAGAGACGATCTAAAATTTTATTTAGTCAGTATTCAGTTAATTCAGTTTAATCTATTTACTTTAGCCCTGGTTGAATTTTGATGCCAAGAGGGTGCACTACAGGTTATCACCCTCCTAGAAAGTTGTTGAGACACTGGCAACTTTCAATCTAAGGAGGTAACTGTGAGGTAAACACCCAGTACCTCTCCCTTTTGGAGATGGAGTAGGGGATGTGGGTCTTCGCAGCTAGTGTAACTATGCACACGTACCTACGAGGTAACAGAGCTGTCTAGATACAACCCTTCATGAAGTGATGGTAAGTGACCAGAACCCTCTGTCAATATTTCCTTAGCTGACATTAAGCTAAAGGGGGAAATTTACAAGAGGGAATCAATACAAGAAATAGGTAAGGAATCCAGTAGGTATCACCCATATACAACTTGTATCCCATAATACATGTATTGGAGGAATTCGGTTGCTACTTAGCTTGATGTTGACTGGAGAAGGAGGAGGAAAGCAAAAGTCTTCGGATAGTAAAATTGTAATGAATTACTTGATTCCGAAGGTATTCAGTTCTCAGTTTTGGTCAGGTGGGTTATTTTTAGGCATATTGATTAAGGTCTGTGGACTAATAAAAGCGAATCGTTGAAGACCTTAGATAACAGGGAATACTGTTGCAACAGCACGGTTATTAACCGTCTTCTTCGTTCGAAATCTTAAACATATTGATTCCATTCACAGCTATTGATACTTCTCCCTTTTCAGATCATTTATTGGATTTATGAAACTGCTATTTTCTTCATGACTGAATTGTCAACATACGGAAAGCAATAAGTGTTAAAGATAACTACATTTAGCAGTATAATGACTGGCATTCAAGGAGGCAAAAAAACCTATTATTATTTGTCCTTTGGGTTCCTAGTGGAACATAAGGCTTCAGTAGCATGTCGCCACTTCACCTTCTTCTCTGCAGTCTTTTGAACCTAGCTACACCACTGCCCAGAAGTCTTTATTTCTTCCTCACATGATCTCCTGCATGTCACCGTCGGATGCCCAACTAGTCGTTTCCCCTTTAGGTCCCACTCGACGACCTGGCCTGTCACGTGATGTCGCTAAGTGGTCGCCTCAGTGTATACCCGATCCATCTCCACTTTATTCTGCATATTTGTTAAGTGATGGGTTCTTAGTTGGTTGGTTCGTTGCCTGGCCAGAGTTCCTTGTTGATTATTTTTTTTGGCCATGTCACTACTGCTGGTGATTTTCTTGCTGGCAAATATACTATCTTTTTGAACCAAAGAGTCTTCTTTAGTTCCCTTTAGCAATGGTTGAGATGATGACGCTAGTGTAGATGGGGTTCGGTCGTCATCAATGTAAGCCGCCTTTACGTGAACGACACTTACGGTGTCTTGTTATCCTAATCTGTCGATGACGAAGGATTTCTCCTTCCTGCTGACAACCTTGAAAAACCCGTTGTGTGGAGGGCTTTCACACAGTACCATAACGCACAAAGACATGTGTGTAATCTTGAGGTCTCTAATCCAACTGCTCCCGTCTATACTGGATTCGTATGGATGGGGTTTGGAGACGACGCATATGAAGCTTAGAAGTTTGAGTGTGGCCATGAATATCAGTGGGAGTTGGATCACTATAACCTGGAATAACCAGTTCATCGGGAACACGTAGGTTTCTTCTGTACACCAACCTAGCATGAGTAGACTTTATATCCACCTTAGGTGTCAAACGAAGGACGAGAACCAAAGGCAGAGATCCAGTCAACTTTACATTGTCGACTACCATTGGTGAAGCCAAAAGATGCCGATGAAAGTAGTACCAAACCGTTAGAAGCTGGGTGATATGCTGTGGTTCGAATACGTTTGCATCCCAACAGATTCATAAGCTTCTGGAAGGTAACGGATTCAAACTGTTGCCCTTTGTCAGCTCTCAAGACAGAAGGGCATCCAAACCGAGAAACTCATTTTTCGAGGAACACTCGACTGATTGATTCGGCGGTAATATCTGGTAGTGTGACAGCTTCCGGCCAGTAAGTGGACCTATCGACACATGTCGGTAGGTACGAATAACCATCGGAAGGTGCAATTGGGTCAACAATGTTTAGATGAACATGGACAAACCACCAGTCTGGTTTGGTGAAAGTTCTGTGTGGTGTAACGTTGTGACAATTCACATTGGATACATGACCTTGTCAACTTTCGAACACCACCGTTAATGGCTGACCATACACACCTAGCAATCAGCTTGTCAGTAGCACGTATACTCGGATGCTAAAGACTGTTTAGAGCATCAAAACACATACTTGTGCAGACGTAAAGGAGTAAAAAGTCTCGGAGTTGTTGTGGACATGTAGCACAGGATTGTCCCTTTACTGTTCAGAAGTGATACGCGCTGTATCCTGAAGGAGGTCAAGCGTTGAAGTTTCCCCAGCTCATTAGTAATCTTCCATAAGACAACGGTCTGAGGTAAAGTGGTGGTGCAGACGCAAGACAATGAGTCTTCTAAAAGGTCGTGCACACCAGAAATATAACGGATTTCTGAGGTGTATTGTGAAATATAGTCCAGATGCCGAAATACACGCGGTGAATACCTATCTTTGGTGGTGGGTAAAGCGTAAGTCAAAGGTTTGTGGTCGATCAAAATAAACTCACGACCTTCCACAAAATAACAAAAATGCTCAAATGAGGCATGTATGGCGAACAATTCACGACCGAAAGCTCCGTACTGCACTTCGCATCCAGATAGCTTCTAGGAGAACTCAAGTGTGATCCGAAAGTCATTGCAACACAGCTCCAGTGGACACATTATAGACATAAACAACAATGTTAAGAGGAGGGCTCGTATCTAGGTGGACCAACACTGCGGCATCTGCCATTGCGTTATTGATATTGCAAAATGCTACGAATTCCGCGCAAGTCATGTTCAAAGTTTTGCACTTGCCTTCGAGGTTAGTCTATGCAGGTAGATGTGCGCAAACTGAAGAACAAACCAGCGGTAATAACTTACCGTAACAAGAGATATGCGCAGGAATTTGAGGGGTCTTGGCACTGAAAAGTATTGAATCGCCTATACCTTTTCGGGTAAAGCGCGAATGCCAAGATCATCGATTACATATCCCAGAAAAGTCAGTGAACATGGGCCAATCTGGCACTTAAATAGACTGACAGTTATCGAATGTTCTGAAAGTTTGGCGAAGACCTGTTGTAAGTGGCTAAGATGAGTACCTCACCAGCACAAGTTATCAGATAGGTAAAATCTAGTCCACGCAAGACATCGTGAATGAAACAGAAAGTTTGCGTGGCGTCACGCAGACTAAAGGCATGCGAAGAAACTTAAAGCGACCAAAACATGTAATGCCTGCTGTCTTAGAGACATCAAGATGAACTGGAATCTGATGATATGCACGTTTCACGCCAGGTTTCCTGAAGATAGACGAGCCCTTCGGAGATACAGTCAATGTATGAGAGGAATAGGTGACGACCTAGGATCATTTTAGCTATGATTCTTCGGTAAATCACCACAAGGCGTCTAGTCCATGCCACTGCTATTGGCTACCACATGCAAGGATCAAGACCATGGGTTGTTAGGTGGTCTGATTATTCCCATCCAAAGCAAATGTCCAAACTCGGGCTAGATGGCTTACGGTTCATATGCAGATAACGCCCATGGTTTAGCGAATACTAACCGGCCAGTCGTCGTTATGCGATCCAAGACGTTGAAAGTCACACAAGACACAATACGATCTGGATTGAAAATCTGCGGAAGTGACTGAACAATAGATGAGGAAGGATCAGGAGTTTCCGTCGGGGGATAAACGAAGAACTAGACACAGTAAAAGGATGATACTTGGGCTAACCAACTTTAAAGACTGTATGTATTAATATGTCATCAGCTAACTAACATTTTTGATAAATCTTTCCAAAATAAAAATGCATCATCCACCTGTGGACATTAAAATCGTCCAAGTATGTAAGTTCATTATTTCAGCAACACCCCGACAAACGGTCCGTGCCGCAAACACCTTATGTTTCTTGCCCTTAACTGTCATGTTTCAAAGCCATTTACTGAAACAGAGTGAACTACGGAGCGGTATAATCCACCCTCAGTAGGCAATCGTATATCACACCTGTGCCAAAAATGCCACGGGTTGGCGAGAACCAACCCAGTATTTCGTATCCGTGAAGAAATGTTTCCAGTCACTGACCCACCAGTCCTGATCTAACTTCCACGGTCAGTGAAGTGATCAGAACGTTCAACCAATTCACTCCCAATTATTAAAAAATGGACCAATGAAGACCTTCCCTGAAGCAACAATTTACACTCGCGTGGTGAGAAATATATCCCAAACATTCTCAAATTCCCATTTAAAGTGTCCAGTAGATTCTACATTTTGTCAGCGTCTTCCTTTAAGTGGACTATGTTACCTGCATACTCTAGGTCTACTAAGAATTCTCCTGTAATTAAATCAATCCCTATAGGACGAGACGACCAGGCGGCAACTTTCACAAGAATGTTGATGGTAAAGTTGAACAAGAATGAAGAGAATGGACGTCACTGATGGACACCATTTGATGTGCATAACTCACCTGAAAACTTACCATAGGCTCGAACATGCCCATGGGTGTTCGAGTACAGAGACGTAAACAGAGTGATGTGTTTGTTCGGCATCCCTTTCAGTGAGAGACACTGCCATAAGAACTCTAGATCAACAAAATCGAATGCCACCTTCAGGTCTAGAAATACAGCCAGTATCGGACGTCCGTAAGTGTGTCTGTGTTACAGAACCCGGTGGAGAGTGCATACCTGGTCGATACAACTCTGTCCGGGTCTGAAAACCACATAACTTTCTTGGGTTTGCTGTCGCTGAGCTCCACTTAGACGTCTGATAGTAGTAGAAAATATAATCTAAGACAGTATCTTCATCAGACTGATTCCCCCGTAGTTATCGCGTTACAAGAGGATTTCTCGCGTTTCTTGAAGACTGAGACAACCAGTGATAGAGACCAGTCTGAGATGATAGTATCTGACTCCCAAACGGCAGCTAACATTTCAACCAAACTGACTAGTAGTCCTCGGCCATCGCCGTTAGATACTTCTGGTAAGCCTAACCGTTCTGTTTTTCCTTGTTTCAGATTACTTGCAGATTTTTGCATTCTACAAGTAATGGAAACTCTATCTCAATGTTCTGTTCAGGATCCTACTGGATTGTGGGGAGCGAAATAGTAACTGGAGGTCAGTTGAACTGTTCTGTACACTGATTCAGTCGTCTCCCCTACCAGTGACTCACAAATCCATCCTTCTAAGCTATAGTTCCACATGCTATTGAGCATTTTGGTCTAGTTTGCTTGATAAGTCTTAATAGCTGCTTAGTGTTATCTAACACCACTGCTTTTCCCATCTTTTACTTTCGCTTCCCATTATTGCGTAGACTTCTTGTAGGCATACATTTGAGTTGTTTTTGCAGGGGCCAGTAGGTATGCATTCAAGTACACCTGTTCAGACGAAGCTACTGAGATCCACTGTGCTTATGAGCCACCGACAGTCTTTAACGCTGATTTTTCAGCGGAATGTAGGTGGTCCTGCGCTTCTTCCGGATGAGGGCTGTCGTTTTGTTCCGATAACTGTTCGATTCTTTCTGCAGTTGCCATCTTAGACCAGTAATTTTGCTGAGTATGCTGATGACCTGATATTTCTCATACTCGTCATCTCTCTTCATCAGATTGCTCTCAACTACATGATTTATCTACTATTGGACGATGGTCCTCCGTGAATAGTTTTGCATTTAATGTTTTCAAACTATCAGTTTATCAATCTGTTGCAAATGTTAACATGAACTACACGGACGGCTTAATTCTCATTACTCCTGCTCTACCGATGACTCTCTATTGAAGAATGTAACAAGTATGATCTGTCTGTGTTTTTCTTCTGTTTCGTCTTAGTGTTCTCGTACTTCGCTAATTTCCAAAAAAATCTATAGGATAACTAACTATATTAGGAGGCTGACTTCCTGATATATTTCAGTCTCTTTTCTGATGTTTTCTAGACTACTGCATCTTGCCTATTTTCCTTCGTTCTTTACTAAGTAGCCGAGAAAAGACTGCTGTATTGAGAATAATTCAGAAACTTTTCAGCAGAACTAATCGTGTACATCTCACTCTTTTACCTGATGCCGCTGTAAAAAAATATTTGTACCGCGATGATAGAGAATACTTCTAGCTCAAGAGGATAATTTTGATGGTGTTATGTTCTCTGAGCTGGATTTTCTAAGTGTGGAGCTTTCGTCGGCATTCTAGACAACATCATCAGCACGAACTTCAGAACGAAGTGAGCGATAATGTTTTCTCTGCGATTGATTAAGTAGCTTGTCCTGATGGCCTTGTGTGAATGGTCGCCCTCTTCACCTCCCTCTATATGAATACAAACAACAACACATCTTCGCACATATCAATGCACTCAAACAACAACTGTGGACATGAATTTCATTGGGAAAATCCTGGATAGAGAAAAGACAAAGAATGCCACAGAACTTTAAGGAGCTTGGTATTCAGATCAGTCAGCAATCAACAGACACGTTGACATTGACCCAATCTATCAACCAATGAGAAATAACAAGTAGGTCAAATTTCAGGTCATCAGGACAACCAATCAAAAAAAGCATGGAGACACCGACAAGACCTTGGCAGAAACTATGATTCATACACAAGGCCATCAGGACAAGCTACTAAATCAATTGCAGAAAAAACATTATCACCCACTTCGTTCTGAAGTTCGTGCTGATGATGTCTAGAATGCCGACGAAAGCTCTGTACTTAAACAATCCAGCTCACAAAACAGCTGATTTTGACAACCTTTACCTTCTTCACTGAAAACATTCTACATGTCAGTCCTCAGGTAAGGTCCAGGAGCGATTATAAGATTCTATGCGCGTACTGCCAAATATAAACACTACTTGCGCTGATATTTCTGGACGCCTCAGTTATAAGCTAAAGAGTGCAATTAAGTAAACCGCTTACTCTGAAAAAAGTGGGTGATTTCATACACTGGGAGCCTAACGGTAGCACATCACGCCTTGACTATGTGCTGATGAACGATGACCTTTTCATTCAGAACTTACGTGTTCAGTTGCAGCTTGGCCGCAGTAATCGTCCAGTAATTACCTTCTTCATGATAACTCAGGGAAACTCTGAACTAGAAACACTGAATACCATTACATGCTACACTAAGGCCGATTATGACACCATGAGAGATTACCTCATGAGCACATAAAGGCCGGAGCATTGCAGATGTTTGACAATAAACAAACACTGGAAATAAATGGCGTAAATAATCCTCGAAGTTATCTGTCCTAGTTTGACAACGGTAACACAGTGACCATCATTGATAACCACATGGCTAAAGCGAAGAAGGGAAAGATTATCTCAGACCAGAAAGAAGGCCAAGTGCCACCCATAAGGTAAGGAGATAAACTTACAGAAGAATTTGCAACCGATGCAGCATTAGAGACCATAGCGACAGGTTTAACCATCAGTTATACATGGCTAGAAGGTAACAAAATAACCGTATCGCTTCACGTTGAAAAGGAAATAGACTAGTAAAGGAGTTAATCGCATACAAGCTTCAACGAAGATGCACGGAGCAGTCCAGAAACAGCTGAGCTTATCAGTTCACAGTTTGGAGCACAGTCGAATACATATGACACTAAATCCACACCAGTGCTAAATGACACCCAACAAAGTGATGAGGATGGATAGCTTTTAGTTTTTTGGATGTAATTAGCAAGAAGCCTTAGATATAGTTTTCGTTATCAAAACATATATGTAACCCGAAACAGGGCTCAGACCCATGACCAACCGGTTGAAAACTAACTCCCTAAATCCCTGAGCCATATCACCACTTAATATTTTGATAGACAAAGCAAAGCAGTCAAAAGCTCAACTACCACTTCCAAGCAATAAAATTGCCAGATATCTGCCAGTTCAAAACCGTTACAACGCCAAACGATTAGTTTACGGAAACCCGTGAAAATCCTAGTGAATCTAGAAGAATCCTAACAACTTTATTCCAGAGACAGGTGTTGTGGAAAGAATCATTACCTCCTGGATTACTTATATAAGCCCTAAATTTCTTGAAAGCATTCACAACCAATCATTGCACGCCAGAAATTCACGAATATCCTTCTACAAAAAATGAAAATATCAAGACCAGTGAATATATATATATATATATATATATATATATATATATATATATATATATCGAATTGACAAAAACCCTTTTTCGTTTTACCACTTTCTTTTGTTTTTTAGGAGCAAAGTGACCATTAAGCAATAAGTCTACATCATTTGTTCAAGAGTCCATACATACATGTGTCAGTTACTGACTCGATATCAATATCCTAGTAGATTTTTATTGCTGCGGAATCACGCTCCTGTCTACCCAAAGTAAAATACTATGCAGTATCATACTGGAGAGACTAAAAAAATCTCTCGATTCAAAATTATGACCGGAACAGGCTGGCTGGTTGGTTTCAGGAAGAATAAATCATGCGCGAATCAAATTGCAACACTACGCTACGCATCATCATAGAACAGACCATAGAATGACAGTCAACTCTTTACATCAACTTCATCGACTTTGAAAAGGCCTTCGATAGCATCGACCAAGAAGTAATTTGGCAACTGCTTCAACATTACGGAGTGCCACAAACCTTTATCAAACTCATTCAACAGCTATATGCCATATGATGCTACATGCCAAGTGACCCACAAAGGGAAGCTCAGCGATGCCTTTGAAATGAAAACGGGGGTAAGACAAGGTTGCCGACTATCACCGATCATCTTCCTGATTGTGCTGGAATGGACCAGATCATGCGACAAGCTATACAGGGCAAGAAGGTTGGCATATACTACTTGACCGATGAAAGATCCTAGATTTGGATTTCGCCGATGATGATGATGATTTATCTCTCATATCTTGTGGCACAAACTCGAACATCTACAGGCGGAAACCAACAAGTTGACAGAAGAGGCCAGGCAGCGAAGACAGGACTTCCTTCAAGTGAACGTAGAGAAGATACAGGTGATGGAGATACCCAACCAACAACAGCATCAACAACAAGCACCAACCACCCTCCACGGGAGAAACCTAAAGGAAGTAGTCTCTTTCACCTACCACCTAGGCAGCATCATCTCAACTACAGGCGGCACAGGCACAAATGAACACGTCAAAGCCAGGATCGGAAAGACAGTAAGACAAGCCCTCACCAATCTGAAATCAGTGTGGACATCTACTGCACTGCACTCAGCATAAAGAAAAAGATCCGGATTTCCAACACCAACGTCAAGTCAGTGCTTCCATGTGATGGTTCACAGACTTGGCGCATCACGAAAAGCATTTCCAACAAACTACAGACATACACCACATCAACAGCTGTCGCCTACGCTCCTCGATACTGAAGATCAGATGGCCAGAATAATAAGAATGAGCAACAAGGAACTCTGGCCAGGCAACGAACCAACCAACTAAGAACCCATCACTTAACAAATATGCAGAATAAAGTGGAGATGGATCGGGTATACACTGAGGCGACCACTTAGCGACATCACGTGACAGGCCAGGCCGTCGAGTGGGACCTAAAGGGGAAACGACTAGTTGGGCATCCGACGGTGACATGCAGGAGATCATGTGAGGAAGAAATAAAGACTTCTGGGCAGTGGTGTAGCTAGGTTCAAAAGACTGCAGAGAAGAAGGTGAAGTGGCGACATGCTACTGAAGCCTTATGTTCCACTAGGAACCCAAAGGACAAATAATAATAGGTTTTTTTGCCTCCTTGAATGCCAGTCATTATACTGCTAAATGTAGTTATCTTTAACACTTATTGCTTTCCGTATGTTGACAATTCAGTCATGAAGAAAATAGCAGTTTCATAAATCCAATAAATGATCTGAAAAGGGAGAAGTATCAATAGCTGTGAATGGAATCAATATGTTTAAGATTTCGAACGAAGAAGACGGTTAATAACCGTGCTGTTGCAACAGTATTCCCTGTTATCTAAGGTCTTCAACGATTCGCTTTTATTAGTCCACAGACCTTAATCAATATGCCTAAAAATAACCCACCTGACCAAAACTGAGAACTGAATACCTTCGGAATCAAGTAATTCATTACAATTTTACTATCCGAAGACTTTTGCTTTCCTCCTCCTTCTCCAGTCAACATCAAGCTAAGTAGCAACCGAATTCCTCCAATACATGTCTCCAAACAATCTCCTCAAATCGAAAATCTATATCCAAACTCCGCAATATCGATTTTAGTATTTTGCCATATGTCAGTGATGCTAAGAAAGAATCAACTACAAAAGGACCCATAACACTATCTTACTACCTACCTTTAGTATAACGCTTTACAGCAGAGCACACATTTGCCCGATAACAAACCCATGCCAAACATTTTGAAGGTTGTGCTCCAGGTTTCCATTAGAATTCACAGTTTCTCAGTATATCTACCCAGTAAAATATCAACTGGAAGAGTTCCCATTAGGTGGTTAATCCATCGGAAGCTGAAAATAGATAAACCTGTCTTCAGAGACATAACCATAAATCAGGTGAAAACTTTGAAAACACTTGATCTCTCATTGTAGGCTCTCAGATAACTAATGCAGTTTAAACAAGAAATATTCCTCTGTGATACATTTACTCGAGAGCACTTAAAAACTCAAAGAACGACCTAATGCAGTAAACCCACAGTCTCTAATGTGGTTTAGATATATAGTCAGTGACTTCACTACATGCTGTCCAACATTGACCAGGCAATCATGACACTTTCCGAATCAACCCATAAATAGGTCAAACACTGCGAATTCGTCTGAAACAACCAGTAATATCGAAACGCCCTCAGCAACCTTGTGAACATTTTAGGTAATGGGCTGTACTTATTGTGTGACGGTTAGTAGTAGGTACTACCTTCATGCCCGAACCTCGGTAGACGGAGCGATGTTTGAACCAGAGACCCGCTAGTTGAAGGTCAGTTGCCTAAAGCAATGAGTCACAGCTCCACTAATTAACAACATAGTTATTAACAAATGACCGAACTAACTCTTTTGATAATGACTCACAAAATAGAATAACTCACTACCTTAAAATTTTCCACCGAACCTGAACAACATTTGCTTTCTGGTCCCACTCCGAGTATGCAATGCTTTTAAAAAACCTTTCATTATTTACTGCAGTCCTATGATGTTGTATGCTTTCAATGACTACATCTCATTACAACAAAATGGAGACGACTAAACCTTTCTGCCGTACACTATTGTGAAAAAATAACCAGATGCCCAAGACAATATTTGCTGACAAAGACAATCAAGGCTCCTGCATAAGTAAGAAGCTTTCATTGACGGTCAACTAATGAGCATTAATTGGAACATCCAATGAATAAACCACTTTATAAACTATGAATATTTCATTTCCTTATCCAACATCTGAATAAATACACCACGATCACGTAGTAAGATATGAAAAAGAAAAGAACTACCAACATACAACGATTTTCCATCTCTCTCTCCTTTAATTAGAAATAAAAAACTCATAACGAGGACCCATTTTTTCTATTGAAGTTCCGTAACATCTATAAAAGACTTGATATTTACTGATTCTTCTTGTATAAACGATGTAATCAAACTAATCAATGCATTTGGAGCATCAAAGTGAACCCAGTGACCTGTGTTAGCAATTTGAAGAATTCTAGCTTGAGGAAAGTAGTTACGTATAGCAGGTACATCTGAAGCACTAGATATTTAAAAGATAAAATTATAACGATAAAACAATGAGGAAACATTATATATGATGTAAGACAACAAAATATCTACAAATCTTCGCTGAAACATACCAAAGTTATCAACTGATCTATTTGTTTTAATTCTCATAACAACTGAAACATGCCTAATAATTCTTAAGTACAAAATCCTTAATTCAACGTATCTCATATCAACTATCAATTATTATTTAGAATAAAATTTAATATCGCTTATAATCCATTAAAGATGAGAAAACAAGTAGCTTGAAACAAATATTACGTATTGTATTCAAGTTACTAAGGCCGAAATAGATCCCAACCAAAATTGGCTACCGTGATGTGCCAGTCAGCCTTCCATATAGCGCTGACCTAACGAGCTATCTTGGTGAAATTCTCGCTTCTTCGAGATCCTACCATACTAGAAAGGTCACCTGGATAGCAATTAGACAAAAAGCAGTTGCCGTTATAGTGTAAAGTACTACGCCATGATGAAGAGAACAAAGGCAAAGACGTGCCGTTGGCTAAACCGAAGTATGACAGCAGTAAGGTGTTACCAATGGATGACCGGAAGTCCCATATTGATGCTAACCTCTTTATCTAAGGGCAGAAGCTAGAAAACTTCGACCATGAAAATAGCACACATTTCTACCCAATAGCATACCTTAATCAACACTGCATATCTGAGTTTCTAATGTCAGCACTCTCTGTTAAACTGGCTAAAAAGCCCCTCAGCCAAAACTCTGATATATCGACCATGGATGCATGCCACATTTAAGACACGTATATAGGATACAAATGCATTTATTCACATAACCTCACCTGGCTAACATAATGAGCCGGTGACATTTATATATCGAGTTTCAAACTAGTTCTCATGGTCTTGAAAGTGTAAGTGTAGCATTAAGTGCCAAGCTATAATCTTTACTGAACAACCTTCACTTGTAGGCCATTAAACTACAAGATTTAGTAAAACCGCAAATAAAACTTATCATTATCATTTTGTTATCTTTTCTGGACTATGTTACCTGCATACTCTAGGTCTACTAAGAATTCTCCTGTAATTAAATCAATCCCTATAGGACGAGACGACCAGGCGGCAACTTTCACAAGAATGTTGATGGTAAAGTTGAACAAGAATGAAGAGAATGGACGTCACTGATGGACACCATTTGATGTGCATAACTCACCTGAAAACTTACCATAGGCTCGAACATGCCCATGGGTGTTCGAGTACAGAGACGTAAACAGAGTGATGTGTTTGTTCGGCATCCCTTTCAGTGAGAGACACTGCCATAAGAACTCTAGATCAACAAAATCGAATGCCACCTTCAGGTCTAGAAATACAGCCAGTATCGGACGTCCGTAAGTGTGTCTGTGTTACAGAACCCGGTGGAGAGTGCATACCTGGTCGATACAACTCTGTCCGGGTCTGAAAACCACATAACTTTCTTGGGTTTGCTGTCGCTGAGCTCCACTTAGACGTCTGATAGTAGTAGAAAATATAATCTAAGACAGTATCTTCATCAGACTGATTCCCCCGTAGTTATCGCGTTACAAGAGGATTTCTCGCGTTTCTTGAAGACTGAGACAACCAGTGATAGAGACCAGTCTGAGATGATAGTATCTGACTCCCAAACGGCAGCTAACATTTCAACCAAACTGACTAGTAGTCCTCGGCCATCGCCGTTAGATACTTTTGATACAAGTCAGTTGGATATTGATGCCATACGTTGTTTCAGATTACCTACTTACTTACGTAATTTACACCACAACGGCAACTGCTTTTGGTCTTGCCATCATACAACTGACATTTCAAGTATAGTAGGATATTCAAAAAGCAGGAGTCCCTCAGCAAAGCTCGTTAGGTTGTTGTGATAAGTAAATCTGACCACCACATCTAGGTATCAGCCATCGGTCAGGTGACAGTACGCCAGAGGAGACGATTTAGAGCGATACTAAAGAATGAAAGGACATAAGAGGAAAAGCAGAAAACCAGCAGTGTTAAGAAAGTTCAACACTCGAGAATAAAAAAAAGTACATTTGCATCAGTGTGATCAATTTTGATACGCTTCACAGATATCTCAGGTTATCGATTGTAATCATCCCAAAGATCCTAGACAGGTGGACTGCGATGCCTTAGGACATTCATACAACAAGCAATGACTTCATTGAGTAGTACCACGTTTCGGCCCTACCACTCAGCTTGATTACGAGCAGAGAATGAGCGATATACCTCTCAGACACCCGATTTCATAAACGTTGACAACAGCATTGAATGATGTAGTTTCAGATCACTGGCGAGAAACATCAGTTTCACCTTGATTGCAGACACGCCTTGCTAACGGGTGCCCATAAGGACAAAACCCAGATTCACGGCTTCCTCCTCAATGAATTCCAACAGTTAACAAGAAATTTGATAATCTAATCGACCAAATCACCTTCTTTACATAGCTGTTTAAAGTAAAAGAGGAAGTTACTCAACTCTCAAGTCCCTACTACATTCCAGTTATTTACACAACATAAAAGAATCTCAGCTTTACTACCTATCACACCACTACTAACCTTTCTGGTGCGATAAAGCCTCACAAAATAGACGTTCCAGTCAGTAAAATGTAAATGAATCAATAAAAACGAAAAAGGTAATAGTAATATCAAGACGGTAGCTGTAAGTTGGGCTATAATTTCACTAAAGGAGCATAAGAGAACTATTTATTGCGTTTACATCCTTTGATAAATTTGGACAAAGCAAGAGGGACGAAATTTGCAGAATTAAATGATAGCACTTTAGTTCACGAATACTCTAGCTGCATACAGTCTGAAAGTACAATAGTTATTAGACTAATGTTACTAGGACATTTGTCAAAATCAGGAAATCAATAATCTTAAGTTGTACAACAAAATCATTAGTAATCCATATAAAGTGTAAGAGGATTAATTGTACAGAGGTAAGAAGTGTAAGAAAGGGAAAATAACAATTATTATTATTATCAAATAAGTAGACTTACGTAATTACAATGAAAATGAAAAAGGATCAAGTCATAGTCACCAAGGCAGTGGAATGATACTCCCCCCCCCCTTCTTCTATATTCAGAGGTCGGGTTCAAAGCGTTTTATTGCAATCGCTTTCTCAAAACCCAGTAATCCAGACATTTTCAATGAGGACTCCCTTGAAAACCCTGAGAAGTATACATAGAATTTATCGAAAATTACTCTAAGTAAAGTTGACATTGAAGCTCCATCACTTGGATTTAAGTTTCACATTCTAGTGAAGCGAGTTAGTGGAATTAGTCACAGAGAACCAACTTGAAAACCTAAATCATAAACTTTCAGATTTGAAGACTGTTGATAAGGATAAGGGAGGTTAGCTGAAATCTAAGTTGGTTGACATAGTTAACCAGTACTATGTGTCACCAACTAAAAAGTTAAAAATCTTTACCAAATAGCACAAACTGGTGTTGCGAAAACTACACGTAAACGCAGATATAGATTTGTTCAGACTTGATAAAGGAGTTGGCATTGACCTAACAAAAAAAACTGATTATGTGAATAAAATGTTAACAATTCCCAGTGATCAGATAAGATTCTAGTTGAGTGGTACTAAAAAGGACGCTGTATTAACATTTGAAAACAAATTAAATCAACGTCGAGATCATCCAAAGAAGAAGTTAGTTGACAACGCAATACATAATGAACTCACAACAAGAAATTCACGTTTTCCATTCATTTATAGTTCGCCCGAAATTTATAAATCAAGTGTACCTTTGAAGCTTCAGGTGTTTGACCACCGTCGCCTTTGTAGTATAGGCCGTATACCATTATGTCACCATGTGAATAACGCAGAAATCAGCCGTAGAGTTTTAGTGAGGAAAGGTAAGCCAGTTGAAGCGGTTGTGAACCTTCACTGACTGAGACGGCTGGGGCATGTGTTAGGTATCCCCAGTCACTGCCTGCTTCATCACAAAATGTTGGCAAAAGTAGGTTCAAGCTGGAAAAAAGCCCGAGGAGACCAAACTAAACACAGCATGATGTCCTTGTCTGTTCGTTTGAGCTATGTAGGGTGATGCAGAATAGCCGGTTGGGGTTTGCGGGACAAAAGAAACCAGTGGTTGGAAACTCTAGGTGATATGGCTCACAACCGATGTCAGCGGTGCATATGCATACACATATTATCCTCACCTTAACCACTATACTTAATCTCATCATCTTATTCTTCCCTCCTCTCTTTTACTACTTTCCACTTTTACTTCGTTGGGCCGATTTTTCTTCCTTTCTTCATCTTCCGTTTTACTGCCGTTACTTGGTGTAGTGATATGAAGTGTGACAACTTGGACCGTTACGCAGTAATACCTGGTCCTATATTGATTTTGATGATGATGACCTTTGAAGTCTATAACCTCAATGATTAATTCGCCATATCATAAGCTTGCGAAATGATTGGCAAAATCTTTAGTCCATCCAAAGTAAGTCGACCATTTATGGTCTAAAAGACATTGAATTTTTTCACATAACAGATCATGTCGACGTTTAAGATAAGCTTACGGTGTCATACGGTGTAACTTCCTTATTTACAAATACACCAGTGAGTGAAACGATCGACATAATCTGTCAACAAACTGATTTGTTGCCGTGGCCATAAAATCGAGACGAAACGGCTACTACTCCTTTTCACAAAAGGTATCCAGTTCCAATTCAATAACCAGTATCATAAACGAATTGATAGTGGCCATGGGTTCACCTCTAAAACCTGTACTAGAAGATATCTTCATGAGTTATCGTACAGAAGCGTCTGAATTCAGTCATCAGAGGAACAACCTGTTACTGCAGGTACATTGACGATGCCTTTCTTGTTTGTTACGATATGAAACATGCAAGTGAGTTGTTTGACTAGCTCAACGAGACTCATCCTAACATTAAATTTACTATAGAACATGAGCTTGAAAACGAGTTCCGTTTTCGACTTTAACGTGAGAAGAATTGATAATAAGATTAAAATGATTATCCATAGAAAAGACACATGGGCCAGACAATATCCCGACTACAATAGTTCCTATCCTGTCACCCAAAAGTGGGGGCTAACCAAAACACTACAAAAGAGCTTGGAAATCGTGTTCTCAGGACAAGTTAGAAGAAAAACAACTTTATGGAGAAGTGTTTCCAAGAGAATGGATATCCCAAGAGATTTATTATGAAGTAGGGAAAAGAACAAATAGAGAAAAATAGACACTAAACTGTAAAAAAGACTAAGGTTTTTATTCACCTCACATTCAAGAAGGATGCAATATCCGAGAAAATAGACGCAAGGATCAAAGGAGTACTGAGAAGGAGCTACCCCGCAGCTAAATTTGTATTAGTCGACAATACTACAGGCTGGATGAACCAGTCACCACAACTGTACGTATGAGTTTACATGCACTTCCGGCAGCAAGTACACTAGAAGCACTGAGAGGAGCACGTCCATTCACTTCGTTGAGTATATTCTCAAGATTATGTTTTAGACACTAATAACATCAACGTAGAACATCGCACATAAGTGTATTGGCTCAAGTTGCCACACTTCACAGTAGTACATAAAGAACAGGTGGGCAGAAAAAAAAGCTGATCTCAAAGAAGATAAAGTGTAACAGGATAGACACTTTGAAGATAAAGGTTAGTGCGGATATTGAAGCTTTAGATGTCAAGGAGTGAAAACATCTGCGCGATTGTGACCGATTTCCAGTCATCTCACTGAGTCTTCAACCATTCATTCTTTACGTACCGGGACCACAACCAGGTAGTCTATATCGCCCCACAAGGCTAATACCAGCAGTCACGGACTTCGTCGACTGGTGCCAGGTCTTGATCTGGCCACTCTGAACCCTCTTCCAACCTAATCCAGCTTCCCCCTATCTAGTATGGTACATCGAGATAGGCTGTGACTCAGCATGCGCAGTACACGCCCAAGCCATCTCTGTCAACTAAGGTTAAGAACCTTATCAATCGACTTGCCTGTCTTACCTAGAAACCTTCACCTGACCTGAACGTCGCCCAAACGGTGATCCTACTAAAAGCAAACAATGCTACGAAGACATTTGTGATCAAAACCCCGTAACTGCTTCGTGTCTTTACTTTCAGTGGCAACGTCTCATAGTCGTATGACAGGACAGAACGGACCGCAGCGCAGTATACACATTCTTTGATAGACGGTCAGATATCTCGCAAGTCTTCCCCATAGATGATGCAAGTTGGCAAATGCCAAACGGACCTTCTATGTTCGAGATGACATTTCTTCAGCAACCAGCACGTTCGGGCTGACGCAGCTCCCAAAATAGGCGAAGTGGTCGGCACATTCCACCACCCAGCAGGACAATACCATCTCCTTACTCCAAGTCAACTAGACGACCACCGGGAAGTAGATCAATCCCCATGAAATCAGACGTACCTAAGGTTATGTCCATTAATACATCTATGACGAAGTTAAAAAGGGACGGTGACTGGGCATTCATGGCGGACACCATTAGTTGTCATCAATTCAAATGACAACCCTTTGTAAGGTCTTATACGGCTACGTGAGTTCGAGTAGAGAACTTTGATAAGCATTTTATACTTGCTTGGTACTCCCTTCACAGTGAGACACTCCCACAACACCCTACAGACGATAGAGTTAAATGGTGCCTTCAGGACAACAAATATAGAAAGCTGTTATTCATCATGGACTGATATCAGTTGGAGGAACATTGAAAATCTGGAAGCACTGGACAGTTGTCTCATCCTCCAACTGATTGTCAGTCCATGATGAATGATAACATGAAATCAATAAATCCCCACAAAAATCCCCCAAATGTGAAAAGTGTTGGCCTTGGATAACTACGAATCTTACACACAATATTAGTCAAACTAATTCCCTTATGGTTGTCACAAGAAGATTTCTCCCCTTCTTATATATAGACTGGGATGATCATTGAAGTACACCAGTTTGACGGTACCACCTCTGATTCCCATACACTATCTAGTACCTCCGTCAATCTAATCAGCAATTTCTTACCTCCATCCTTGAAAACGTCAGGTGGCAAACTGTCAGGTCCAGCTGCCTTAAATCCTTTCAGGTTCGACACAGCTTTCTCAACTTCGAGGAGAGTTGGGGGACCAACATTTTCGACTCATCCATGTTCAAGCTGGATGATGAACAACCCAAGCGTTGTTGAGGGCCAGTTAAACTGTGCTTCAGTGTTGTGCCCAACGCTTTAGCCGCCTTTCTTGGCAGGTTATCAGCGTTCGGTGATGGTTTAACTAACCATCGTCTTCTTCTTGCCAGTATTCTTAATACGTCTAATTAGTTGGTGTGTTAACCACCCCTGATGCCCACCGCTGCCCGCGATCAATGTTAAAACTCTTGGTCAACATAGGTTTAAGTCGCTTTCGCTCTTCATAGTGGTCAGAGTCAGCTGGATTCAGTCCTCTCTCACCAATCAGTTCGGATGACGTCGCGGAAATCGAATGACGTTTGATAATCTTCGGGTGTTGGTTACCAACTGTCTCTACTCCTGTTTTCTACAACACACTTAATATGACATCAGGTTTTCTGAGAATGAGCAGTCCTGTCATGTTCACATAAATGCTTAGCTAACTCCTCTCTAAATTTGATTTGACCCTGTTTCGTTTTCATTACATAACCCTATTTATTTATTTACTAGTTATTATTTTCCCTTTCTTACATTTCTCACCTCTGTAAATTTAACTGTCTTAAACATCATATGGATTATCAATAACTTTGTTATACAACTAAGGATTTGACTTCACATTTGATTTCCTAGTTTTGAAATACCTTGTATCCTAATAACCATTACACTTTTAGACTGTATGTATGTATTCATGAAATAAAACGCTATCATATTATTCTGCGAATTTCGTCCTCTTTGCTTTATCCAGAATTATTGGTGAAAAATCAAATTCATTTGACAATGCATGGCTGTTTATTGTAGTATTTGCGTTGGACGTATTTGGTTACCTGATGGTTCATTGGCCAACGGTCTCTTATTTGTTCAAAGTATGGAAATGTCAAACTGGAAAAAATAGGGGATTTAGTTCTTCGTAAAATAGTATAACAACTACGTACAGCTAAAGTAGCTCCGTAAAACACTGAAAACAAAGCATTTTAGCATCTCCTGGCTCTCAAATGTTCTTAAAATGATGGCAACAACATCTACATATTCGAGAAAATTCAAATTGATTTAATACTTCCAGTTATAAAAATGCCTTAGTACTTACTCTAAATACCCTCCTTTGCTCGATGCAATGAACAATGCTGGACGATCAAAAACATGGCCATTCACTTTTTCATTAGGAAAGTTTGAAATTTGTTGCCAAAATTTCCTTACTGCATCAAGGTTAACTCTCCATAACAATTTTCCGTTTCTCTCGTCAAGGTTTGTAAGCAGAAACCCACGTACTATAGAATCCTACACAAAATAAAAGTTAATAACCAATTGTTCAAATTACAACGCAATAATCTCATGAAATAAGATGGAGTTGTTTATTAGAACAACGATTTCTCTGAAAATATTTATTCAACAAACCAAAACATTGAGTAAATTCCGGGTATTTGGAATTATCAAAATTTTAATTGGTGGTGTATGCCTAAAAAATAAAAAAGGCATTCCGAAGCTAGGACGTCTGAAACCAGTTCAAAAATGACAGGAGTACAACTTTGATGACTGAATTTAATGCGCTAGGTGGTACATATCTATCTCGAAGTGGTGATTGGGTTCACATATCATAATGATCAAACGAGCTATGCTGACTAAAAAGATTGTTCCTTGAGGTCCTACAACATCTCAACCCGGTACATATCTACGAATTAAGCTGTGATTAAGCAGTAATTGTGTGAAGGCCTACGATACTACCCAGTTGCCCAGACCGAAATAAGTGGTATGGAACTTGAACTCATCACCCCGCTGATTGAAAACCGAGTGCTTAGGTCAACGAGTCACATAGTACTGGGGTCCTTCCATAGCCTAGATGTCTGCTATATTGTCATTTTTTCTTTAAAAAAATAATTACAGTCACGTTAAACACAACCAGACTATGGTGGGGCTCAAAGGACAATGTGGCGCTCTTGGGCGTATGAAGTGACAACAGTAAGGCGTTTCTCGAGGATAACCAGTATTCTATACTGATGCTATCCTCCTCATCGAAAGGATGGGCTCAAAAAGGTGGAACCCCAAAAAATACAATAACCCCTTCCTTGTGGTTTTCTCATGATGCTGGTGTGAGATTACGTAGTTCAGATATACTGCAGTCAAACCTAATTTCCAAACTCCAAACAAAGCCGTATGTGACCCGTCAAGATCAAATGACGTTTGGACCCTGCAGTTATGCAGCACTATTACTAATTCCACTTCGTTTTTGGTCACCTCAAGAAGGAATAACCTTCGACGGCATGGGCAGCCGAGAAATAACCGCTCTCCCGCCTTTGTAAGTACCCCAGTTCCATTCTAAAACACTATTAGCCTTGTAGTCTATTCTTACTTCACAACTTTCTTTTAACAATCCTACTTCATCTTTCATTTCTTCTAGCTCTGAAGTTCTTGATGACGATTCAACTTCTCAGAATAGCATCCATGGTATCTTGAGGTCACGCTCTAAACTGCATACAACAGTTTTCTAATGTTCACATACTTCATCACATCGTATAAACCTCACTAGTCAAGATTCAGACATCTATGGTCATAAAGGTATGTTGTGAGAAAACAATACAAGATTCATTTTGAGTTGATCACTTAACTCTGCTCAGTCAACTTAGTAACTTTGCGAAATTCACTCTTTGAGTATCTTGAAACTCCTTGGCTGAATCTCGCACCCTTGCAGGTGTACGAATAGCGTTCTTCAACAGAAAGTGCACTGCTTAACTGAATCCTGATTTACAGCCACCTATCCACTGTACAACTGGACGATGAAGCTAGTACTTCAGAGAACACTGAAATTTCCCATTTTCTCCATTATCTCCACTTACACACCCATAAATTGCAGTTCAGGTAGAATGAAAGGTACATTCTACAGAAAACGTTTTAGTCTCTTGTTGCAAGTCTGGAGTTCAGGTGTCATTGTCGTAGTCGACGACTTCATTGTACGTGTAGACAGAAAGGCGGTTGAATGGTGACCACTCGCTTTAGCTGTGTACAAATAAACACCTGATGCTAGCAAGTGCGAAATTCGGACACAAAGAGGAACAGTGTCTGATGTGGTGTCGAACGACCTTAACTCACCGTTAGCCGCAGAAAGACAATATTGCCATAAGGTATAGCTGAAGAGGGTCGCTCACAAACTGCTGCTACTTCTGAAGCACTCATTCGGACGGTCACCAGTCGATAGCTCGAGTACACTTACGTCTGCGTCCTTATAGACACTAAAAGACCTACAAAAATGGGGATAGCATGGATGTTTTTAATGAAGAACTGCGTAGACAGTAATCCCAACGGGACAATGTCACCGGCCTTTAGGACACCTGGTGCCATCTCTGATCCATCATAAAAAAGTGTTTAGGAAGGCTAAAAGACCCAATGGATGTCAGCAGTTCCTTCCAAATTGGTAGATGCACGCGAAGGCATCCCTGCGACCCTCCAGCAATTCCTGGGAGAAAGAAACTCGGAAGGAAACCGGAAAGTCTACGAAATGACTGTGACTGTAAGTTGACATTTAAGACTGAAGATACATAAATAGATAATATTGGCAGCTATATAGACTTATCGATTAAATTTGCTGTGAAGACGTTTGCATAATTAGTGTGACTACCGTGAAGAATGATGAGTTTGCCACTCACTCCCTCGAAAATGACTAGAACGATGAGCGAAATACTTCAAATAGTAGTTCAACTGGCCTCTAAATTTCGTAGAATCCGAGAATATCGTAAGTAACCTGAAACGAGGGACAGAAGTACTTGATGAGCTCAATCAATATCAACATAGGACAAGGCATCACGGCGTAAAGCTCCGAGTTGCCAAAACTCAGTGAGGTCAATTTGATGACGACACTTGGGTCGTTTGTACGTGTCTCGGACACAGTATACATCTATGGCTGAAGATTCTAGAGTTCTGGCGATCGACGCTTGCTGTCCGATTTGACATAAAGTTCGGACATTGAAAGCTCCTACATGAAATCAATGGTGTGGTCTTCGATTCACTTAAAGGAATACGTCTGGAACGATAGACAGAAAACTTTGGGGCTTCTAACAAAGAAGATCAACGCAGGACCTTGCATTATTGTGTAATGGTTCAACTTGCTTGATTTAATTTCACCACACCAAGGGAGAAGGCAGTAAAATGAAAGGTAGGGAAATCAAGAATGGACCAGTTAAAGTGTTGACAGTAGTAGAAACGTGAAGGGAGTGATAAGAAAACACTGAATTCACTATGGCGATTGAAATGAGGATAATGTGTGCATACATCTTCACCACTGAGGTTGATTCTCAGACACTTCACCTAAAGACTACGACCACTGGCTTCCGTGGTCACACAAACTGCGACCTAGAGTCAACATTTCTTTATTCTCCTCAGACCAACGGCTTGTCCTGTTTTAGTCTTCAGGCAGCTTGGTGTGAGAAGGTAGACGGTTGCTTGGCAGGCGTAACATGTCCCAGCCGTCTGTCGCTGTAGGCTAACCTCAGCAACTGACTCCCCCACCAGACGAAAGGAGTCAGTGGTTGAAAATTGTTGGTGACGCGGCTGAAAATCGGTCACATTGGCGCAGATGTATTCACTCCTTGATACCTTCTAATCTTAAATATTTGCACTATTCGTTATCTTCAGATTGTTTATTCTGTCACACTACGTTATCTTTTTTGATAACACTCTTTCTATCTACCTGTTCTTCATGTACTATTGTGAAATGTGTCAACTAGAGTCGATGTACCTGTGTGCAAGGTTCTACGTGGATTTTATCAGTCAAAAGTCTGCACCTGATTTATACTTCCACACAGCCTGTCTTACGAAGGCAACGGTCAGAAAGACAAAATTAACGTAAAACCTCCCATACAAGTGCATCGGTTCAGGCTGCAACGCTTCACAGGAACATTCAAAGAACAAGTGGGTAAGGAAGACTGATATCAAAGTAGACAAAGATGTATGGGAGGAGAAGGACTTTTAAAATGAAGGTTAGTGGAGATATTCAAGCTTTAAAAGACGTCAAAGAATAAATACTTCTACGCCATTGCGACTTGTTTTCAACCATTTCGCCAAGAGTCCAACCAATGATTCCTGTCATCTTGTGGACCTCAACTAGACACTCTACACCTCCACACATGGCTCAGACCAGCAGTGAGACACTTCATCGACTAGCACAAGGGTTTGGTCTGGCTGCCCTGAGCCTTCTTCCGACCTAACCCTACTTCTGCTAGGATGGTACGTCGAGGTAGGCAGCACATTGGCATCCGCAGCACATGTCCAAGCCAGTTCAATAGATGATGTTTCACAAACATTTCGTGTGTCGCTGTCTCATCATGGCTGAGCCAACTTCTCACTTAAGTGAAGTGGTTCAATCAATCAATCAATATCAACATAGGACCAGGCATTACTGCGTCACGCTCCGAGTTGCCACAACTCATATCAGTACATCAAGTAGAAAGGTAGTGAGGTGAAGGATGAGGATAAGAGAATGCAGCCAAAAGAAATATTAAGTACAAGAAGAAAGAAAAGAGGAATGACAAAATGGTGAGACTCGCTATAGCGTCGTTAAGATGAGGATAATGTGTATATACGTCTGCCCCACTGACATCGGTTATGAGCTATATCACCTAGAGTCTCCAACCACTAGTTCCTCTTGTCCCACGGACCCCAACCACCTAGTCTGCATCGTCCTACATGGCTTAAACCAACAGTCAGAGACTTCATATATTGGTGCCATGTTTTAGTCTGGCCGTCTCGGGCCTTTTTCCAGCCTGGGCCTACTTCGACCAACATTTTGTGACGAGGCAATCGGTGACTGGGCATACGTAGTACGTGTCCTAACCATCTCAAACGATGAAGGTTTATAACCTCGTCTACCGGTTTACCTCTGCTCCCTAAAACTCTACACCTAACTTCTGCATTACCCACATGGTGACACCACGGAATACGTCCTATACTACGAAGGCAATGGTGGTCAAACACCTGAAGCCTTCTTATATCTTCCACTTTCAATGGCCATGTTTTACAGCCATACAGTAGAATAGACTGGACTGCTGTGTAGTACACGCGACCCTTAATAGACAAACGGATATCACGGCGGCACCACAGTGGCGTAAATTGCCAAAGCCAATCGAGCCTTTTGTATCCGTGCAGAGATCTCATCGACAACTAACCCCAGGTTTGGTCCTACTTCCCAGGTAAGTGAAGTGGTCGACACACTCAACCACTTCACTCTCTATTGTTAGCCGCGGTACCGCTGAAGACCAGTCCTGGAGCAAAAATTTGCATTTGGGTGATGAAAATCGCATCCCAAACATTCTCAAATTCCCACTCAAAGTGTTCAGAAGACTCTGCATCCTGTCAGCGTCTTCACTTAACAGGACTATGTCATCTGCATATTCTAGATCTAACGAAAATTCACCTGTGATTGGGTCAACGTCTGTGTAATTAGGTGACGAGAGGGAAACCTCCATAAGTATATCTATAATAAAATTGAATAAGAATGGAGAGTGGGCACGCCTTTCAGTGACAGACATTGCCATAAGACTTCTCGATCAACGGAGTCAAATGCCGCCTTCAGGTCGAGAAATACAGCTATTGTCGGGCGTCTGTAAGCATGCCTATGTTCCAGGACCTGGCGCAGTGTGAATATTTGGTCGATACATCCACGGCCAGGTCTAAAGCCTGCCTGGTTTTCTCGGGCTTGCTGTTCCCGAGCTCCACTCAGGCGTCGGAGAATTATAGAACTTAGGATCTTAGACACTATGTTTGTCAGGCTGATTCCTCTGTGGTTATCACAAGAGGACTTCTCGCCTTTCTTGAAGACTGGGATGATCAGTGACTTAGACCAGTCGGAGGGGATCGTATTTGATTCCCATATACTGGCTAACACTTCCGTTAGCCTGACTAAGAGAACTCTACCACCATTCTTGTATACCTCAGCAGGTAGTCCGTCTGGTCCTGCTGCCCTTCCCGTTTCAGGCTACCTACCGCTTTCTCAACTTCTTCTAGTGTTGGGGGACCTGTCTCTATGTCCCATTCAGGGTCCGACTGGATAGCGGGCAGCGCAATGGTGGCTGGAGGCCAGTTAAACTGTTTCTCGAAGTGTTCTGCCCATCGTCCCAGTCGTCTCCCCTGCGAGTGAATCGCCGATCCGTCCTTCTCCGCTATAACCTCACTAACTGTTGTTGACCATTTCCCCCCAGTCTCCTTAATAAGTCTAAATAACTGTCTACTGTTACCGATCGCCGCTGCCTTTTCCATCTCTTTAGCCTTTGCTGCCCACCACTGTTCACGATCGTTGCGCAGACTTTTCGTCAGTTATTTTTAAGTTGCGCTCGCTCTTCATTGTACTCAGAGCCTGCAGGGATGCATTCACGTGCATCCATTAGTTTGGAAGAAGCTGCTGATATCCACTGGCTCTTTTTAGCCATTATCTTGGAGTCGGCTACAGTCTCCAGTGCTGCTTTTACAGTAGACTGAAGATGGCACCAAGCTTCTTCTGGATGAGTGACAGTCTTTTGTTCCGATAACTGCCTAGCCAACTTCTCACTGAACACGGCTTTGGTGTTTTCGTTGTCCAGCAGAACTCGTAGTGGTTTTGTTGCCAAATTTTTTCTACGTCCATTGAGACGCAGGCATATACGTGCTCGGACCAACGCATGATCGCTGTCCAAACACGTACTCCAGAAGGAGCGGCAGTCTTCCACCGATCCTCTCCAGCGATGACTAATAGCAATGTGGTCTATCTGTGTCCATCGCTGAGTCGAGCTCGGTGGACGCCAGGTCAGACAGTGCCTTTCTTTATGTCTGAAATTTGTGCTGGCTAAAAATAGGCGGTTATCTGAGCATAGTTGTAATAGGCGATCACCGTTATCTGTACGTTCAGCTGGGATTCCGAAAGTGCCACCTAAGTGCCTTTCTGCCTCACTCAGTCTACCCACCTGTGCGTTGAGGTCACCTGCAACAACCACTACGTCCGAACGTTTGGCTTTCGAGAGGAGGTTAGACAGTTTATGGTAGAACTCGTCCTTCACTTCATCCGAACTGCAGTCAGTGGGTGCGTAAGCAGAGATTACAAAGAGACAACGGCGAGTCTCACTATTCCTTTTAGTTCTCACTGTGCCGTTCAGCCTCATAGCGCAGAGGCGACTATCAACTGGGATCCAGTCTAGTAGTGAGTTTTCTGCCCTGGTGCTTAATGCTATACCTACACCTGCAAGACCACGAGAGCTAGCTATCGAATCTCCAGAAACTCGAAGGGTGAATTTTGCAGATTCACCAGATTGGTCAGGAGAGGTCAGGTGAATAACCACACTTGGGTCCTGTATGCGTGTCTCACAAACACAGCACACATCCATGCCCGAGTTGCTAGAGTCTTTGCCAACGAAGCCTGTTGGCCAATTTGACGGAGGGTGCGGACATTGAAGGCTCCAATATGTAATTTGGAGCGTGGTTTAAGGAGACCAGGGATGCTGTTCTGTGGACTCAGATCGTTGTCGAAGGCTGCAGAGGTAGGAGAAATTGAAGATGATGCAGCATCATTAATTAAGAGACGTGAAGGAAGATTAGAAGGTAATGATGGAGGAGGAGGATAGCAGTCAGAAGAAACTTGGGTGCTGACAGAGTTGTGAGGGCGGTTGACACTTCCCGGCTGCCCACACCGTGGAAGGCTATTTCTTCTTAAGGTACCTGAAAGAGATTTGTGTGACCGCAGAGCCCATCGGACATCTGCTTGAGGCCTGTCACACCCAGCCTTTTGAGTATGATTATTTTGAATTTTTGTATTTTTGGGGCCGGATGGTCGAAAGGAAACGACAAGTGAACCAACACCGCCGGCCCGGCAGACCGTGGGGCGTGGTGGAGTGTGTTATTTTTGGGGCCGACCTTTTCTAACCCCCCCTTCCACTGAGAAGGCAGCATCAGCATGGCACTGCTGGTCATCCAAGGGAAACACCTTACTGCTGTCACACCCCATCCAGCTAGCAGCAGTACGACTTCGCCCTCAGACCCCCATCATAGTGTAGCAATTTACACTATAACGGTAACTGCTTTTCGTCTAACCACTACCCAACAGACCTTTCTGGTATGGTAGGACCTCGAGGGAACAAGCGTTCCACCAGCATAGCTCGTTGGGTCATTGTGATATGCAAGCCCGACCACCACGTTAGGGAGCAGCTATCGGTCGGGCCTTGATGAGCTAGTATCAAAGGTATTTAAGGATCGTGGTCTAAAATTATTGGTAGAATTAAATGAAGCACTAGCTTCCAATTCGAAGTTATATGTTGATCCCCTCTGATTGGTCTGCATCTTTGATTTTCGGTCTTTAAAAAATGAGAGAAATCCTCTCATGGTAATCACAGAGGAATTAGTGACGAATAAAGTACTTCAGTGGTATGATCAATAGATGCTTAAGTGAGGTTCAGAAAGTGAAGTTGTGGAAAAACAGGCAATTTTCAGAAAATGTCCGTGGGTGAATCGACTGGATCTTGGAACAAAGGTACTTACATACACCTTAACACTAGCTACATTTCTCAATCTGAAGGTGGTAATTGACTCCGTTGGCTGTGTTACGAAAATATCTTTTACTAAAGGGAGTTGGATGATAACATAATTCTACTGAAAGCACAACATTTATATCAACGTGGTAGTGTTAAATCCGATGGCGAGGTTTCGGTGAGATGTATACTTCGAAGGATATCCATCAGAGATGTCAAAGACATATTTATGAAGATCTCTCTTTAATCTTCTGAATCCACAAAGTCTTCTATAAACCTTTAGTGTCATCTCCATCCTTGAAAAAAACATGATAGGTTTTCTGCGTTAGGTACCTTAGTGTTTGGAGTTCCTCAAAGATCCCCACTCTGTAAGTTGGGTCAGAGTCAACCGATGATGGAGTACAAGACATTGAAGCGGGTATTGCCTTGGATTTACTTCGACTTGATTGCAATGCTACTCGTTTAGGACAATTTTGATGATCACCAAAACGCAAGATGAACTCAGAACATAATGAAGAGTGATCACAGTCCAGACAGGTGATGCAGAAGCAGCGACATTCCTGAATAAACCTACGCCACTGTCAGATGAATGGAATATGATGAGTCCATGCTTAAGTGGTAAAAGAAGGATGCCAGGTAGCACAATGGTGTTGACAGTGCAGAATTTGGTGCTACCTATATGTAAGTTGTGATCTGCGCAAAGTTACAGAAGACATCCCTCATTATTTGACCTGAAACCAAGTAAATCTCACAGGTCAGCTAAACGTCCTTCCCCTGAGACAAGATCCCCGACCTGTGCACTAAAGTTCCCAATTAACACTACAAAACCAGTCAACAGCACCCGGTAAAGGTCACTCATTTGATGGTAGGATTCATCTTCAACTACATACGGGCTGTAGCCAGTACAGGCATAACCAGCAATGAAAAAAAGATGTATCATCCCTGGCCATTTAATGCTCACTCTAGTAGAACCTTCTAATCTAACAGCACAAACGAAAGTTGATGGGTAGCCAGTCGACCAGTACAGCCTCCGTTCTGGTGATCAGTGTGACACCAATACCACCAAGATTGGTTGCTAACGCCACGGAGTCACCGAATAAACGTACTATGAATACATTTTTATGGCTGACAGATGGGGAAGTTATTATAAGCAATCCACTCAGATATTCTAAGCAGGTCTCCGAGATATAGCATGAATCAATGGCTAGGCTATTTTAGAGTCCTAGCCACGCCTATTTTATGCCCGATTTGAGACAAGGTCCGGACGTTGAAGATTGTCGGCCGCAGAGGTGCACGCGGTTGTAGAATGGCTGTATCAGATATCAGAGTGAAGGACAGCCTCCTGGAAGTAACCATTTAGTGACTCAAGACGACCCATACAAACCATAAATTTAGCCGGTGACTAGGGACTGAGCGAAACAAAGATACACATGAAGGTAAATTTGAAAATGGCGACCAAAAGATAGTACAGTGTAAATGTAGAAATAACAATATAAGTATGAATTGAATGATTCAGCAGAAAGTTTGTTATACAATGAATTTTTTGAAGCGGGAAGACTCGATGAACGCTAGTAGCCTTCATTCTTAACGCTGATTCATAAATTGCATGAGTACTGTGATACTACCCGAAATCCCAAGTTGGAGCAGGTGGTTTTCTTAAGCAACCACTGCGTGAGCCTTCGACTAGACGTCTGATTCACAAGACAGTTAAGCGGCATGGGGTGCTGTACTCTCATAATTGCCAGTCACCAAGACAGATTGATATCCCATTTATCCGTTCTGGATTATGGGACGCGTGTGCACCGGGGTTTTCTGATTCTCCTACATATACACTAAATTTAGACCGAATTGCGTAAGGTGCCGAACGCCCACTTTTGTGGAAAGATCCCCTATCACGTGTAGGCAGTGAGTAGGAGCTCCGTGGCAGAAGCAATGAATATAGGTCATATGACAGCGTTTCGAGATGACCAGGATCATCTAGAGAGCATTCGTCGGTGTCAAGTTGAATGGATATGTAAGAAGTAGAAAAGTTAGTGACAGCCCTCGATACCTGTTCGTAGTACAGTCTACGAATCCGCAAACTGCGATTCGGATGACGAAAAAGACAAGTTTAACCAAAAGCTGTCATGTTTGCTGAGTAAAGCAAAAAGTTCATGTACAGTCAATTTATACGTCAGCTTAACCGTTCAAGTAGGTAAACTGGGCCAAGCGAAAAGGCATATTGGAGATATGTGAAGTATCCCATGACAACGGTGATTCCGTAGCAACTTAGTCACCACATTCACTTGCATCTGACGCACACAAACTTTAAACATAAGATACACTGTCTGAAGTGGTGCTCCCATATCTAAAGCCAATGGAGGATGGACGCATAATATCTCTACTAACCATGGTTAGAGGATTCACACCGTTTCTGGAGTACTACTTGGAACTACTTCACATGCTAACACAGGCAAGTATGATGTAAGAGTAAAACTTGGTAAAGTAAAATTGCATATTAGATTGTTTACTTGATATAGCACACAGTGATATAGTATTAACTAATGGATGTAATTTCGAGCAGTTATTATTCATATTTATGTCAAAGTGTGTTTGCGATTCAATGAACGCCTGTGCAGAGCTGCAGTGAATTTCTCATGCTATGGTTATGTACAACTACAGCTAGAAATATGCTAAGGTACAGTCTTCATCAGTAAAATATTACAATTGATCACTGCATATGCACTAGAAGAATGTTAACTTTTATTTGGGAACAATGGTGAAACGGATTCAAACATCACAAATCATAAAACAAGCGTACAAGAATACACACGATTCCCAGTGTTATTTTCTCATGAATACTTTTTAGGATGGGATCACTTCATTTACAGACCGCGAATCTGCAGAATTTATAGTGAAAGCATTGCATACTATTTGACTAAAAATGTAGACCTTTGTTAAAAGGACTAACTTTCGTAGTTCTATAATCATACAGAAATATTAGATTTTGTAATTAATAAATGAGACAAACTCAAGGTTCCTATCCACGAAGTATGACGGAATATAGTACATGGTGGTTATAATATCCTCGGACAAAAGCCTATCTTAAACCAAGAGAACAAAACCTATATTTTTTTTACCGTGCAGTAATATTACGTCTCATGTTGACGCCAACTGATTGGCAGGCTATAACGGTTTCCCTAGTAAGAAACTTTAAGGTGTACATCAGAAAGCTTAAAAAACAAGATATATCTTTTTCACACACATAAAGCGACCAAACTTAATCGAACACTAAAACTGAATTATATACTCTTTTCCCTCCTCTTCTTGAAAAACCAACACGTTTGAAAAGCAACTACTAAAAGTAACTACATGTAATTCTGAAAGTAAAATATGCAGTGAAAAGATGATTCCATATTTTAGAAGCAAAACACTGATATTTCAGATACTGGAATTAAAAACCTGCAATGTAATCATATTCAAACACCACAAAAACAGATCACAAAATCAACCTTTAGATATATACTACGTTTTTCTGTGCAAACTATCAAATAAATGTTCATAAAAAGTGTCATCAAAAAGCAGGTTTAAATCCCATGACCAAAGTACTCCACTTCAACTCTTATGTTGTCTTTTAACTCATGATTAGCTTCAGAACATATTTCTTACTTCCCATTATCTTCATGTTCTTCAGTCCCCTACTCAGGCCAAGTTTTACATGACTTTATGTGACTACATATTCACATGAAACATCTTAACAAACAAGGTACATCTAATAGGAATGCACATATGTTGAGTAGATACATATAACTTACAGGAACTGGTTCTTTCCAGTCTGTCATGAGTGTATTACGAACAACTGCTGCATTATTGCCACACTTTCGTCCCATTTCTTCCAAATCCACGGAAGACATCAGATCAATAAGCGACAGGACGGACTGCGCAGCAGGCTTTGGTGCAGGAGAAATGTCAAGGACAACTAACTTGTCATACTTATCCGGCTAACAAATGTTACTTTAAAGGGAAACTACCTCCGTTAGGGCTGCATACATTACAGCTTTGCCACCCATACTATGTCCAACTAAACAAACATTTCGAAGCTTAAGATCGTCCACAACAAGTGTGATGTCTCTACACATGTCGGCATAGCTCATATAGTTTGAGTGCGGGCTTTCACCATGATTGCGTAAATCAACAGCCACAATCTGCATTCCTGAAAAATATATAACCACTCACCTACAGTCCCACACATTTTCTGCGATAGTACACGAGATATGCTCTTCCAATTTTGTTTTGAACCCAGCAAACCATGACAAATTAACACAGAAGAATCGACTGTATGTTCCGAACATTGCAAAACAAACCGAGACAAACGTAGCGCATGACCCATATTGCCCGCAAATCAAGAAAAATAATGTACAGATAGTTCAAATGGTTGTTGACGGATGGAAGTTATCGTTTAACCGGCTTCCGTGTCTACAATCCGTGGATCACTACTCCTTGTGGCTGTTAACCTGTGTACAGGTGAAGAAAGAGGAAACAGTGGCGGTTAAAATGTGAAAATTCAATTAGTTCTGGGCAGATCCTAGATACATGTCAAGTGAGTTTCCAGTCAGCGTTTAAAGGATTCAGACGAGGTAGCCTGGATCACACCTTAAGGAGTAGTTTCCGTGAGTGTCCTCCAGGATTATTGCCACACCTGAGATTTGGTAAGTGATGGAGTAGGCGGGCAGGCGTACTGAGAATGATGTGAGTCATTATCGAAACACCTCTTAGCCTCCTGTATTCCAGAGGATACAGATCCAGTCCAGCTAGTCGTTCTCTGTATGTTTCTGGCCTAAGTTGCCGAAAAGATCCTGTAGAACTCCTCTGGCTGCGTTCTAAGCTTAGTTTGTCCTTCTGGAGATAAGGGGGGAAGACGATGTTTCCGAACTCCAGGTGAGGCCGCATGAGGCTGTTGGAAGTTTGGTGGAAGCATCCAATTTTGCGAAAATTCGTCTGGGAGCAATTAGCGCCAAGTTTTCACAAAGTGCTTTTCTGTCACAGTTGGCAAAGGATTTTAAGTCTTGGGGGACCAACACGCCCAAATCCTTTTCCGTCAGTGACGCTTCAAGTTCCATGCCGTTGGGGCTATATACACGAGATGCATCATGTTTTACGTGTATTACCCTACATTTCTCAGGATTGAGTGCAAGCCCATTGTTGACTGGAGTCTATTGGAGTCTAGTCAAGTTTTTCTGTAAAGAAACACTGTCTTCTTCACCTTTGAATTCTCTCCAGAGTTTCACCTCATCGGCAAAAAGATGGATTTCGGAAGAGATCTGTTGAGGCAAGTCGCCCATAGATATTGGAGAAAGAAGAGGTCCTAGTGCTGAACGTTGCAGAACACCACTAGGACATTCTGTTTCTCTAGACACAGAGAAACTCACCCGAACTCGAAATGAACGGCCCGTAGACATGAAAACAACCAGTCGACGAGCGGAGGTCGAATCTCAATTAATTTTAGTTTATCGATAAGACAGTCGTGATTGACACGGTCAAACGCCTAAGCAAAGTCTACGTAGATAAAATTAATCAGTCCTCGACGGTAATCAATGCTAGTCCACCTATCTACTGCAGTGAGCAAATTGGTAATGCAGGAGTATTCTTTTCCAAATCCATGTTGTTGGGGGCGTAGAGAAATTTATCTTTATGAGGTAATCTTTCAGTCCAATGTATATCAATGATTCCATTACTTTGGAAGGAATGGATAGAAGTGTCACCGAACTGCTAGCCTCAAAGGTATTGGGTGTTATTTAAATTTGTAACGATAGTACAACTTTTCAAAGACTGATAGAGATAGGATTCTTATAGGTCATGACACCAGATAGTTGGACGGACTAAGTGGTACTTTAAAAAGAGTGGTAACTGCTAGACTGGTATGCAGTTTTATATCTTGAGAATGCTGTACATAATTGAAATCAGCGGCAGGATACACATTAAAGGAATATTTCTTCACACACACAGTTTATTAGTGAGTGGTATAATTCGCGTATTCTGATGACGTCACTTCATCCGCGACTTAACTCATTCACCCACCCAATCGTATCTTACTCAATCAACATTTTAGAAATGGTTCTCCTGTGAACTGGGAAGACACAGAATCCAATCAGCAATTGTTCGTACCTGTATTACGACCATGAATACGAAACCAAGGAAGAAATAGTGGTCCGATGGGATAGCATATTTGCGAGGTCATGCCAAATACCGACGCGTTCAAGCCAATTGCCAAGAGGGACGATCATGATCTAAACAATATAACATGACAAGTCAGGTGCTGCTGATGCTTAACCGGGTGAATTCGGTGCAGCGAGTTCAATGAAACAATGAAGGTTAGCAGCTAGGCGGTCCGTCTACATCTATCATCAATCCGATGTCGACGGACGCCATGTGAGACAGTACCTCTCCTTATGCCTAGAGTTAGTGCTTAGCAGAAACAAGTGATTGTCGGAGCAAAATTGCAACCGACGATCATGGTTATCATTTCGTTGGTGTGCAATTCTGTAAATACCCCTGAGATGGCTTTCCGATTGGCTCAGCTCAATTTCCCCTCCCTGAGCGTTAAAATCACCTACCATTATGACAACACATGAAATTCAGACTTTATGTAGCAAAGTTAACGGTTTCTCATGGAATTCATCCTCTGCATCATCCGAAATACGGTCGGCGGGTGCGTAGGTGGAGATAACGAATAGGCATCTTCTAGTCTCACCATCCCCCCAGTCTTTACAGATCCATTCAGTCGAACAGCACATAGACGGCTGTTGACTGCTACTCAGTCGAGAAGCGCACTTTCTGCTCTACAACTCAATGCTATGTGTTTGCCAAGAAATCCATGGGAGCTAGCCGTTGGGCCTGCAGATACTCATAAGGTGAGTTTTAAGGATTCACTACTATTGCCAGGTGAGGTCAATTTGATGACGACACTTGGGTCGTTTGTACGTGTCTCGGACACAGTATACATCTATGGCTGAAGATTCTAGAGTTCTGGCGATCGACGCTTGCTGTCCGATTTGACATAAAGTTCGGACATTGAAAGCTCCTACATGAAATCAATGGTGTGGTCTTCGATTCACTTAAAGGAATACGTCTGGAACGATAGACAGAAAACTTTGGGGCTTCTAACAAAGAAGATCAACGCAGGACCTTGCATTATTGTGTAATGGTTCAACTTGCTTGATTTAATTTCACCACACCAAGGGAGAAGGCAGTAAAATGAAAGGTAGGGAAATCAAGAATGGACCAGTTAAAGTGGTTGACAGTAGTAGAAACGTGAAGGGAGTGATAAGAAAACACTGAATTCACTATGGCGATTGAAATGAGGATAATGTGTGCATACATCTTCACCACTGAGGTTGATTCTCAGACACTTCACCTAAAGACTACGACCACTGGCTTCCGTGGTCACACAAACTGCGACCTAGGAGTCAACATTTCTTTATTCTCCTCAGACCAACGGCCAATGATTTCGTGTACCAGCGTCCTGTTTTAGTCCGGATTCACGTCGACCGTTGATGCCCAAAGCTGATGCCTACTTTCACAGTTCCTTTTTAATTTCTCTGTACATGTGTACATAGATGCAACCTTGTACACATCTGAATTGAAACGTATTGGTCTACTTTCTGAATGTCTTTTTGTTGGATTGGGCTACGCATGTGATATCTTTCGGCCAAGTGAAGACGCCAGCAATTTACAGGGTCTTCTGTGCAGGTGGAGCGAGATCTGTATGTTTGGTGTACGTTTTTCGCCTGTCAAGCCCAAGATGATAACTGAAGATTGGTCCGCACCCGCTCCTAGTTTAAGTATAGGAAGTGAGGTGTTTGGGTGTGCCGATCATTCCACCGCTTTTAGGGTTGCATGAGCCTCCACGTGCTGGTTCACGACTGAATCTCAGCTCGGATACAGAAGGCCTGAATGGCATCTGCATAGTTATGGCATTCCTTCCACCGGCCGGAGAAGTGTTTGAATACCTGTGGAAGGACGAACACGCTGCACTGCAGCTCATTTTGTCCTGTTGTGCAACTGTGGGAAATGGCCAAAGAAAGATGAAGACATAAAGCTGTCACAGGTTTCTGAGCATAAATTACTTCGTGACGCTGCTCACACTCAGGGGAATCATCATGTTGGTAATGTCTAGGTCAGATAAAGAGCACTATGCAAGGCAGGGGGATCAGCCGGTGAGGTTGTAAACTTTCAATAACAGACGTGTCTGGCAAGCGCGACACGCATACCGGGCCGATACTTAGCAGGAAGTGAAATGCTGGGAGAGGTTGGACTGGTGTGGAGGAGGACTCAGGGTGATATGAGCAAGACGTGGCATCGCTGCCGAGGTTTTTGTCCTTTGGTGCGAGCCGTATGAGGGAGTCCGAGCTACTGACGTAGTTGGAAAGCCCGAGGTGGTAGAAGTCGGTGGCTGAAGACTTGGTAACCAGGCTGAAAATCGACTACAGTGGCGCAGATGTATTCATTATCCGACGCCTTACAAGGTTCGAATATTTAAAGCAACCTTGATTTTCAGACTGCTTCTCCTCCTATACACCTTGGTCTACTTTGGTATCAGTCTTCTTATGTCCACTCATTCTTTGCATGCTACTGTGAAGTGTAGCAACTTGAACCTACTTGCTATCTTCCAGGTCATACTCTGATTTCATCTACGAGGCATTAAATTTTCCTTCTTTGAGAATCAAATCGGCAAGCATACTAAGCTGATCGGCCATGCATTTCTAAGGTGGCATTTTGTCTAAGTTTAAGTATTTGGAGTGAGTTTGAACATGAAAAATAGTATTCGATGGTTGCACATTTACTCATTTTCAATTTCGACGAATAGCATTAACAGCATTTAATTCTATTTAAAGGTCAGGTACCAATAGGGTGCCAAAAAAGTAGAATGCGGACAAACAATTGCACAACTTTGACACCGATTGTTATTACAGCACCACCGGGCAATACTCACCCTCAAACGAAGGGAAAATGCCAGAAGCTGAAGACTCTGTATACCTTTGTGATAATAACAGACCGGCTCATATGCTTTTAGTAACTATGATATAAGTACCGCTGACTTTTTTCAGGTCTAGTAATGGGCATACTTTAGGATTACCGTGAGATCCTCCATTGTGTCAAGAAGCACCCATTCAACTATATGACTATGATGAAGCCAGAACACTAACTTACTTAAAACTGACCTGGTTTATTCTGACTTCAGGTTAGATCCATAAAGATTCCCGGAAGGTATCAATAAATATTTTGTGTATGCATGAGTGCTCGAAGAAAACTGGTTCACCCTCCCAATATCGTTGAGATAAACAGGAGCTTAGGGTCATTCAACGCAAGTAAAATTTAGCCATTCAAATGGTGGTCAAGCTTTTCCGAGCATCATTTGTCTATAAGATTACAGTTGATAAAGAAATTGCGTTCACCTTTAACCCCTGAAAAATTCACTGCGTTGCATACGATTTCGTAGGCAAGCGACTCCTTTTTGCACATCGGAGCGCTACACATCGCAATCAACAGGTATTTTGCATTTTCACCAAAAGAGTATTTCATAACTTATATTAGTATGTGTATGTGCAACTTGAATAGACTTTGAAGACGGAAGAGAGGAACAAATGCTGACGTCTATTCAACGGTGGTAGTTTATTGGTCACTATGATAAGCTGAAACAGAAAGAATGAGATCCTGAAGCCTATTTACCGAAGAGTTTATTTACAGTCAATAAAAACGGATAATGAACAAAGGTCAATAAACGTCGAAAAGGGAATGAAACTGGAAATTAGAAATGGAATAAGATTACAACCAAGTTCGTAGCGCGCTGTTGAAGTGGGTTTTGCATAAGATCGATAGTTCACTGGTGAACATGAAAGTCTAAAGATACCAGAGAAAGGGTGAAATGATTGCGAAGACAATGCTAAATATGTGAAACTCTAATAACTCAACTTCTCCCGAAGCATTTCTAGGGGTGTGTTCGGTTAGTTGGGTCCATAGGCACTCAACTGTACGCCACCTGCAGCGAAAAACCAAAGTTATATCGGAAGCCGCATTGAGCTGGAGACGAACATGCTTGCTATTAACGGACAGATTAATATATTTTCTTTTGTTCCCGAAATCAACTTTGAAAGTCACGAAAATGCTTTGAACTTGACTGGATGAGTTGCGTTTAAAGCACAGACGTTTAGTCCTCATGGGAGCATGTCTCCTTGGAGGACAGTAATCTTCTATATTTCCAAAACGATGACCTATTATTGTTCTTTTCATAACTTGCAGGTACTTCTGATATTATGATAGAGTGTAATACCATCCTCTCTGCACCACTCAAGATGCCTCAAGTGACGTAGATTTCCCGACCGTCATCAGTTCACTGATGCACGGAAAACCGGCTTCTCCCAAACTGAATTTATAACTTGGGATAAAATATTTATTGAAACGTGTCCGACATGTGCAGCCGAAAGAGTTGGTTGAAGACTTTTTGTGTGCCTTGACTATCAAAAAGTTTTCTTCTAAAGAAAAGCCTTTTAAGAGGCGTCGATACTTCTGGTGTGATTGACTTGAGATATTCAAAACAGTACACTGGCTACAAGATTATCCACTCCAGATACGTGGTAAGTATTCGAGGTGAGGTGAGGGACTTGCTTCAGCTGTCACGACTTGTGATGACACCACTTTTCTGAAACTGAGTTAGGGAAAAATTAGGGAACTTTTGGTTTGCGATAACTGTGAAATCGCGAAGTTATAAACAGCGCCGAAAGTGGTGCCTGAGACCATGCTTAGCCTGGAGCTCTCTGCTGAATACTTTGAACAGCTTTTCGGCTTCCCGTGCCTAACTTAAGAAAAAGGCTCCCATCTTCCACTGACTGCTGATCAGTTATTGCGTAACGGCTCCAACGGTTAAAACCTGCAACCTGCTGTCTTCCATTTCCAGTGTCATTTGCACTCTTATACACACCGCACAGGTATTTTTGACTGTTTTTATTTCCAACAATGCTTACCTTAGGCATCTGACTATCCGGTCCTATAGGAATAAGTTTAAGTAGTTAATGTCTTCTCTTCAAAGTCTTCCACCTCTTCTTCTATATTCACACTTGAGATACGAAGCTCCCTAACAGTTTCGTTTAGGCTTCGTAAAGCCTCTTCTCTGATATCTGATACCAGAGTCTTGGACAAGGTTCTACTCTTCTTGCTAGCCTTAACGTTCAGAACGCCGACTGTCGCAGTCTAAATGAATTTTCGTCCCACTTGCGGCCATATAGAATCCAGTTTCTCAGTCAAGCGCATACAGCATCTCACTAGTTCAGTAGAAGAATGGTTCGATTCAGAATGTGACTTATCTGCTTCAGGGAACAGCCAGGCTGAACATTTAGAGACAACTGACACCTTTTGTCGGTCTACTTCAAAGTCATTTTAAACTTCTTTCCTGCACTCCACATCCATCAGTGTCAAAGAGTTAGTATTTCCCGGGTTCTGTCCATCATTTTTGACTTGAATGGATAACAGCGCGAATTTTCATCGCAGTTCTTTCTATTATCTTTGGTCAAAGCACATGTTTTGCCACCACTGGTTGCATTTATCATATCGAAGTGCGACTACCCCTAGGTTCAGTCAGTGAATCAGATAATACCCATGGGTAAAGTAATTTGGCGACGTTATACGAAGTCGTATATTGCCAGCGAGACTGGCTGCACGCAAAAGTATACACCGAAAAATGACCAGAACTTAAAGGGTGAAAAGGCCAAACTCAAAAAGCGAAATTCGAACTTTAGCTGAATAGATTCAAGCGAAACTTTAGATTTATGGCCGACAGTCATGGTGGAACTATTCGTCCGTTCCAGCAATGTCGAGTAATTTCAAGAATTCACAGCTGCTGCTAAAAAATACGCGCACCTTCTCAGATGCTGTATGGATATCATTGGACCGCCCACTTACGACTCAAATAATACTGTCATCCATTGGCATAAGTTTTTCAAATGCTGGCCCGCTATAGCAACGATAAAGCGGTTAGCACCAAATAGAAGAGCATGAGGTAGAATAACTTGGTTTCGTTGTATGTTAAACGGGAAACATAAACACCAACACTATGGGTCTGCGAGCGGCTAGCCACGTGACCATCCCTTAGTAGCTGGCCAGCCTTGAGGAACTTGATGAGCCCTGATACCAGACCGGTGGGTGTCTTACCTGCATAAGTGATGATCGCAAAATATACATGGAAACAAGCTAGGTAGTAAAAAGGCACCAGACGACCAGTTTCATGATTCTTCCGATGTTAATGAGTTGTTTTTTGGGAAAAGAACGTAAAAGGTTACCCGTCAGTTGCTGGCTCAGGTGGGGAATCTTAGAGCGTTCGCGCTGATCAGCGCGTAGAGGACAGGGAAACGACCAACTTCAACAGACAGGTTCCTACAAGTTACAGCAAGCCCTCAGGACTATAGTCATCCGCCAGAGCCGTAGAAAACTACTTGCCATGATTCAGATACTTTAAATGTTTCAGACATGGAAGCATTATTGAGGCTAAGAAGGTGCTATGCAGTCATTAAATAAATAATTCCACTCCAGTCCATGTCATATATTTATTCTTTGGAATGACGGAAAGGATTTGTAGCTCATGGTGACGATGATGATATTTTGGTGTTCCCTTGGCTAGTATATCATAGTGAACTCTTTGTCACCACATCTGGTGATATCTTCAGCACTAACTTCATAGCAAAGCCAGCTCTTTATTATCACGGGGATTACCCTGGTTTTTGCTGCTTGCCGATTTGTGACTTCCCACTTCCCACTGGTATTTGTATACTGACTCTACGTTATTATTTGCACTGCTATTTACGTATGGGACTTTTAGTTACATTTAGTATCGAATGATTCATTTACTAATTAAAAAAGTCACATCTTGTAATCGTTTGGCATACGCTTCATGCTCCTGCCACGATCGTATACTTCACTTCTTCCCAAGTTGGCTGAATATTGCTAGCAGGTTTACTGATACAACATTCAGTCTGAAGGACATTTTGCTTTCTCAATGACAAATGTTATACAGATGCATCGATGTAAAGAAAAACAAAACCTAGTGGTTGACAAGAATAGAAACTAGCGCCACTGCTTTATCTTCTAAGTAATCAAATAACAAAACTTAACTATTTATGTTACTTGCGCGAAGTGATTCATGGCCTATGGAAGCGGAAGCCAGTTAAGCGAAAGCTTTATCTATCCCATCAACAACTATTTGTACCGTTTGGGCCCAGCGACGCTAACTAGAACACTGGTGGGTTTTTGAATTTGTCAAGGTTGTTGTGGCAAGGTAACTTACTATATATATATATATATATATATATATATATATATATATATATATATATATATATGCGGTCGACACACTCAACCACTTCACTCTCTATTGTTAGCCGCGGTACCGCTGAAGACCAGTCCTGGAGCAAAAATTTGCATTTGGGTGGTGAAAATCGCATCCCAAACATTCTCAAATTCCCACTCAAAGTGTTCAGAAGACTCTGCATCCTGTCAGCGTCTTCACTTAACAGGACTATGTCATCTGCATATTCTAGATCTAACGAAAATTCACCTGTGATTGGGTCAACGTCTGTGTAATTAGGTGACGAGAGGGAAACCTCCATAAGTATATCTATAATAAAATTGAATAAGAATGGAGAGTGGGCACGCCTTTCAGTGACAGACATTGCCATAAGACTTCTCGATCAACGGAGTCAAATGCCGCCTTCAGGTCGAGAAATACAGCTATTGTCGGGCGTCTGTAAGCATGCCTATGTTCCAGGACCTGGCGCAGTGTGAATATTTGGTCGATACATCCACGGCCAGGTCTAAAGCCTGCCTGGTTTTCTCGGGCTTGCTGTTCCCGAGCTCCACTCAGGCGTCGGAGAATTATAGAACTTAGGATCTTAGACACTATGTTTGTCAGGCTGATTCCTCTGTGGTTATCACAAGAGGACTTCTCGCCTTTCTTGAAGACTGGGATGATCAGTGACTTAGACCAGTCGGAGGGGATCGTATTTGATTCCCATATACTGGCTAACACTTCCGTTAGCCTGACTAAGAGAACTCTACCACCATTCTTGTATACCTCAGCAGGTAGTCCGTCTGGTCCTGCTGCCCTTCCTCGTTTCAGGCTACCTACCGCTTTCTCAACTTCTTCTAGTGTTGGGGGACCTGTCTCTATGTCCCATTCAGGGTCCGACTGGATAGCGGGCAGCGCAATGGTGGCTGGAGGCCAGTTAAACTGTTTCTTGAAGTGTTCTGCCCATCGTTCCAGTCGTCTCCCCTGCGAGTGAATCGCAGATCCGTCCTTCTCCGCTATAACCTCACTAACTGTTGTTGACCATTTCCCCCCAGTCTCCTTAATAAGTCTAAATAACTGTCTACTGTTACCGATCGCCGCTGCCTTTTCCATCTCTTTAGCCTTCGCTGCCCACCACTGTTCACGATCGTTGCGCAGACTTTTCGTCAGTCTATTTTTAAGTTGCGCTCGCTCTTCATTGTACTCAGAGCCTGCAGGGATGCATTCACGTGCATCCATTAGTTTGGAAGAAGCTGCTGATATCCACTGGCTCTTTTTAGCCATTATTTTGGAGTCGGCTACAGTCTCCAGTGCTGCTTTTACAGTAGACTGAAGATGGCACCAAGCTTCTTCTGGATGAGTGACAGTCTTTTGTTCCGATAACTGCCTAGCCAACTTCTCACTGAACACGGCTTTGGTGTTTTCGTTGTCCAGCAGCACTCGTAGTGGTTTTGTTGCCAAATTTTTTCTACGTCCATTGAGACGCAGGCATATACGTGCTCGGACCAACGCATGATCGCTGTCCAAACACGTACTCCAGAAGGAGCGGCAGTCTTCCACCGATCCTCTCCAGCGATGACTAATAGCAATGTGGTCTATCTGTGTCCATCGCTGAGTTGAGCTCGGTGGACGCCAGGTCAGACAGTGCCTTTCTTTATGTCTGAAATTTGTGCTGGCTAAAAATAGGCGGTTATCTGAGCATAGTTGTAATAGGCGATCACCGTTATCTGTACGTTCAGCTGGGATTCCGAAAGTGCCACCTAAGTGCCTTTCTGCCTCACTCAGTCTACCCACCTGTGCGTTGAGGTCACCTGCAACAACCACTACGTCCGAACGTTTGGCTTTCGAGAGGAGGTTAGACAGTTTATGGTAGAACTCGTCCTTCACTTCATCCGAGCTGCAGTCAGTGGGTGCGTAAGCAGAGATTACAAAGAGACAACGGCGAGTCTCACTATTCCTTTTAGTTCTCACTGTGCCGTTCAGCCTCATAGCGCAGAGGCGACTATCAACTGGGATCCAGTCTAGTAGTGAGTTTTCTGCCCTGGTGCTTAATGCTATACCTACACCTGCAAGACCACGAGAGCTAGCTATCGAATCTCCAGAAACTCGAAGGGTGAATTTTGCAGATTCACCAGATTGGTCAGGAGAGGTCAGGTGAATAACCACACTTGGGTCCTGTATGCGTGTCTCACAAACACAGCACACATCCATGCCCGAGTTGCTAGAGTCTTTGCCAACGAAGCCTGTTGGCCAATTTGACGGAGGGTGCGGACATTGAAGGCTCCAATATGTAATTTGGAGCGTGGTTTAAGGAGACCAGGGATGCTGTTCTGTGGACTCAGATCGTTGTCGAAGGCTGCAGAGGTAGGAGAAATTGAAGATGATGCAGCATCATTAATTAAGAGACGTGAAGGAAGATTAGAAGGTAATGATGGAGGAGGAGGATAGCAGTCAGAAGAAACTTGGGTGCTGACAGAGTTGTGAGGGCGGTTGACACTTCCCGGCTGCCCACACCGTGGAAGGCTATTTCTTCTTAAGGTACCTGAAAGAGATTTGTGTGACCGCAGAGCCCATCGGACATCTGCTTGAGGCCTGTCACACCCAGCCTTTTGAGTATGATTATTTTGAATTTTTGTATTTTTGGGGCCGGATGGTCGAAAGGAAACGACAAGTGAACCAACACCGCCGGCCCGGCAGACCGTGGGGCATGGTGGAGTGTGTTATTTTTGGGGCCGACCTTTTCTAACCCCCCTTCCACTGAGAAGGCAGCATCAGCATGGCACTGCTGGTCATCCAAGGGAAACACCTTACTGCTGTCACACCCCATCCAGCTAGCAGCAGTACGACTTCGCCCTCAGACCCCCATCATAGTGTAGCAATTTACACTATAACGGTAACTGCTTTTCGTCTAACCACTATCCAACAGACCTTTCTGGTATGGTAGGACCTCGAGGGAACAAGCGTTCCACCAGCATAGCTCGTTGGGTCATTGTGATATGCAAGCCCGACCACCACGTCAAGGTCGCAGCTAACGCTCGGGAATGAAGTGGTTAATGCGCTCAACTATTTTACCCCCAATTATTATTTAATTGATCGTTGAAGACTCAATTTTAGAACAACGGTTTGCGTTTCATTGGCGGGAAACGTTTCCCAAACATTCTCAGATTTCCACTCATCCTATCATTAAGAGTCTGCATCCTGTTAGCATCTTCTATGAAAGATTCTCGTATCAGGCATCGAGAAATATACTTCCATAAGTCTATAATAGGGTTGGGTAAAAATGAAGAATATGGGCATCCTCAAGGGACACCACTTAACATACAGAACAAATCTTATAACTCACCATAGGCCCTAACACATCAACGTGCGTTCTAGTACTGAGCCTTCGACACAATGATTTACTTAACCGGTAGTCTTTCCAGTAAAAGACTACCATAAGACCTCTTGATGGACATAGTCGAATGCCTCGTATAGGGCGTCAGTTCGAGAGTTTCAAGCTTCTATATCGCTTGCATCAACTAATGAACTAGTGTTTGCCGGCATATCTTTTGAATATAAAGCTTGTGAGATACAGTGGGAATTACATTAGCTGTTGTTGGGTCGGCTACTGACTACACATAATTTCTGAAAGAAGTGAGATATGTAACTGCCTATTACTTTTCTGTGTCAAAATTTGTGCGGTTGTATATAGATGATAATTTCATTGTGGAATCACTGTATATGAAGGAAGAAAAAATAATGTTACTATGAGTTATATTCATAAAGTCCATGACGTGGTTTCTGTTAACAGTAATATTGTGTGGTATACAAAGGAAATTTGTGAAAATCTTGAAGTAGTATTCAGTCGTTTAAATAAGAATAGTAACTGTATGCAGCATTATTCTGATCAAAATAGTTTTAAGACCAAGTCCCTGAGATACAAATGTTAGTCAAAGATTTCTTTCACTGAAACGTTTATTTTATAACTTCATGTAGATAGTTCGTCTATCTATCTCCTATATTTAAAACAAAGTATGCAGTGGATATGATACAAAACAGTATTACAAAATTATGAAGCAATAAAAGATATGTATTAAAAGAGAAAACACGAAGTGTATTCTTTTTTTCCTTCTAATACACCACGCTGGGATTACAAAAGTAAAATACACCTTATATGATAAAAAAACAATCATCAAAGAAGCATTTATATAGGATAAACCCAAGGTAGCATCCATTACTTTCGTTTCACTTGTTGGTATCTGGAGAAAAAGAAAAGCTACAAGATGATCACTGCTGGTTTGGTCCTGAGTCAAATCTGACAACATCTCAAGCCGTTGTGTCTCGTGATCTCTCGTACTCCAAACAAAGAATCACCGTGCTCCAACAAATGCTATCTCAACACCCATCCTTTATCCCATTGCCGCACATAACCTGCTTATCGTTTCTCCGTTTCTTCCCGTCACTTTCATGGCTTAGAAACAAACAGTAAGGAAATCACTTGGACAACATTCATAGTACATATCTAAATCACCAAAAAAGTACTTCAGGAAAACTCTATTCAGGTAGTGACGATCTTGACTCAATGGGCTTAGAAATGTCATCCGTCGTACCTCCACTAACCTTTACATATCGTCTCAGGCACAGAAATGTTTCAACGGCTTCCAATATTCTACCACTAAGGATATATACAAAAACGGACTTCTACCTTTTTTTGTGAGGATGTTTCTCAATTCCGTTTTGCAAAATACTTATCATACTCCCGGAAAATTGATCACAAACTGTCATTTGAGTAACTTCTTATCGCAGAGTAAAGTGATATAATTCACTTTCTTGGGGTCTTAAAGTCTTTCTTTTAGAAACATATTTACACCTAAGTCTAGGCACTCAACTTTCAACCCGTGGGTCACGGGTTTGAACCCGCTCCACCTACCTAGTTTCGGTGAGTCAGGTAGTATCATCAGGTCTAACATAATAGGTTTGCCTCATCGATTAGTGCACGAAAATGCACATGGTTATCACATATAAACCACGCCCGTCTTTCAGAGGTGCCGCAGGTGTATAATTGATAGCAAAGTTAATGAGTCTTGTCCAAAGAATGGAAATATTAATCTCAAAAAATACGGCAATTTTCGACCTGTGATGTATAGTGTTGGTCAAATATCTAAGCCTGCGCGCGGGGATACACGTGACCAATGCATCCACAAATAAACGAAGTTCGAACTCCTTTCAAATCAGCTTTTTACGCGTATTGCAGTCTATAGAAAGTGAAAGCAGTCAGTCTTAAGCCGGTTGTTCGCAGAGGAATATCTTGATTTTCGTCTCAGACACTGCTTAGGCTCAGGGTAATGGAACGCTCAATCTATCATAATCCATCAAGCAGTATTGTCGGAACACTAAATAGAGTCTTCTCTCCATCCTTAAGAGCCGTGGGGCAATTTATCAGCTTCAGGTGCCTTACAGCATTTTCATACTTGAAGTCCAACTACCTACTCCAGGCCTGTGTAATGTTCACGGAAAGGTTGCACATATCCTGAGACCCTGCTTAGTTATGATGAAACTACTTGGCAAGGAATCTCATTAAGATTTGACCTTTTAATTGTGACACTAGTTAGTGAGATTTTAGTCATTTTGGTGACTCGATTTTTGCATGGTAGCACTACACATGTTTCTTCGAAATCAAAACTAAAATGTCAGTTGGCTACACTACAAGAACTGATTTGTTGGTTTTAATTGCCATATAAAGTTGTATTTATCGTTAATCCATTCTTCATCAAGCTTTACGCTATATAATAATACTTGACTTTTCTATCACAGGTCCTTTAACTGATCAAACATTAACTTCTTGCCAAAGATGAACGCTTTTTTAACTGCATTTAAACAAAAGCCTCAGGAAAGCAAACAACGTTTAAAAAATTCAAAACATATCCCTTGGGTTGAAAAATAGTTAGTTGTTTGTTACATAATTATTTTTAGCCGACCAAAAACAATCGATGAAGTCGCATACCAAACAGAAGTTGTCAATGTACTTCGAAAATGTATTGAAGGATCTGATGTATGTTTTGTAACTGGTTATTTAACTCCACCTAGCTACCAAATCTACTATTTTATGGGCCACCAGGAACTGGGAAAACGTCTCTGATAATGGCTTTAGCTCGCCAATTATTCGGGTAAAGTGTGTTTATCAAAATTTTTAAATAAATTACGTATATTTTAGTGTGGCCTAATATTATTGTGTTATTATTGTTGTACGATGGTAAAGTGAAAGGATGTGCAAATCTTGCATTTTTAAGGTTGCGATAAACTAGACTTGTCATTTTCATACACTTTTTGACACGGGAATTCTGCAATTCGAATAAACTGGGGACAATATTCATAGTAAAATAGCATCAGTTAAAGGACCCGAAACTAGAAAGTATTTGATAAGTATTTTGCGTTGGTGTATAACTCCTTTGGTGTGTTCTAAGGAATGAACACCGGGACGTTACACTGTTTTTGTTGATCATATCGCGTTTCATCATCGCCTCACTTCTTCTTCTTCCTCCCTTTATATGATTTTCTATCACTATCTTTCATCTTACTGCCTTGAATCTTAATATGAGTTATTACAATATGGATCGATATGTAATAATACCGGGTCGCATGCTTTTATTGATAACGCACTGAGTCGGTACTCCTTGGTCTGTATTCTCTTAATATTATTAAGTATTTTTCACTTCAAATTTAGTTGTGCATTCTTTTTTCTCTATAACGTCTTGGTTACATGTTATTGTTCAGTCACATCAGAACGTCACAACTATGAGCATACTATTGTATGCGGAATAGTGCATGGCACATAACGCTCACAGTGTGCGATCCCCCTAAAAATATGTAATAACATATGGAGTAATGTGTAACATATATTCCATTTATCATGCACAAAAATACGCAAAGTCCTATTACTATGCTCCATTAGGAAATTTCATTTCTAAAGTGATGGGTCAGTTGTAATTCGCAGGTTATTTGCAAATTCGCAATTTTTGGAGACTTCAGGTAAGTATTTATCATGAAATGACATCGGTTGGAGAACCATTAGAAACCTGGGAACACTGGACTGCTGTTTCGTCCTGCCATAGGACTCAGCAATGCACACCCATCACCTCTCCTGGGATCTAACCCAGGATCTTCAGGTTTCGCGACCAGCACGTTACCATTGAGACACTGAGTCGGTATTAAATGGTCTATATTTCCTACTTTTGTCAGTTCACCATACAGCAAGACCACCATCCAATGCCGTCGTTTTTCGATCTAAATAGTTTGTAGTAGTTCTTCAGCTGTCGTTTACAAGAAAAACTATTTTCGAATTATTTGCCGATTTGCTTTATTCTGATTTCATTCGTGAAAGTTGCACAACTGAAATTTTGCACACCGTAGGTTATTTTGTTGAGTATAGTTACACCAGGCAGAGTTAAGTGAAAATCATAGAAATTAATAAAAATAATGTAACTCAACCTGGCAAGTGTTTATGTACTAGGCTATGAGCTACATATACTACAATATTAGCCGGTTTCCCCGCTTGAGTGACGCGGAGCGGGGCGAGAACCTGGGACCCGTTACTTGAAAGTCGAATTGCTAAGCCAATGAGCAGAATCTCTGAAAAATGTTTAGTGTAGCCCCTAAAAGGTTCCAGAAAAAAAGTATAAATGATTTCTTCCAATTGCCCACTGAAACAAATTCGAATACTTCTAATTCCTAATATGAACAACAAAACGAATTTCCTGTCATGAGCCATTTTTGCGATAATTAGTTCGTGATTGACAAAATGCTGATGGAACTAAATGCCAAAACGATACTGTATGTTTTGTTGCAACGATAAGTGCTCAGATCACTGAAACTTATTATCTAATTGCACTCTAGTCATGATTATGGTCAAAAATCAAACTGAGTGAGGATGAAGAAGATTCTCAGACTAGCTACTTACTTTGTATTATACATAGTAAGTTTAGCGAAATATGACTGTTACATGTATACAAAAAGTTAAAATAGTATGAATAAATATAATCTATCTAATAACCTGTAGTTAATTCATAATTAAATTGATTTGGAGACAACCAGAAACTTATCAGACAGTGTAAGAATGCATTTCTGCTTACTATGACACTTTCAAATTCATTTTGGCAAGCTTGACATACCCTATTCCATCGACATTATCGCTGATTTTTTACAACCCGCGAACAAAAACGTTATGATATTTATCTATTTATTTCCATCCTTGTTATTACATCCAATAAAATAATATCTGAAACACTCAAATACGTTTCAGGCATACCACCTTCCAACTTGCCTATCGTCTAGTGAAGATTAATAAGGAAAACATTGGTTCTGTGTTTTTGGAGCTGGATGATCTGTAAAAATAAAGCTTTCATCTTCATTCTCGATATAATTATTAGTATAAACTTCAGAAGAAGTGAGCTGTGTGAATTTCGCTACAAATGGTTTAGTTGCTTGTCCTAAATCAAAATATCATTCTGAAAAGAATCATATTGTATTCATCACGTTAACAAGGGGGTGATCGATATACATGATGAAGGTTTTTCTATTCAACTTTCCGTATTTCGACTTTCCAATGTCTAACTTGTTTTTTTTTTTGCATTCCCGATATACACTGTTTTTCAGCCCCCTTTATTCAGAGCGTGTTTTAGAACTGAATGCTAGTGATGAACGAGGTATCAGTGTTATTCGACAGAAGGTGAAAACGTTTGCCCATATCGCTGTTAGTGGTTCTAACTCTGGTTCTGGCCAGCATAATATTCCACCGTATAAGTTAATCATCTTGGATGAAGCTGACTCTATGACAGCACCTGCACAGGTATACTTTTTCTGCTAAGGTTTTGTGAGTATGTGGCTTTAAATATTCACTTTACGTTGTTTATGAACCATAAGCATTCGAGAGCAGCGACAGGCAAAATCAACGTAGAATCTAGCACAGAAGTGCGTCGGTTCACATTGCCACACTTCACACCAGCATTTAAAAACAACTGGACAGAAAAAGACCAATATCAAAGTGGACTAAATTCAAGCATAAAGAGGAACACTGCTTTACATGGCATTCGCTGACGTCAAACGAACGATGGACACAGATAGATCATATTGCAATAAACCATCGATCGAGGATTGCTGATCTTTCTGGAGTACCTGTTTCAACCCGCGTTCTGTCTGAGAACTGTCAGGCGTACAAAGTTGCGAGTGAAGAGGATGATCGTCGTTTGATAAAATATCTGCTTCCATCTGTGTACGTAAGTTGTCTGTTCACAACAAGATCGACTAGAGGAGTTTAACGCACCCAGATGCTTCTGCTGACTGTTCTCATAGTCCTGCGCTATGCAGCATAGTCCTTTCTTAGCAAATCAAGAAAGAACGAGGGGGGACAATAAAGAAGAATAAGCAAAATGCAATTCGTAAAATAACAGAATAGTCTGAGTTATATCAGAAACCTTCAACTTCCTAATATAATAATAGGGAAGTTTTTTGGAAATGGTTAAAATATGAGAGGACCAAGAAAGATCAAGAGAAAACCAAAACCTAGATAGATCAAACTTCTTACGTTCTGTAGTAATCGGCCATCAATAAAACAAGAATTATGCAACTGAAGCAGTTTCCGCAGGTCACATTTACGTCTGAGGCCAAATTAGTTGTTTGACATTTTGAAGAGTTACCCACAAAACCATTCATAAAGGAACACCATTCAGTAGAAGTTAGGCGATCATTTAGTCGTGATAAAGAGGTGAGAAGCCTAGAAACTTTCAGGTCAATAACGTACTTAATATTATTGATTCTGGCTGAAAAAGATAAGTCATATAGGGAGAAAACGAATAAAAAGAGGGAAGGAACAGTTTCTTGGGGAACACCAGCCTCGGTAATTAATGAAGTGGAACTTTTTTTCTTCTGTAATTGCCTCCTTCAAGACCCAGGATTTCTTCTGTCCTGTTCAACAAGAGTGACTTTAGGACTGAATCAAGTTTGATGTTCCAAAAAGGTACATATGATATACTTGGCGCCTCTATCGAGACTATGAGCAATGTTGTGATATAAAACCGTGACGGCATCCAAAGTGCTGCTTTTGCGCTTGTATATAAATTGATGAAGGTAATCAGAAACCTTCAATGAGGGTTCAAACACAAGTAATACCAGTTTTTCCAATGTTCTTATAAATGGAGAAGTAACTGAGACCGGTTGAAATTTAAAACACTTTACACGAACATTGATACTGAGAATATTTAAATATCTTTCCAGGCAGTTGTACACTATTTTTTGAAAATGATTCACTAACAGTGTTAATTAGTGGATGGTGTAGTATATCAGCATATTTCGTGAATAGGAAACGTGAAATGCCATCCAGTCTCAAACTATATTGCTATTGGACACATTTCTTGCTGAATTCGGGAAAACAATCTTCATTAGGACCGGAAAGACAAGATGAGGTAGCATCACTGGGTTGGCGTATAAACGATTCGTCTAGAATGCAAAAGTCATCAAATGCTTCTTTACTAACTTGTTTACCACCAGTAAAATCTTTTAAAAGTTTCCAAATGCTGGGAGAGTCGTTACATGGCAAAAGCTTCTAGTTATGTAGTGGGTAGAAACGTTTAGTTTTCGACTTTACTAAGCAGATCAGTCGTCGAACACCAATGTTATCACCTACTTTATGTAACCTTTTCCTCTCAGTTTCTAAAATTGGGGAGAAGAAAGATGATGAAGGCGTAGAAATGGTTTTTCATTAGGGCAACAAATATCTAAGCAAGACATGAGATAATATGTAACTCTACCGTTAGTGTCGGCTAAAACTCCATTGTCAAATATATTCGTCTTTACGTTGTGGCATGCCTCTTGGTTGAAGTATATTGTTATGCGAATAGTTTCTACTCATAATTTTCTTGTGTAGTTATGCAAAGGTTATTTTGTGTAGTTGACCATAGACTTTAGGTAAAAGATATAATGTAATGATCTGCACTGGGCAGTGGGGCTATTTTACAAGTTTCTTACATATATTGCTATCATTAAGGGAATACCAGGTCGAATGTATCATTTAGACGCATTGTGCAGTTAAAGTTCTAATGAACAAGAGCTGCAGTCACGAGAGTCAAAATCACCACTTACTATCGACAGGCAACCACTGAATATATGGAAGCTGTAAATCCCGGGAATAAATTAAAGTAACTGCAGTCAGACATCATATACATATTTGTGTTGTATATGAAGCAGTATTTATCTAAATGTTTAGGGTGGCTTTTTACGGTGGCATAGTCGATGTAATTGTTTGACAATTTGAAGCATATGTTTCGCGAAACGCACGAATGGATACATTGATGAAAGTATGAGTGAGTGTAGTTACAACTCCTTACTTCTTTGTAGAGCTTCATCAATCCTGACTGAGCACTAAAATCATTTGAATTAACCAAACTGCCATCATACAGATGATACAAACAATTGATGTAATCACTCTAGCGCAACGGTAAACTTTTGGGGATAAAAGAAATTGTAAGTAATCGACTTTTCCCTGCAAAGACCTGCAGTTTGTGCTTAGAATTTCAGGTAAAGTTATTCGAGATACCTTTGTTCGCTCCAAAACACAGTGGTGTTTTTTCGTCTCATTTGATGAAAACATAGCGATAAGTTGTAAACTTCTTAAAATACCTGTGAATGAATTCTGCTATTAGAAGACATAACTATATGATTGAAACAACAAAAGCGAAACAAATTTGAGACATTATGTGTGGGGCAGAAAATTTAGCAGCCCAGAAATTTGAATAGGGTATACGAGTTCATAGAATTGAGGATGAATCCCGAGTTATCCATTTATCAGACAGACACTATCCACATAGGACAAGCTAACATAACGGCCTCCGTAGCGTTCCAGTTTGCTACACCTCATATCAACACATTAAAGCGAAAGATAACGATAGGAATGGTATAGAAATGAAGTGGATATGATCAAAAGTTGCATAAAATTTACAACAACGAAAACAGTACACTAAACTAAGATGTAGGAAGTGCAGTTCTTAATTCAAAGGATCTAAACTTTTACCTTCGCGAAAAGGCTAGACATTTTTATCAACGATTATCTGGTTATCTTTTTAAGTAACATCACGAAGTTTGTAGATTAGTTTCCCTGAAATACTGTATGGATGACACACTTCGTAGTACTGCATCGAGCTGCCACCACCACGTTGTAGAACAATTCACAAGTAAAGCACAGAGTAGTGGGCAAGCTAACCTGCAATGGACCGGATGGTTAGGACATGCATTATGCGTATCTGGCTACCATTCACGTCGACGTATAGTATTAGTAGGGTTAGAAGTAGGTCTCAAGGAGCCATAGTGTTTCCATTCTAAAACTTAGTATCGGATCAAAAAGTCTGAATTGTGTGGAACAATGAAAACTTTTTATTTAGGTTTTTCTGAATAATCAAGACTGGTAATTCGAAACTATATGTATGTCCCGGAATCGGCTCCAGTGACATAAATGCATGCACTTTTTACTACCTTCTTTTCTACAACTGATTTCCTCATCATTATCTATTTGTTAGTTTTCCATCTTGTTGACTCCCGATCAATGTTATGATTTAATTTTTAATCTGAAGCAGTGCACGGTTGCATTTTTCATAAATGAATACGATCTACATGCAAACATATCAACGTAGAACCTGGGACAAGAACGCATCAGTTCAAGTTACCACATTTCAAAACATGGTACCAAAAAGTGGTTAGAATGACAATGACTTTAAAGTAAATCGAAATGTGCAGAGAATCCAGAAAACGTAAATAAAGGTTGATGAAAATGTTCAAGATTTTGAAAATGACAAAGAGTGTATATATCTTCATCATTGTGACCAATTTTGAGCTGTATCACTAAAGTCCTCAACCATGGATTCCAGTCATCTCGGAAATTCTAATTAGCTAGGCCACCTCGTTCTACACTTGTTCAGATCTACAAAAAGTAACTTTATAAATTAGTCACGCGTCTTGGCCTGGCCACCTTCAGTTTTCTCCTTGTCTACTCTTTGAATACAACGAAGATAATATGACCCAAACCCCTTGGGTGTATGAAGTTCCACCTTGATTATATAGTGTCCGTAATATGTCTAGTGAGGCGTTCAAATAGAAAGCTCCCATCTCTCTGCAGTCGATCATAGAGAGATTACTATGCACTAAATAGAAAGAAAGAAAATTACTTTTTAGCGTTAGCAAATCATACAGCATTGTTTTCAGAGTAAAATGTGATTGCCACTAAAAAAAATTTTTTTAAACTTTTTAACAGTGTCATAAGGGTTTCAAATGTCTAGTGTAGATTCTTGTCTTTTTAATTTATATTTCCGAATATTTAGGCTGCTTTACGTCGTACAATGGAGACTGAAATGAGAACAACTCGTTTCTGTTTAACGTGCAATTATGTGACACGTATTATTGAGCCAATTACAAGTCGTTGTGCAAAATTTAGATTTCGTCCATTGGACAATGAAATTGCTCGTGCTCGCTTACGACATATCTCCGATGCAGAAGGCTTATCTGTTACTAATGAAGTAAATTTTTTTCACTTATGTTGATGCTATATTTATTTTATTCATGCAAATAAACTACTTACCGTATGAAATATATTATCATCTGTTATTGCTTTTTAGAAACGTTCACTTCACGAAACCACTTTTCCTAGCTTCATCGAGATATCACAGTTACTATTAAATTTCTCGCTTTTCACTTACCAAAGTGTTTTACAGAGTTTCATCTGCAAATTAGTTGGAGCCTGTCTAGACTTTTCTTTAAAGATCTAACTAATCAGCACGGAAACTTGTGCAGTAACAATACCTTGGTTCAAGTCTCCAAGTCTCCAAATTCACACTACAGGAGAGGAAAATTTTGGAATGAACCCAGGAAAATTATTTGAGCCCGAAAAAAAGTATGCTATTATTTGTGCACCGGTTAGGGGATATCATGACCAGCTTTTAGTGTCCCCTAATACGGAATTCTAATATCGTATGGACTCTGTTCCTTAAGCACATAATCAACTACACAACTCGGACCTCAGTCAGATACTTCATGTTTCGCTGTCATATGGATCTTATCGGTCTAAAGTGTTTTTTTAAGTATCCTTATTCAGAAAACCAGTATATTGAACTGTTGTTAGGCTTGCCAAAACCATATTTCGCCTACCTCAGTCGATTTTCACCGACAACAGTTCATTAATTCATCTCTCATTCTTGAAATGAGGACTCAATGCCAATATTACGTGTTCATTGACTACTTTGCACGTTATTACTGCTTAGGACACAGTGACAAAAAGGTACATTTTGTTGAACTATGTCTTGCCTGAACGATCGTATCTCCCGACTAGAAAGAAAACAGTGAACTTAAAGGGTAGCATAATCGGCGGCTGAGAGAAACTAAATTAACCCAGAGCGGCATACGCCAATCTGAACCACTTTTGGCGCCGTCGCGACGTTGGTCTAACCGTGAAAGGTCGGGTTTACAAGGCTTCGTTTCAAACAGTTCCGCTGTACGCCGAGCTAAGGATTTATGATCGCCGTTATCTCCGTAAGATTGCTCGTATCCGGTGGCAACACCATGTAAGTAATTCTGAGGTACGAGTATGTGTTTGGGCATGATGGAGATCGTCACTTAATAAGTGAAGTCATCTGGAAACACAGACTTCGGTGGCTTGGACATCTGTTACGCATGTCGTCCAAACGGCTTCTATATTTTTCATTGTTTGTTAGCTCTGGGACTGTATAGAAGCGGCGGAGAGGTGGTCAGTGTATGACGTCGCTCCATGGGATGGATATTTGTATCGGGTTAGCATCTGTTGATGTATCACAACTCCCTGGGTGGAGTCTGAGAGACCACACAACTCAGTGGCTTGAGACTTTATCAGATATGGCTCAGAGTCGAAACCAGCGGGGGTTATGCTGTAATTTCCGTCTATCTTCTGCTGCTCAAAAATAGTGAACGTTTTGTTTGGAATGTATCTTACTGGACTTCCTTTCTAATAATTCTATTATTATTGTTTTTTTTTTATTTGTCCACTTCCATCGCTTTATGTCTTCATAATGTTGTTATATTATTTTGTGTGGCGCATTTCCTGGCGCTCTTGCTGTACCGTGTTTGTGTTCTAATAATAATGATGGTAATAGTAACAATAATAATAATAATAATAATAATAATAATAATAATAATAATAACAAAAATTTGTCCGATTGCATATGTCTGTAAGGACTGGGAAAAGTTGTCACACTTGGCGATGCCTATTCTCAGTCTCCGCCCATACTCCCACCGGCTGGACTCCGGATGATACAAAAGATGTATTCTATCAAAAGCTGTCAATTTTGCTACAAGTGAAGAAACTATAAGTTTCTGTCCACAGGTGTCTTCTCAACATTGCTTGCATATGGTGATATCACCGTATGAACAATGTCGAGGTTAGGCGAAGAGTACTGGCCAGGACAGCCAAGTCATTCAGTCAATGAGGTTGTGAACCTTCACTGACTAAAGTGTCCTAAATGTGTTGTGCATGCCGAAGCACCGTCTAAACCGACGTAGAATGTAAACCCAAGTTGAATTATGATAGGAGAAGACCCAGGGTGTCCAGACCATGAGTCTCCGACCGTTCATCTGTGGCGTGTAGGTAGTTATAGACTACGTGACTGGGATCCTCGAGATGAAAGGAACCAATGGCTGAACATCGTTGGTGACATAGCTGAGAAGTGGTCACAATGGCGCAGACATCTTTCAAAATCTGGACATTTTTACAGAATTTCATTTTCAACGCACTGCACCACTTTATCGCATATAGGGTGGTTGGAAGCGGTAGTGCTACAGACCTGTTCGTAGTTTACTTCTGTGTAAAATTTAGTAGGTGATAAACGCTTATCACTGGAATTGTTTGGACAATTTTCCTTTCCTTTTCGAAATGATTAACTAACTGCGCTACTGATCATAATGATGATGATGGGGATATGGGTTTCACAATGTATGACTCCTGTCGAGGATTAGGGGTGGTTTTTAACTACAAGGTGCGTTTAGTGTACCTCAGCAGTTTTGTGTAAAAGGTAACATTGTTAATGGTGTCCACTGAATGAAAACTGCGTCGATATCGCAGTTTACCAGCCCAAAAATACTACTCATTTGTAAAGCAAACATTGATATAATTGGTGTAATTTGTGAATTACTCTTAAGTCGTTCTGCTGGTATTTACTTCATCATAGGTGTGTTTATTGTGAGTATAAGGGAATTATCGAGATGTTTAACTAGCAAAGGACGATTCAACAAGTCTATTGGCATTCGGTACCTAATATTCATCGACTGATTGGAAATTGGATAAATATACTGTCAATATCACCTTGAACTGTAGAGCTGTAGCTCATTAATTTAGGGAGATGACTTTCAACCAATGGGCCATGAGTTCAAATCCGACTCTATCTACTGAGGTTTGGGTAGCCAGATAGTACAGTAGCCCTCACTATCCGTGTGATTCATCGCCTACTGCACAAATGTATACACGGTTACCGAATGCATTTCGATTTTTGAAACTGCATTTATGAGTTTAAATGTGCTCAGGATATCAAGTATTTTGTATGGACCGAGAGAAGTGCTTCAGTTTAGTTCTCTGAGCAACTTCCAAACGATAGGGTAGCAAGGCTCTAACCAGTTTAATTAACAGATACTGGATGTCATTTTATTCATCAAATCTAGTCCTCACTTTTTTTCGATTTTTTTTTACTGTAGCCAGACAATCAATTGGAAATATTTTTGTTCAAACTACTGCAGACTTTTTATCCGTTATAAGGTAAAGGGACTGGTTGGAAGAAACGTACAGTTGATCAATGTATGATGTGGCACTGTAGAATGAAGGATAGTTGTTTTGGGTTAGACTCTACTGATGCCCTACACTTCCCTGGATGAGGTCTGCTAGATAATATAACTTAGTGGTTCGAGGTGATAGCAGATGTGGCTAAGAATGGAAACCACTGGCGATCATGCCTCAATTTATTTATTTATTTATTCTATTACTGAAAAGTAAAACGAAAGTAGTAAATGCAGCTTTGAGACCAGTTCTCCAATAATTCATTTCCGTTCTTCTCTTCTCGTCATATCACATTTTGTCTTAATGTATCTGTATTATTTTTATGGTGTTTTTCTTCTTGACCGTGTTGTATCAAGTTTGTGCTTTAAATAATAATAAAATAAGATGCACAAATGGGCAATTGAGTGAATTCTCTTATCATCAGAGTGCAACTTTAATTGATGTAATTGCTAGGCAAAAAGGACAGTATAGTCGAATAAGTCACAAGCTTTCACCTACTGACTGGAACATGTTGCGCATTACCTACTGCTGACTAAAATAGGATCATATTAAAAGAAAGCCAAGGGTGGCTAAATGACTACATGTCATCAGTCTGTGAAATTTTTGACTGTTGTCCTGAGCCGTGTACGAAAATTTAGGCTTCTACGTTGGGGTCCACGTGACAATTACAGCTCATGGTTCAAAACTCTAGGTGACATGGCTGAGGATCGATTTCATTGACACAGATACTCTCTTCCTCACTTTGTGATCATTTAATCACTACATATCATGTTATCATTTACTTTGATTCCCCCTTTTTATGCATTTATACGTCTTTTGTTATACTAGTTGCTCTTCTGCTTCATTGTCTTTCATCTTGTGACTTTTTTATCATTATTCAGACATTAGATCATTTACTATCGCTTTGTCATGGTGATCTACGTCGAGGCATTACAATGCTACAATGTGTCCATCAGTTAATCATGTCATCTGATAACTCCTGTGATACAGATTGTCACCCATCAATCACACCAAAGGAATTAGATGAAGCAGCATCTGTTGTACCTAGTGACTTAATTAAACAATTTATGAAAACATCAGAAAATGGTAATTTCGATGAATTGCAAGTTATCATTAAAGTGAGTTAGGTTTCCTTGAACATTAGATTTTTTTTCTTTCGAATATTTTAGTCGATATGCGAAAATGTTAACCATTGGTTTAAACACTCGGCTTCTGAGTAATAAATACAGGTTTCGAACCCGGTTTCATGTAATTTAGCATGAGAAACCAAGTAGTAGCATAACACCTTTCACGACACTAATACACAAATTTATGCGGGGTTCAGCTGCTTTATTACTGTCGTTTTAGATGGTATGTAGTGTCTGTAAGTTAAAGTGGATTGTAATCATTTGTGTTAACTAACCTACCATTGTATTTTAGATGTGTGCCTATCATGAAGAGTCCATAGTTTTGATTCACTTCAATTTAGATAACTGATTTTCACACTAGCTTAGCTTGCGAAGTATATTAAGCTAAGCAATAAGCGAAATATATACGTAAATTCCCGTTCAATTGGAAAAGTAAGTAAGTAAGTTCTGCGACCTTGCAGAAGCAACTTCTTAAAAATAGCTGTATATTACCTGAAAGAGCGCCTTCCAAAAAGTTACGAAACGCCAGGAACTCATTTTTCTACTTCATCGGGATTTAGCAAAATCTATTTCCAGTAGTCAACGTATTCATCAGTTCCATCAGGCTGAATTTTGATCATCATGTCGACAAATTATATATATATATATATATATATATATATATATATATATATATATATATATATATATATATATATATATATATACCTATGCTAGGTAACTATGATCATAAAAAGTGACTGGTAGTGTCTACTTACGTCTGGTAGCTGAATTAGACATTTACTCCCTACTTTATATTAGGATTTGTTGACCTCTTGCTTCACAAAATCCGTTTTGCATGTCGTCAGTACACAGTTATACTCGATAGATCATAATGAGAAAACGTAATTCTGCATTTCGAACTGAGTTTTCAGCGTGAATTAACACAGTGATTCAGAATAGGATCAGTAATAGTGATGCAATGTCAATCGCTGTTGACAATTGTCCTACCCAATCACCGACGAATAGAAAAAAAACCAGGAAAGAAATTGCAACGGATTTATTGATTATCTCCTGTCTTCAAGTTCAGTCCGAGGAGGTTACCTTGCCCTATGTTTTCACCACCTATCTATTCTACTTGGTAGGAATTGGTTGCGTCTGTAAACCACTTCACTGCCTTCACCTGAAGGTAGGATTCGACTCCGTCGATCAAGATTCCCTATCATGGTACCTCAGTTAAGTTAGTGTATGTTAATTACATCACTCTTTTGAAAACTTTGTTTTCGAACACCTGTGGGCATCAGAGCTTCTGGTAAGGTACCAGGTGGTTTGTGTATTTTAAGTGATGTCCTTCAAGGATTGCCACTCTCTCCATTTTTATTTAACTTTGTTAGTTCCCTGGACTGTGGACGTCTTCCTCTCTACATGTTACTCTGTGAAGGTCGACTTTACTATTAATGAATCCTAAGCAGACTTAGGGTACGCAGAGGATCTAGTCCTATTAGGTGAAAATGCAGTCTTCTAAGTACGTTGAGTAGCAACTGAACTGTATTTGAGATGTGTTACTCTTCACTTAAATGCAAATTGTTGTTCCGGACTGGTCTACGTTAGTGCCTTGTCTGACAATGCGGAGTATAATGGTTGAGTGGGTTTTCTGACTCACCCGAGAAGTCGTTATCAGTCGCTGTGGGTCAGTGACCGACGAAGTCTCTGCACCAATACATAAAGTTCGTTTGACTTTCGCGTTTACAACGTAGGCGTGATTTCCGGTTGCCTGCTGTGGGTCAAGTGTACTATGTAGCAGTTTGCTCTATCGTACTATGTGGTTATAAAGCATGGTCATTAAAGGTAGGGGAAATAAAGAGGATTCAATTCTAAACTACCTTTGCTTTCGTAACGCAGGCTGTCTGTCGTGGAACCACTACGTCAGTAACACAGAAGAGGTAAGTCGTTTGGTAAGGTTATGCGCGTTCATTGACTCAAATGACTCGGACATGTGTTGTGCACACATTATAACCGACTACCCTATCGCGCAATGTTAGCTGAAGTAGGTTCAGGCAAGAAGGAGTTTAGAGGTGGCCAGACTAAAAGCATTCCAATGTACGAAGTCTAACCATTGGCTTGGGCCGTGTAATGAAATGTTGGCTCTCTGGTTGGGATCCGCATGACAACTGAATTCGGTGGTTGAGATTCTATGTGGTACCACTCTGAATCGATATCAGTAACACAGATGCATTCTCACAAACATCATCCTAATCATCATATGGAATTTTGTGTTGATTTATCCCTTCTTCCACTCTTTCTGTGATCTTTGACGGAATTTCCCTCTCCTATATCTGTATCTTTTATTTTGTTGCCTTGTATCTTGATGCGCTAGTGTAAAGTGTGGCAACTTGGGCTGTTACTCAGTAAATGCCAGCTTCCACATCTATACTGATTGACTGTCTGGTTATCAGCCAATATAAACTTTAACTGTCTTGAAATATCCCCTATGTTGTACATAATCTATAGTATTTTCGGAACTTCTTATAATTGATTATTATCTTCAATAAATTTTAACTTCAGAATATATTGTTGGAGGGTTATTCAGCACACCAGACCACTTACCAACTGCATGACGATATAATCAATGATGAAAAACTATCATGTATGCAAAGGCATCCATTCTAGAATGTTTGGCTGTAAGTTGAATTGTATGTAAAAGTCAGTTTGACTATCCATAATCGAATTTTGTTGTACTGCATTAATTACGGGGTGAAATAACTATTTTGGTTTAGGATCTGAACTATATGCATATTTCCTGCGTGTAAAGAGCTCCGCCTGATGGGTGGGGACTGCGTCGCATATTGTAACCCCACTTCAATTACCGAAGTTTGGGCAATGGCACCGTATCACAAGTTTTTATACATTACGTGTATCTTGTAGCCTAGCTCATGACCAAGTAATTGTTGGCGTATATTCTTTTCACAACGTTCCGTTTGAAATATTCTTTCGGATTGAATTCCATGCTTATTTCATATGATGTTAGGTGAAGTAGTTTCAACAACCTACTAACCAAATTTAAGAAGAAAGGGAGCGTTTTTAAGCACTAAATTCATTTCTGAAGTTCCAAGCTTTTTCACTATATTCTATCTAATCAAATGTTTTACTGGCAGGGATTTCGAAATCGACCAACTGGATCCAAATAAATAGAGGTTCTACATTAGTCGATTAGGTATCAGCAAACGTTTTTGTACATTGATTGGTCACTGGAGGGTAATCAACTTTATGTTGTCCAGAACTAAGTCCTGATCGAATTCTGTCGATCATTTTGCAATGTGGCCACCAGACTAGACGGTTCAGCTTCTCAATGCACTTTGATAGATGTTAGTTGGCTAGAGGTGATCAGCAGGAAGCCCTGGACCTAGGTTTCGTGCTTGTTTGCACTCATCAGCAAGGAGTATATGCAACCCCGATAGAATTCGATCAGCACTTAGGACTAGACAACATGAAGTTGGTTACCCTCCTATGACCAATCAGTATATCTAATCCAGTTCCACAGCAGGTCGGTCGTGCCCTGAACGGAACATTGGTAACGTCGTTGGCTACAACATTGGTTGACGTGTGTTCGAATCTCAGGCGGGACATCGGTTCTGATGAGGTTGCAGATATGCCTTGCTGACGAGTGCCAAGAAGGAGAAAACTTAGGTCCAGGGCTTTCTGCCGATTACCTCCATCCAACCAACAAATGTTTACGTAATGGAGTTTGAAAATCGGTTAATAAAGTTACTACTGGAGGTATGTATCCCACTAGCTTTAGCACTCAACTTTTAAGCCATGTATCCGAAGTTTAAATCCTGGGAAGCCGTTAGTATCAAAAGGAAGTGTGACTCGAAACTTATTAATCAAATATGTGCACCGAGTTGAGTTGTTTTCCCATAGAGCAGGATAATTGATCGGTGTGTTAAAATCAGTAGGACCAGTTTCCAACCATTACCTAGTAAGGACAATAACAACGAATCACTGCCATCCTAGAAACTCCAACTAATCTAGGCTTCTGTCATCCTGCTAGATTCTTTGATGTCAAAGATTTTGTCCCCATCCCCGAACAGTTTAGGGCTTTTCTTATCTTAATCCCTATCTGCCGGGCGTATCACAGATGTTGGCTTAACGCGCCGAAATATACCCCTCCCAAAATCCTATCAATGGTAGGTTTTTAATGTCATCCATCAACCGACTGGTCTCTCCATAATCCAAAACATTTCAACTACTTCACAGCCTCCTCGTCTATATCAAATGACGTACTGATAATTGTCTCAAAAAATCAAGGCAGTTATTTGAAGGATTCATGGTTCGAGATGAGATAATGATGATAATAATAATAATGTAGATTGCAAGGTTATTCTGTGGTTTCCTTTGAAAACCGAAATGCCCAGACCACAAATTATGGTCTGATTGACACGGGTAGTTGGGATTCATTAGCTTCAAAATTTGACTTTCGAGCAATGGAATGGGGTTGAAATCCCGCCGCATCTGCTTTGACCTGGACAACTGGGGAGTGTCATAAGCCCTCAGTAAGTGTGGTTCTTATAGCTCAGTACATAAATATGTACCAGGCTGAGTTACATCATTACTGACATGAAGAACAGCAAAAAAAAGACAAGCAGAAAAACTAAAAGATATATACTGCTGCTTGACATCAGTAGTTGAAAAGTAATCTAACCAACTAGTAACGCTTTCCAGACAGAAAGAACTATGATGAAATCTCTAGGCCGTTATCTGCTACCTTGACGAGGTGGTCGGGCGTGCATATCACAGTGACCCAACGAGCTACACTTACCGGGATGTTTTTGCTTTGTAGGCCCTACCGTCCCAGAAAGGTCTGTTGGACAATGGTAAGACGAAGAGTAATCACCGTTATCGTGTAAATTGCTTCTCTACGCCGGTGGTCTCGGGGCTGGACGGTGTGACAGCAGTAAGATGTTTCCTTTGGATGACCAGAAGTGCCACACTGATGCTACCTTCCCTGTGGAAACAGAGTGATTAAAAAGGTCGGCCCCAAAAATAGCACACCCCCACCCCCTTGTGGCATCCCATTGGATGCGACAGGTATTCATAGTCGTTTTCGAAAGCAAGAAACATAAACTGCCGGAAGGCCAAGTATAACCGACATCACATGGGTCCTGCGGTCCCACAAATCATTCTCGTTCAGGGGCCTTAAGGAAAAATAGCCTTCTACACTTATGCTGTAAGCCATTGTTGGGTAGGATCGGTGGGGGATTGCCGCTGTTTCTGGAGTACCAGTTTGGACTCCGATCATGCGGTAGTATACGTTCATATATGTCTGCTTTACTAGTCGTAGAAAACAGGCGATAGTAAAGACGATGATTGATAGGAAGATGAGAACGTCAAGTACACATTTAAGGAAGTGATCGCTAAGTATTTGTGTGAGCATGACAGCAATGCTCATCCTGAGAAAACCTGACGTTGTATTAAGTGTGTTGTAGAAAGCAGGAGTAGAGACAGTTTGTAACGCACTCGAAGATTCGAAACTTCATTGAATTTCTACGATGCCATCTGAACTGATTGATGCGAGAAGAATGATTCCACAAGGCTTGTACCACGATGGCTGACTTCCAAAATCAACGTAGAACCTCGCACACAGTCATATAGACTCAAGTTGACACATTTCACAGTAGTACACAAAGAACATTTGATTAAGAAAAGACTGGTATCAGAGTTGTGTGAGAGAATAAACAACCCGAAGATTAAGGTCAATGCCTGTAGTCAAGCTTTGGAAGTCAAGGAGTGAATACATCTCCACCATTGTCACCGATTTTCAGCCATGTCACCGACAGTCCTCATCCAGTGATCCCTTTCGTCTCGAAGAGCCAACCAGCAAGTCCGCACCGCCCCATACACGGCTCAGGCCAACAGTAATAGACTTCGTCAACTGGTGCCACTTCTTGGTCTGGCTACCCTGAACGCTCTCCCAACATAATCCAACTCTTCATTGAATCGCATGTCGAGGAAGATGGTGGATCTGTGTGTGCAGTACATATCCAAGCTATCTCAGTCGACTAAGGCACACAACCTCATCACTCGACTTATCTTGCTTGCTTAGTTCCCTTCTCTCGACCTCAACATTGGTCACATGGTGATTCCGTCAAACGCGTGCAACGCTACGAAGACAACTATGGTCGAAACCGTGCAACTGCCTCACGTCGTCTATGTTTAACGACCATATCTCACAGCCGTATAACAGGACGGTACCGACTTCAAAGCAGTATATCCGTCCTTTGACACATAGCCGGGTATCTCGCCAGTCGGAACCAGAGGCGATGCAAGTTGACAAATGCCAGACGGAGCTTCTGTGTGTGAGCTGTGATTTCGTCAGTAATCGACTCGTTCAGGCTAGTGCAACTCCCAAAGTAAGTGAAGTGGTCGACATATCCCACCACTGGGAGTGGTTGCAGCAGACCAGTCCTGGAGCCTCATCTCACACGACAGGTGCGAAATGCATGCCAAAGATACACAGATTTCTGCTTAACGCGTTCAAAAGACTGTGATTTGTCAGCTCTCTCACCCAGCAGGACAATATCACTTGCATACTCCAAGCGAACTAGATGACCTCCAAGAAGTAGGTCAATCTCTGTGAAGTCAGACGTATCTAAAGCTACATCCATCAGTACGTCTATGAGGAAGATGAATAGGAACGGTGACAGTGGACATCACTAGCGAACACCACTGGTTGTTGTCCATTCGCATGACAACTCTCCGTGCCATGAATTTCGCACCTGTTAAATGTAAGGTGTTGCTTCAGGACTAGTCTTACACCATTCCTAGTTTAATGGTGGGGATTTAAGTGTAGGAATGTGTCGACCACTTCACTCACTTATGGGGTTGCATCAGGCTGAACGGGCTAGTTGCTGATGCAATCTCACCTCGGATATAGACGGATCGTTTTGCATTTGCCAACTTGCATCACCTATGACGCTGACTGATGAGAGATCCGACTACATATCGAAGAACGATTATACTGAAGTCTGTGCTGTCGTGTTGTATGGCTGTGAGACATGATTGTTAATAGGAGAATATATAAGGCGATTACAGGGTTCGGATCATAGATGTCTTCATAACACTGCTCACGTCTGGTGAAATCATCGTGCCAGCAATGTTGAGGTCAGGGGAGTGAACTAAGCAAGAAAGACAAGTGAATTGATGAGTTTGTGTACCTAAGTCGTCTGAGGTGTCTTGGAAATATGCTGCGCGTCGCAATCCATCAACACTTACCTTGACGTACCATGTAATTGGAAGCTAGTTTAGGTTGGAAGACACTTCAGAATGGCCTGACCAATACGTGTCACCAGTCGATGAAATTTCTTACTGTTAGTCTGAGTCGTGTAGTAAGATGTAGACTGCCTGGTTTGGGTCCGCGGGTTGAAATGAATCAGTGGTTGAGGTCTCCTCCTGTCGTGGCTGGAATCGATCAGTGGTGCAGATGTATTAACCACTTGACATCTAAAGCTTGAGTATTTGCTCTGACTAGCTTCATCTTCAGGTAGTTTATTCTCTTACACAACTTTTTCTTTCTTAATACCAGTCTTTTCCTATCCACCTGTTCTTTGTTTACTACTGTAAAGTGTGGTAGCTTGAGCCGATGCACCTGTATGCGAGGTTGTACGTAGGTTTTCTCAATCATAATGAAATGTCACCTTTGGGTGGGTTACACCTAGCCGTGTCATTCTCATCACGGACTAAATGTTTTTCAAACACTTTTTGTTCCGGAATATCAATAATTCACCTAACTAACTGTCAGGCTATTAAATACTCTGAGCTCAATCAGTTAGGGCACATCAGCGCTGATGAGCTTTACACCAAAGACCGTCTCTTGTTTAGATCACCTTTATCTGGTTATCAAACGCCAGTGATGATTGGTCAAAATGGTTTCCTACTGCCCCATAGACAGTGGTATATATCGTGCTGGTAACACTTTTACTTCACATGGTTCATTTAGATGGAATGAAAAGTGTTAAGAACTCAAAAATGGTAACAAAAGTGCAATTATTGTTATTGTTTTCAAAATACTGTATATCTTATCTTACCAATTTCATAAAAAAACTATTGGTTTTTGCCAATCATTGTTTCACGAAATTATTTTAAACATTTTTTGTTTTAGCTTGCCGATTCTCGATTAATCGATGGAGCTGATGAATATCTTCAACTCTTGGCAATTGAGGTACCCTTTTAAAAACTATTCAGTCGAATTAAAGGATTATATACCACCACTTATTTTCATAACAGAGATATATTATGAATATTTCATATTATGACTTTTGTTTTCCTCTTTATCATTAATGCCACTTGGTTATGGTTAAGTGTGTGTGCATAAACCCTGTGGAATGAATAGAGGAGTAGACGTTGGTCACTTTGGTAGAGAATTATTCGATTGGTTGATATCTGGAGAGTAACCAATTTCATATCGTCTAATCCTAAGTACTAACTGAATTCTGTTGGTCATTTTTCAGTGCGGTCAACAAGCTAGGAGACTCGCCATCATGGTACACTTCGATTGACCAGCTAGAAACTCTGAACCTAGGGTTTTGTGCTTGGTGGGAGTCGTCAGCAAGGGGTATCCGCAGCCTCGAATGAAGTGATGTCTCCTTAGAAATCTAAACATGCGTCACCCAGTGCTGTCAGTCAGTTATTCCGCATTAGCCTATTATTCGGTATATTGTATGCAGTGGTTTATTGTTACTTACTCAAGGATGCTTTAGAAACAGTTTATCCTCTGCAGTTGTAAGTTAAAATAGGACCAAGCATTACTGCACATTGGTTCAAGTTGCCAAACTTCATATCAACACTGCAAGTGACAAAGCAGTAAGATGAGAGATGAAGAGAGAAAAACCGATCGAGAGCAGTATAAAGCAATAAAAGAGAGGAAGGAAGAATGAGAAAATGATGAATTCAGTATAGTGGTTAAGATGAAGATGACTTGTTAATACATCTGCGCCACTGAAGTTGATTCTGAACCAGCCATATCACCTAGAGACTCCAACCACTGGTTCCGCTTGTCACGTGGACCCCAACCGAAGTCTACATCTCTCAACATGACTCAAAGCAACAGTCAAGGACTTCATGCAATGATGCCGTGTTTCAGTCCGATCGCCCTAAACATTATTTCAGCCTGAACCTACTTCAGCCAACTTTGTACGACGAGGCAGATGGTGACTAGGCATGCGGAACACATGTCCCAGTCATATCAGTCGATGTAGGTTAACAACATTATCAACTAAAGTTGTGATTCCCCCCCCCCCCCAAGAAAAACTCTACTCTAACGTCTGCGTTACTGACATGGGGACACCACGACACGCGGTCTATGCTATGAAGATAACGGTGGTCGAACACCCGAAGCCTTATTATGTCGTTTACCTCTAATTGCTATGTTTCGCAGCAATAGAGTGGGACACAGGGAACTCCAGCACAGTACACTTGACCCCAAGTAGGCAACTAGATATCACGGCAGTGCCACAGATAGTGTAAGTTGGCGAAGACCAATCGATCCTTTTGTATCTTAGCAGAGATTTCATCGATCACTGACCCACCATGGCTGATCTGACTTTCTAGGTAAGTGGAGTTGTCCATCGCATGGCATCTTTGAGGGACACCACTCGATGTACACAGCTCACCTTACAAGTCACCATAAACTGCAACACGCTTCCGAGTGCTCGAGTAAAGAGACTTTAACGGAGTGATGTACTTATTCGGTACCCCTTTCATTCAGAGACAATGCCGTAAAACCTTTCGATCGACTGAGTTGAACCCCGCCGTGAGGTTGAGAAATACAGCTAACATCGGTGTGTCTATGTTCAAGAAACTGACAGAATGTGGATATTTGGTCGAAACACCCAAGGCCAGGTGTGAATCCAACCTAGTTTTTTCGGGCTTGCTGTCCCCCAGCTCCACTCAGTCTTCTGAGGATTTGACGACCTAGAATCTCCGACAGTATATTCTTCAGGCTGATTCCTCTGTAGTTATCACAAGAGGATTTCTCACGTTTTTTTGAAGTTTGGGACACAGTGATTGAGATCAGTCAGAGTGGATCACAACTGACTTCCATACATTAGTTAACATTTCATTTGACTAAAAATTCTTGTCGACCGTCTGTAAATACCTTTGGAACTAGTCTATTTGGCCCTGCTGCTCTTCGTCGTTTCAGGTTAACCACCACTTTCTCAAACTCTACAAGTAGCTGGAGGCCGGTTAAACTGTTCATCGAAGCGTCCCGCCCATCCTCCTAGTCGTCTCCCCTGTGAGCGAATCCAGGACCCATACTTCTCCTCTATCATCTCACTAAAAATTGACCTTTTCGCTTCCGTATCTTTAATAAATTAAAATAATGATGGATATTACCCACCGCCTGTCCCTTTTTCAATCTCAATAAACTTCCTTACCCATCACTGTTCGCCGTCATTGCGTAGAATTTTCTCAGTCTACCTTAGTGTTGCATTCGCTCCTCACTGCACTCAGCGAATGCAGTGATGCGTCCACGTGCAGGCATTATTCTAGAAGCTGCTGACATCCACTAGCTTTTTTCAACCTCTCACTGATAGTGGGATACGGTCTCCAAAGCTATTTACACAGAAGATTGCAGCTGGGGCAAACCGTCCCCTAAAAGTCATATCATTCTGCTTCTATAACTGCGGAGCCACTTCCTCAATAAAACCGGCGGAAGTGCCTGAGCTGCCCTGGCAATGGTCTTGTTATCTTACGTCCATTGAGATGCGAATATACACTCGCTTGAACAAACGCGTGGTCGCTCTTTAGAAGGAGCGGCAGTTCCCCACCAACCTTCTCCATGAGACCGACAGCAATAAAATCGATCTGTCCACCGCTGGTTTGAGCGCGGTAAACGCCATGTCAGGCAATGTCTCTCTTTATAACTGAAATTTGTGCTGACTAATAATAAACGGTTATCTAAGCACAATTGTAGTAGGTGATCTCTATTACCTGTTCGTTTGACTGGAATTTGGAAAGTGCTTGCCCATTTGTCCAATGAAATCACCTGCAAAAACAACCACGTCTGAGCGCATGGCTTTCAATGGCAGACTAGAAAGATTTCGCCAGAACTCACCCCCCACTTCATCCGAACTGCAGTCAGTGAGTGCGTGATCATATATTACAAAGAGACAACAGCGAGTTCCACTATTCCTTTTTGTCCTCAATATACCATTCAGTTGAAAAGCGCATGGGTGACTGACGACTGAGATCTAGTCGAGCAGACAGCTTCCCGCCTTAGTGATCAGTGCTAAACCTACACCTGGCAGACTGTGAGAACTGGTCATCGTATCCCCAAAAACTCGAAGAGCGAACTCATCATATTGGCCAGATACCGTTAAGTGAATAACCGCACTTGGGTCCTGAATGCATGTCTCACAAAAGTAGCACACATCCATGGTCCGTATTGCTAGAACTTTGACTAGATAAGCTTGTTGGCCAACTTGATGCAGGGTCCGGACATCGAAAGCTCCAATGTGTAGTTTGGATCGCGGTTTCAGAAGAATAAGGGTGCTGTTCTGTGCACTCAAATCCTCGTCCAAAAATGCGAAGCGGGGAGAAATTAAAGATGATGTAAGATAATTGACTGAGAAATGTGAAGAAAGAAAGACTCTCTCTCATACAGTCGGAACCGATCTCCTCCTCCACAACCAGCATCATGACAGCAAGATTCAACTCAAAAGGAAGGAAAGTCACAATCATACAATGCTACACTACGCTACACACCTACAAATAGTGCAGATCACAAGAAGGAGGGGGAATTCTACAGACAACTGCAATCAGTACTGAACATGATCCCACCCCAGTAGGCAACATCAAAATTCATTCTAATGGGTGACATGAATCCCAGTCAAACTCGGAGCGGACAACACAGCAAGAGAACCAATCATGGGTCGACAAGCACTCGGTGAAATGAACGACAATGGAGAACTCGTTAAAGACTTCTGCGCATTCAACGATTTGGTGATTGGAGGCACTGTGTACAAACACAAGGATATTCACAAAGTGATATGGATTTGATTTCACTAGACACCAGGACACACTACACTGAAAGTCAGATAGACTTCATCTCAATCTCAAGGAAGTGGAGACAGCCTACTTGACACAAGGTCAAGAAGGGGAGCAGATGGAGGTTCACACCCCTCACTATCTAGTGCAACGTACCTACCTACCTTCAAAATCAAGTTGAAAGCTTTCACAGAAGTTAGTGATAGGCCACAGTTCAAGTTCAACACCCAGAACAAAAACTGAACTGAAGGACGAAACTACACAGAAATTCTTCACGGCAGCCATCAAGACAAAATGGGAGACATTAAGCAACATCCCTGAAGGATCAGGCGTGGAATACTGGAACTCTTCGGAAGAGACGTGGCAGGAAACCTGCACAACCGTTTTAGGAGGAAGAAGAAACAAGACCAGACAAGGAATGGATCTCGACGGATACATGGAAGCTGATAGAGGAGAAGAGGATGGTTAAGCAGAAGATAAACCAGTGCAAGGATGAACAACGGAGAGAGGAACTAAACACAACCTATAAAACACTGGACAAAGGAGTGAAGAAGAGTGCACGGAAAGACAAAAGACACTTCCACGACACACTGGCTAGTGAAGCAGAACAGGCCGCAGGTAGGGGAGACCTGACAACATCATATCAAATAACCAGTTTACTATCCGGGAAGAGATCAACGCAGATGAAACCAATTAAAGATATCAGAAGAGACCTAGTTACCACCAAAGAGGAGAAACAATGGGCCGACCACTTCAAAAAGCTCTTGAATCGACCACCACCATCAGCTGCAACACGTCCAGAAATACGATCAGCAGCGGCAGAACTACAAGCGAACACAGGTCCTCCGACAAAAGCAGAAGTCCTGAATGCCATAAAGCTGCTGAAATTCGGGAAAGCAGCAGGATCTGATGGAATTCCGCCAGAAGCAATGAAAACAGACGCAAAGACAACAGCGGACATGCTCACACCACTATTGCAGAAGGTTTGAAAAGAAGGAAGGAAAGGTACCTGCCAGTTGATAGGAAGAAGGGCTACTTTGTCAAAATCCCAAAGAAGGGAGACCTAGGTCTTTGCAAAAACTGGCGCGGAATCATGCTGCTGTCCACCACAAGCAAAATATTAAGCCGCATCATCCTGGAGAGACTAAAACATACACTGGATTCAAAATTACGACCGGAACAGGCTGGCTCCAAGAAGTACAAATCATGTGCGGATCAAACTACAACACTACGCATCATCATAGAACAGAGTATAGGATGGCAGTCAACTCAACCTCAACTTTATCGACATTGAAAAGGTCTTTGACAGCGTCGACCAAGAAGTAATTTCACAGGCAGTTGCTTCAACACTACGACTTTGGTGCCACAAATCTTCATCAACCTCATTCAACAACTATATGACGACGCCATATACCAAGCGATTCACAATGGAAAGCTCACTCACGCCTTTCAAGTGAAGACAGGAGTAATACAAGGCTGCCTACTATCACCGATGACCTTCCTGATTATGGTTGACTGGATCATGCAGAAAACCGTGAGAAGCGAGAAAATGGGCGTACACTGGACCGGTGAAAAGACCCTAGAAGAAGATTTGGATTTCGCCGATGATGATTTATGTCTAATGTCTTATCGCATAAACTCGAAGATCTACAGGCAAAAACTAACAAGTTGACAGAAGAGGCAGGGCAGTGAACACGGAACTTCAAGTGAACGTAGAGGTGGACGGAGGTGATGAAGATACCCAACCAACAACAGCATCAATAACGAGAGGCACCAATCACTGTAAACGGGAGAAGCCTAATGGAAGCAGTCTCTTTCACCTACCACCTAGGCAGCATCGTTTCAACTACAGGCGGCATAGACGAGGATGTCAAAACCGGTATCGGAAAATCAAGACAGGCGCTCATTAATCTGAAATCAGTGTGGAGATCTACTTCACTCCACTCAGCACAAAGCGTGGACAAGATCCGGATTCTCAACACTAATTCAATCAAGTAAGTCAGTGTTTCTATGTGATGGTTCAGAAACTTGGCGCCTCACAAAAAACATTTCCAACAAATTACAGACATTCATCAACAGCTGTCACCTACGCTGGCTCGGTACTGAAGATCATATGGCCAGAAAGAATAAGCAACAAGAAACTCACTCTGGGAACGAACCAACAAAGAACCTATCACTCACCAAATATACACAAGAAAGTAGAGATGGATTAGATTGGGCATACACTAAAAAGGCTGACTGGGGACATCACGCGCCAGGCCCTTGAGTGGAATCCAAAGGGGAAACGACGAGTTGGGAGTCCGAGGCGAGGGTGACATGGAGATCATGTGAGGAAAAAAGAGAGCTTCTGTGCCGTTGTGGCGCCAGGTTCAAAAGACTGCAAAGAATAGAGTGCAACGGAGGCGAGCTACTGAAGCTCTATGTTCCACTAGGAACCCAGGGGAAAAATAATAATAGTTGAACTATGGATAATGTTACGTAAACAGATGTGACAATGTAACTGGCGGTTCATGATTTAGCCTCTCTTTTGGTTCTGCGTTATCACCTTTTGTTTCAGGAAATCAGTTAGTCACTTTTGCATTGCGAATTTCAACTGCCGACAATATCGAGTTATGACAGTCAATTAATCTTCGTGTGTACTTGCATTTGTCAAGAAAACGTCTTGCGTGTCATATCCATGGGCTATTTTGTCATTCATATCCTGTGATATTTGAATTTAATGTGATGATTACAACGAATGCTAGGAGAATGTCAATTGTACACATATTGAAATTATCCAGAACACGGACTTGATAGAATCTACTAAGACTCTGGTAAGTCATTCAGCACGAGATTTTTCTATATTTGGGTTTTGTGTTTGTCGGCCCTGATTGTCAAAATTTATTTCCCACTTCAAGGAAGCTTAATTTTACGTTGAAGATTCTAATCTACCTCATTGATTTCTTAAATTGACAAACTTGTGAGTGAGCTATTCTGACCGTGACTGAGCGCCTGATGTATGCAAATTAGCTATTGAGCGGTAACCGATGTACTTAAGAAACCAAGTTCTCAATTTATAGTTTGAATAATATTTAACAAATACGCTACTATGACCCACTCTCCTAAAACCATAGACTGAAAATTAGTTCACTTTTTAGCAGGGAATAACACAGTGTTTGGTTGCAAATTTGTAACATACGAGGACAAATCTAAGATCAGCAGAAATTATACAGTTTCGAAGTACAATAACAAACATTCTGATAAGCATTCGGGCTACTTGTGAGTAGTTAGTATAATATACATGCCGAGAAAGTTTACTGCAAATCACATAATAAGATGGTGCACTGAGAAGCCCTACAACTAACCGAATAATTTTATGCAACCACATATAGCTAAAGATGAACTAATGTACACACCATTCATCACGAAATGAGATATCACTTTACACAAGAATAAAGTCTGTGTTTAGTTCATGAGACCTATCGGACTGTCATATGCTGAATACCACCTTGTGGATGAATACGAGTTTGACCAGATGACGTCATTGACCTTTGTTGCTGCTTCTGTTGAGCCTGATGATCTGACATAGCATGTATGTTACCCACAGTCCCTGCAACACCACCGCCGCTGCCAGCACCACCACCACCTGCCGTACCTGATGACACCATCATTGAACCAGTGTGACATTGTTGGTGTGTCCCACTAGACATACTTGAAGATGATTGATTCGCAGTAGAATTATTACAACCTGTTGCATTGACGCCACTTCCAGATGTATAGTTTTGTGAAGCATGTGGAGGCTGAACGACTGGACGTGGAAGCTTCTTCAGTAATATGTTAGGCATTTCAGCCAGTTCATCGAAACGACGCCATAGATCGTATAGACTGAGCAAATGACGACAAATTTCTAGAACCTAAAATAGCAACAAATAGTAGATTTTATCAGTCTCTACGAACTTAGTGATTAGGAAACGATTTCAAAAAGATATAAAAACGACGAAAGAAAGCTGGACCAGTGAATACATCGTTAAGGAAATAGGATGTTTATCTAGAATTACTTTCCCACTAATGTTGTTCAAGGTAAATCTTTCAGTGATATTCGACAAAGCCTTTCCAATGCAAACTGAAAATTCCTGAATATCCATCGCATCAACCTTCACAACTCGTTTCGCTCATAACATTACACTTCAGAAGAAAAAAACTGGTACTTTAAATATGTAGTTTACCAAAATGACGGACACACTGGACAGATAGGCTTATGTAGAATTTTGCACAAAAGTGAGATGGTTCAAACCGTTAAACATACGATCGCAAGACGTTGAGTGATGTAAAAGAAAACGAGAAGAAATATAACAAACAATTGAGGGTGTTCAGAATTTCAATAGTAGGCAGAGGATGCATCTGTTTCATCCAACTTAGGACAGTGAAATATGTACAGGAAAAAAGGGACTTCCGACTCAAGACTTGAAAATCAAATGTTATAGATAAAACAAATGAGTCTAATGGCAATATCAAGTGCTATTCATTAGATGCTTTGATTTATCACAATACTGACAATAAACAAATGTCAAGACAAAACTCGAAGACTGAATAACACCAAACGATTGTCATTCTCATGCTGGGCTACAAATCTCTACAAGCTCTCAACAATTTTTCTTATCACTAACTATTTGTGAAAACCCCTCAGTGTCATTCAAATATACTTCTCATGAGTGGCATGTTTCGCACTTGTTCTTAATTAGTTACTGCAGTTGTTTTATTGGTTGCTGTAATGATCGGATACTCTGAGAGATTAAACTTTTAATTTCTATCCTAAGCTGATTGTAGCTTGCATGTACTTTACAGATCACTTTAGCGTAAATATATGAAGTGTTCTGAGTTAGATTCGTCAGAATTATATAGACTAATATAGTGGTTTGCAAGTGTAGAGAAACTTACTGATTTCAAAATGGTATTCATCACAGACTGATACCAGTTGGAAAGGTATTCAGAATCTGGAAGAACTCGACAGAGCTTCGTCTTAGCAAGGGACACCTCACCAATGAATACCGATCACACAGCGAAACTTGGAGGTTCTGGTTCGGTCCCTGGTGTGATTAAGTGTGTACACTGCCGAACAGTTCCATACTAGGATGAGAGTTGTCCAGGGTTCCCAGGTTTTTAAAAGTTCAACTGATGTCAGTTCGTGATGAATGCCATCTTGGAATCTAATATCTTGGTTGATGCATAGTGATAAAGATTAATAATCAACAGTCAGTAAGTGGAAGGTGTTTATGGCGACGGAATTTCCCATGGAATCCATGGCTAGTTCAAAGTCAGAAATTCTTTATCATAACTTGTTCATCACTTCTCTATTAGACTAATCACAGATGAATGTGTTAATAGCTTCAATTTAACTTCACAACCCCTCATTTTCATCTGAACAATTAAAAGGAAAATGAACATGTCGTTTATTTACTGGTAATCAAAGACAAATGTCAAGATTACACCCTTAACCTCTATGCATCAAGCTGTTTTGAAAAAGTACTAACTCTAGGCATAAGGAGAGGTACTGTCTCACATGGCGTCCGTCGACATCGAACCAACGATGGACACAGATGAATCACATCGCTGTAAGCCATCGTTGGGTAGGATCGGTGGGGGATTGCCGCTGTTTCTGGAGTACCAGTTTGGACTCCGATCATGCGGTAGTATACGTTCATATATGTCTGCTTTACTAGTCGTAGAAAACAGGCGATAGTAAAGACGATGATTGATAGGAAGATGAGAACGTCAAGTACACATTTAAGGAAGTGATCGCTAAGTATTTGTGTGAGCATGACAGCAATGCTCATCCTGAGAAAACCTGACGTTGTATTAAGTGTGTTGTAGAAAGCAGGAGTAGAGACAGTTTGTAACGCACTCGAAGATTCGAAACTTCATTGAATTTCTACGATGCCATCTGAACTGATTGATGCGAGAAGAATGATTCCACAAGGCTTGTACCACGATGGCTGACTTCCAAAATCAACGTAGAACCTCGCACACAGTCATATAGACTCAAGTTGACACATTTCACAGTAGTACACAAAGAACATTTGATTAGGAAAAGACTGGTATCAGAGTTGTGTGAGAGAATAAACAACCCGAAGATTAAGGTCAATGCCTGTAGTCAAGCTTTGGAAGTCAAGGAGTGAATACATCTCCACCATTGTCACCGATTTTCAGCCATGTCACCGACAGTCCTCATCCAGTGATCCCTTTCGTCTCGAAGAGCCAACCAGCAAGTCCGCACCGCCCCATACACGGCTCAGGCCAACAGTAATAGACTTCGTCAACTGGTGCCACTTCTTGGTCTGGCTACCCTGAACGCTCTCCCAACATAATCCAACTCTTCATTGAATCGCATGTCGAGGAAGATGGTGGATCTGTGTGTGCAGTACATATCCAAGCTATCTCAGTCGACTAAGGCACACAACCTCATCACTCGACTTATCTTGCTTGCTTAGTTCCCTTCTCTCGACCTCAACATTGGTCACATGGTGATTCCGTCAAACGCGTGCAACGCTACGAAGACAACTATGGTCGAAACCGTGCAACTGCCTCACGTCGTCTATGTTTAACGACCATATCTCACAGCCGTATAACAGGACGGTACCGACTTCAAAGCAGTATATCCGTCCTTTGACACATAGCCGGGTATCTCGCCAGTCGGAACCAGAGGCGATGCAAGTTGACAAATGCCAGACGGAGCTTCTGTGTGTGAGCTGTGATTTCGTCAGTAATCGACTCGTTCAGGCTAGTGCAACTCCCAAAGTAAGTGAAGTGGTCGACATATCCCACCACTGGGAGTGGTTGCAGCAGACCAGTCCTGGAGCCTCATCTCACACGACAGGTGCGAAATGCATGCCAAAGATACACAGATTTCTGCTTAACGCGTTCAAAAGACTGTGATTTGTCAGCTCTCTCACCCAGCAGGACAATATCACTTGCATACTCCAAGCGAACTAGATGACCTCCAAGAAGTAGGTCAATCTCTGTGAAGTCAGACGTATCTAAAGCTACATCCATCAGTACGTCTATGAGGAAGATGAATAGGAACGGTGACAGTGGACATCACTAGCGAACACCACTAGTTGTTATCAATTGATATGACAACTGTCCATAATCACTAACACGGCGGTGTGAGTTTGATGAGATAGCTTTGATTAGCATTATGTACTTTCTTGATATTCCCTTCACAGTTAGACACTGCCACAACACCTCAAAGTCGACAGAGTCAAAGCCGCCTTCACGTCAACAAATACGGAAATTGTCGGCGCTGTTAAGTATGCCTGTGTTCTAGAACCTGTAAAAATATGATCGATGCACCCTCATCCAGGTCGGTCTGGTTTTCTCGACTTCGCTCTTCTCAAGCTTCAGTAAGTCATCGGACAACTCCGGATTTTGCATACACTAATTAGTCAAAATAATTCTTTTATGGTTGTCACAAGAAGATTTCTCCCCTTACTATAGACTGAGATGATCACTGAATTACACCAGTCTGACGCTGCTATCTCTGATTCTCATACACTATCTAGTAACTCCATCACTGATCAGCAATTTCTTACCTCCATCCCTGAAACCTAAGCGTGGCAAACTGTCAGATCCAGCTGCGTTGCATCGTGTTGGGTTCAATACAGCTTTTTTAGCGTAAAGGAGAGTTTGAAGACCGACATCTACGTCCCATTCAAGTTTAGACTGGATGTTAGGCAACAGAAGCATTGCTGAGGTCGAGTTAAAGTGTGCTTCAAAGCGTTATGCCCAACGTTTTAGCCGCGTGTCCTAGGAGTTTACCAGCATCCCACCCTTTTCGGTGATGTTTTGTCTAACCATCGTTTTCTTCTTGTACTTAAGCTTATCCTGAGTGGTAACTGAGTATTACCTGATGCTGATAGTTTTTCCATCTGTCTCGCTTCCGCATCCCAGGATCATTACAAAGAGTTATTGGATTTCCGTTAAAGTCTCTTTCGCTCTTGATTGAAGTCAGAGCCAGCTGTAATCGGTCCTCTCGCACAAACCAGTTCCAATGACGTTGTGGAAATCAAACGACGTTTGCTAACCTTCGGGTTCAGGTTATCATTGTTTCTACTGCAGACTTAGTTTTATGCCAGGTTTCCTCAAGATGAGCATTGCTGCCATGCTCCGATAAATGCTTAGTTGTCTTCTACCTAAATACCCGTTTGGGGTCCTTATTCTTCTATCGAGTATAGACAGGTTTTTCTACAGCTTGTTTCTTGCGACAAGTAAGGAGAAGACATACACCAGCCCATACTAGCGCGTGATTGCAGTCCAAATAGGTACTCCAGGAAGATACGGTAATCCTTCAACGATGGTTTATACCATTATGATCTATCTATAACTATCGTTGGTTTGATGTCGGCAGACTCCATGTAAGACAGTACCTCTCCTAGCCAGAAACAAGTGATTGTTGGAACAAACTGCAACAGACGATCATGGTTGTCAGTTCGTTGGCGTGAGATTCCGTAAATACCTCCGGGATGCCTATCCGATTGTCTCAGCTCAGTTTCCCTACATGAACGTTAAAGTTACTTGGTATTATGAATATAGATAAACGTTTTGCTTTATGTAGCAAAGTTGACAGCTGCTCACAGAATTCATCCTTCGGATCATCTAAACTGCAGTCGGTGTGGGCAGGAAGAGGGGTGCTATTTTGGGGCCCGACCTATTCTAACCCCTCTCCTTCTCATAGGGAAGGCAGCATCAGCATGGTACTGTTGGTCATCCAAGGAAGTACCTCACTGTTGTCACACCTCATCCAGTCAACAGTAGGTCTTCGCCCCCAGAACCCTTTCATATCATAGTAATTTACAATACAACGGTAACACTTTATCGCATTACCACTACCATACAGACTTTTCTGGCATATTGGCATATTGTGGGAACAAGTGTAACACCAGCATATCTCGCTGGGTCGTTGTGATATACAAGCCCGACCACTACATCGAGGTAGTAGCTGTTGACTAAGGGTTATGGATGAAACAGATGCGCACCAGTCTTCAAGCAGCTATGTACACCTAGAAAGTGAGAAATGCACTGCATTATTGCTACTCCATATATTCAGAAAACTATGAATCTTGTCAATGTCATTCGGATACTCTGAGTTAACTGGAGTATCTCAAGTAATACGATCCATAGCCTGTGTGATGGTGTAGCGTTTACGCGATCATGTCACGACCTACGTAAGTTATTTCTTTTATATTACATTTCTTGATATGATATAGTAGACAGTCATACAGTGTTAGTTACTGAACGGTGTCTCCAGAACAATTTATTGGTTGATATGATTATAAGCAGAAATTCAAGCTATATCAATCAATAAGATCACAGTGCTCAATTTAAATAGCTCCATAAGTTATTTTTGTAAAATTTGCTGTCATGGAGAAACTACTTGAACACAACAGTTAGTCTGATTTACATAAAATGCATATCAACAGTCTTTAAAATAAAGAAAAAGTTCAAACCTCACCTTTTCCATGTCGACATTCAATTCGCTGAACCAACGATCAGCAACTAATAAGGGATTAACACTTGGCTGAGGTTGATGAGAAAAATAACCGTGTTTATTAGATGATCCAGAGAGACCTGAATTCAGCATTACTGATGACGCAGAACCACCACCAGTCAGTAAATCAGGGTTACTTGAGATGATCACAACAGCCAGTTGCAGACAACCTAAATCAGGTGAAGTGAAGAGATGCAAATGTTCTCAAATCATATATTTCATTAATTAGTCAAATAGGATTACTAAAATGTATTGGCGAATTTCGATCATCAAGTCCTATATGCTTATAAGATCGAATTGTGATAGCGCCCAACTGAAATACTGTAATATAGTAGCTGCATTCAGATTCATGTGCTACGTCGAGCTACATGTTTTGTTTCAGGTCCAGAAGTGTAAGTTAAAACTGAAGATAAATGTTTCAGTGTTAAATGTTAAAAGACTAAACCATAACTTCATAGGATCATAGATTTATCAACCATTACAAGATCAGAATACACTGTGCACAGAGCCCAATTGACATTGGAATCGACCAGCTGAATTTCATTAGTTGAGGGTCTACGCTTTCACTAACTGTTATGTTCAAGCATAATGTAGATTATTATGATCCCATAGTGCTGGTGTAACTAAAAAAGCTGGAGAAAGATTCTAGTGAACTGAAAACTTATTTCTAGGTTGAAAGATGGTGGTTTTTCACAAAGTCAAAACCTCATTGAAATATTGTAACACAACACTAATTACATCGGACATTGAATTTAAACCTCCAGATCTCACTATTCTCGATTACTTCAACTTAAGAAAAAAATTGATACTACAAAGGAAGACTCAATATATTACACGTTCATTATGAGCAGCTACGCTAAGAGATTTTCTAGCTAAACTTGTCATTATCTAAATTTAGATATCTACGCAAAACAAATTCTATCTATTAGCTGAGAAATCTTCAGTTTCTACGAAATTTCGTTAAAAACTTATATTATCGAGAACTTGTACTTAGTACAAAAGAAGTATTCTCAACTACCTAAAGCAAGCTAACTGACTGTGATTCTCGCACATTTTGACTTCTAAAAGACCTGAAAAGTAGTTGGGACTTTCCAGTGTGGAAGTTCAGTGACCCGAAAATTCATATGTTTAACGAGTTGACTGTGTGTTGCAGATGGAATTGCAGATGTGCAAATAAAAAAGCAGAAATGTCCTAGAATATTTACGCAGCAAGTGCCAACCATCTTTTGAAAGCGGCCTACGTTACGTAACTAGGAAAAACAGGAGATCAAGTGACTTTCGAATGTTATCAACTCGGCGCATACACTAAATCAGTCAGAAAGTAGAAAACTATAACCGCTCAATGATTCTTATGCTTCAAAAGTTGTTCATTTGTATGCAGTTGTGATGAACTTCATCAAAAACTCAATTAATCCAAATGGATCTATATATATCACACTTGTCATAACTGGTCTGGACCAACTGTGTTAGAGGATTTAATCACATCTTGGACGTGTTTTCATAGTCAGTCGTAAAATTAACACAACACCTAAACCGTATGACGGTGCACAATTGTTTGCATATCACCGTCTATTAAAGGGCAAATGTCGTGAGCTATTGTCCACACTGTTCCATTTTATAACCGCTGAAATTAGATATAAAGAGATTACAGATAAGTGACCTCAGATGACTTCGTAACACTAACCGCGTATGGTGCAGATGTGGCTCACTGGTTTAGCGAGATGACTTTCAACCAATGTGTCGTGGGTTTGAGACCCGCCCCGCCTACCGAGGTTTGAGCAGCCAGGCAGCATCACTAGCCCTTACATCGCCTACTGTACGAACGTGTACAAAGTTGTATTTCATTTTTCCATCCAGTAGGGAGAATAATTCAGTCGTTGAGGTTGTGACATGCACCAAACGTTGTAGGATTAAGTTGAAAGTTAAGAACGACTAGAATAAGACATAGTACTGACCCATGAATTCTTTGACCGTTGATCTGAGCAATGTAGTCAGTTTGGTTAAATTCTCGAAATGTTAAAAATCATGCTCTAGAACTCTTGCTAATGGCGTTTGAGGTCCGTCGCAATGGTGCACGTGAACGTACTTTTCAGCATTCTGTATCTTGTTATTTGCTCTCAACATCATCACAGTTTTTTCCAATTCTTCTTTGCATGTTGAGGAACTGATACAATTATATATTAGGTTCTACACTGATTTATCTGTAGTACGTATTTGCAAAAGACAATAAAATACGTGGACAGGATACGTTAAGATAACAAACTCCATGAAACACATAATACTCATAAACTAAGTCTTTTAGTCATCCTTAACTCACTAATCTTAGTTCATTCTCATGATCACTAGGCTTTCCTGAAGACATTTCTCCATATTTAGTACAAGGTCAAGAAAAGGTTGGCAAAGGGATCAATTACAAAATAAACAGAACTCAGGTTCATTATTTACATGAATTTGACAGCCAGAGGCTGTCTAAACCTTGGCAAGTGACGCTTGTTACAAGCCGGTGGTCCACTGGTAAAAAGTCCAATTTCCAAACAACAGTTAATGCAGCAAAGGTTATTACTATAACGAGATCTACTGAAATGACATACCTAGTGCAATTATATATGGAGGATAATGTAGACAAACATCCGTTCGAAAACTATCATTCACAAGCCACCTGCAAAGAAGAAAAAGTTTTAATAGCATGCATTAACAGACTGGTAGGACATGTTAGAATTTCACCAGTTTATAAAAGACTAATGCTGTTGGATGAAAAGATATGATGTATATCAAGTTCAGCCTAAAGTAACAAAATTTATGACCATATATTTAACTATAGTATGCACATGGCTCAAGTGTTCATCCTCTGTTCGATAATAGATATCACTGAAGCACTGCTTGCATCTGAAAAAAACACCGAATCGGTGATATTCCGGTTAGGTTTGGATTAAGATGCAAAAATGAGTTAATCAGTAATGTGATAAGTCGAATTCAAATGAACGGAGACATCACGTATCCCTGGAACACACCACTGGTTTTCGTCAATTCTGATGACAACAGCCCATAAGCCCTTACACGGTTGTGGGAGTCTGAGAAAAGAGCTGTGATTAGCATCATATACTTGGTCTGTAATCCTTTCACAGTCAGGCACTATCACAACACCTCACACTTGACAGGGTCAAATGTCACCTTCAGGTCAAGATATATGGTAAGTGTTGGGCACCGATAAGTATGCTTGTACTTCACAACCTGAAGAAAAGTGAAGATCAGATTGTTGTAACATCATCCAGGCCTGAGCCTGTCTGGTTTTCTCGAGTTTTCTGTCTACCGGCTCAAATTATGTGTTGGATAGCTATGGAATCAAGAATCATGGGGACGATATTTAAACTGATCCACTGATGGTTGGCACAAAAAGACTTACCTCCCTCATGATAAATTGGAATAGTCAGTAAAGCAGATCAGTCTGATGCGACTACCTCTGATTCCTATACACTATCTAGCATCCCCACCACGCTATTTGGCAGTTTGCCACCCTCTTACTTAAAAACATCTGGTAGTAAGCAGCTAGGTCTGACTACTTCATTTCGTTTCAGGTTTGAAACAGCCTTCTTAACTTCCAGGACAGTTGATGGACCGACATTTAATTCCTATTCAGGCTTGTGTTGGCTGAATGCTGGCGTCTGAAGCTTTGCTATGGTCCAGTTGAAGTGGACTTCAGTGTTCTCCCCAACGTTCTAGCTGTTTGGTGTGAGAGGTTATTAGCGTCTTATCCTTTCTGGTGATGATCTCACCAACTATCGTCTTCTTCTTGCAAGTATCCTTAGTAAGCCTAAATGATTACCATGTATTACTCGATACTGATCCTTCTCTCTTGCTTTTGCCATCCATTATTTCTAGCGATCACTGTGAAGAATCTTGGTCAATTTACGTTTGTACTTCTTTCGTTCTTCCGTGTGGTAACAGCCAGTTGGAATAAGTCTTCTAGCACCAACCAGTTGAGGAAATAAGCTGACTTTTGCTGACTTTCGGCTTTAGGTTAGTAACCAACTATTCTTGACAGCTGTTTCTACGATAGAGTGAATATCACATCAGACTTCATTAGGAAAATAATGGCTGTCACGCTTAGATAAGTACTAGGTTATCTCCTGTCTACATTCACACTTGACATTCTCATCTTCCAATTGAGTGAGCACAGGCTTTACTGTCACTTGTTTCCTGAAACCAGTAAGGTGCGAACATAGACGTGTCCACACTTACACGCAATTGGAGTTTAGACAGATGCTCCAGGAAGAGCGGTAATCCTCCAACGATGGTCTACAGCACAATAATCTATCTGTCCATCGTTGGTTTGATTTTGACGTGTTGGAAGTTAGTGCTAGCCACAAACAAGTGACTGTCAGAGCAAAATTGCAAGAGAGGATCATCGCTGTCAGTTCATCGGCATGAGGTTTCGTAAATACCTTTAAGATTCCACTGCTACTGACTCAGCTTTCCTACACGAGGGTTAAAAACACTTGCTATGCAACTGGTGAGTTAAAAAGCGGCTCTACGATGGTCTCATTTTGTAACTATTCAAGGTCTACGAGCAGTATTTATTTCAGCTACATAATAAGTATGATAGGACGTAGTTCACAAGTTATTCTAATACTTTATGTTAATTAAGATGTTAGAACAAAAGACAAAGAGGAAATATTCAAGTAACAATGACGTATCGTGTGGTAGATTAGTTTATCCGATACAGTATATACACACAGTGGTAACCTTGCTGACTGCAACATTGGATAACGCAGATTTGAATCTCAGAGGGGACACCAGTTCTTTCAAGGTTGCAGATACGCCCTGCTGACGAGTGCTAACAAGTACGAAACTTAGGTCCAGGGTTTTCTGATGACTGCTTCCAACCAACTAGTAAATTGTACTTCACTGATCATCAAAGGTACCCGCCATAAGTAAGCTTATATTCATTACCTTAATCTAGTAATAACATTTGTAATAATCGCAAACTTACCAAGCACGTTCAAGCAGTACATCAGCATACTCATGCATATGTGGTCGAAGTTCGTCACAGAACTGTACCAATGGACGATAAGGATGAAAGACAGCTAACGAACAATCCTGAAAGTAAGATATTCAAGAGTTGTCCAGACAGTTACATTATCAGTGAGACATATTCAGTCTAGTAAAAGTAATCATATTCAGTGTCGAACTGATAGAAGTAGTTGACACAAATATGTTAAATTTATGCATAAAGTGGAAATCCATAAGATCAGCATTCCAAGTGGTTCATCCACATGATCATTTCGATTAACATAATTTAGTATTCACATTCATTTACGGGGATATGAGCTAAATACATAATTTGAAGTTCGATAATACCACTTAGCTGAATGGGTATTGATATACCGAGAGGGATTCAAACTCACGACCTAGTGGGTAAAAGCTGAGTGTCTAGACTAATGAGTCACGGCTATATGATCACGTATATATAGCAGACTCGTTTGGAGTACACTTCTTTTGGCTTATTTTCAGTTTCCAGTTGATGTAATTTGGAATCATTGCAAAAAGCTGATATCTGTTTTTAAGGTTTTATGTACCTTGGCAATTGTTCAGTTCTGCAATATGTTGGCCATAGTTTTAGAAGTGAATCGTAACACTCATGAAGCTCCTTCTCTCTCTGAGAAACAGTGACAGATGACACAGATATGAAACTGATATTTAAGTATTAGGTGAAGTTTTCCTGTAGACATTGATTGTGAATCTATAAACTAAAACAAACCTGAACTCCTTTTAAAATCATTAGTATTTGCGTTCTTCATCAGAGTAGATAGGGACTCTAAGGTCAAGTTAGTCAGCTTTGCTCTTTCTTCAGCTGTTTTACACGAGAAACACAGTACCCGACAATATCCCACCACTTGCCTTACGATTATAACTGCTGATAAAATTGGACACTGACAAAATCAACGTAAAATCTTGCACACAGGTGCGTCGGCTCAAGTTACCACACTTCATAGTAGTAAAATTGGATCAACGCAGAATGTCAAAGTATTATCATACAGAATGTCCACCAATCAGTTTGTGAGTAGAAAGTTAGCGAAAACCCATTTCTTCCTGACATGTTGGTCCAGTATGCATGCATGTATTTGAATGGTTATTGCTTACTCATGTTTAAGTTCATAAAACATCATCCTGTCTTAGTGTCATACTATAGACCGTAACTAAACAATAGCATTCCAACTTCCTACTAGATAGCATAGATACTAAAATTAGTTCGTAGTTCACAATGACAATGTTAGCCCTGTAAGTTCTTTTCGTCGGAACTGACAGCTTTTCTAATGAAAGTGCAGATGTAGTTACCCTACCTGGTAATGAAATATCCCCAATAAAAATGACAATGCTTGGAGGCATACAACACCAAATCTATGAAAAAATATACTTTTCAAAACGTAATTTGAACATGAAACAGAAAACTCACCATTGCCTCAAGCAAAATAAATTCACACTCTAAAACGTCCTGAGCACGATATGGATAACCATAGCCATCAGGAAAGTAAATTAAATAATGACTATGAACTACAAAAAAAAGGATAGAAAAGAACGCAGACTTTAGAAAGCACGAAAAACCTACCCACATTACGACAGGATGCCATTAAATTCTTTTGAGAGACTACGCCAAACTCCTAAAGAATATGAACAATACCAATTCAAGTACGTGGTGAAAACCTACTTCCACTTTAGAAGCTAAAAATAGGCATGAAGGAGCCATCAGCCATGGATCAATGGTTTTAAATGAATTCCTTTGTTTTCATTATTATTACTATTTACATCTTTGTATACACACAACATACCGACTGTAAAATCGTTTGAAGTAGACTAATGCAGTTGCAATGACTTGTTGACGAACTTCTACACTCTTGCCGAATGCTTGTATAACTAATATCACAACCACAAGGCGAATATGAAGAGTAAAGTTGCACAATAACATACCATCAGTGAAGAAAAGCATTACTTTTTGATATTCTTCTTCACTTCCAAGAATTTTCAAATCACTAGCTCGATGTATCATCACATCTTGACGATCCAACAACCACTCCAAACTGTATTTTTCAGAAAGGAAGGAAGAAAAAAGTGAAAAAATTAGATGTGTATAATATGAAATGTTGGGTCTTACTCTAAACATAATCAATCCTTCCGAGATACATTCCTAACATGTCTGTACCTTAAAATTATTCAATTTGACTTACAGAAGGTACAAAATATAAAGTTGCGGGTACCTATATACTGAGAGTATCACAGCTGCATGGTGGGATTATCGTATGGACACTTGTCAGGTGACAAATAAAGATTAACACAAAGAAAAATATGCTACGTGGTAAGAATATGTTCTCATCAAATAAAATTGAATGTGTGGTAAAAATGAAATAACCGTCTAACTTGATGAGCTTTACATAATGACTAAATATCCCAAACACTAGCTGCTACCTGAACGTGGTGATAGGGCCTGTATATTTCAATGACCCACCGAGCTATGCTTGTTCCCTCGAAGCCCAGACATACCACATAGGTTTATTAGATATTAGTAAGACGAAAAGAGGTACCACAATAGTCTAAAATTGCTACGTTATGATTGTAAATTGAGGGCGAAGTCGTACTCTTGCTAGCTGGATGGAGAATGAAAGCAATAAGAGGTTTCCCTCGGATGACGAGAAGTGCAACGCTAATGCTGCCTTCACTATGAGAAGAGGGGGATACAAAAGGCCGGCCACAAAAATAGCACGCTTCCATTAGCCTCGCCTGGTTAACTAGTTCACTAGTTACTAGCCTGTCCTAAGCCCCTATAAAGAGGGAGGGTTGGGCATAAGGATAGCAACCCTACCCCGGAAAACAAATCCAACCGCTAAACAAACTTCAAAGCACAAATGAAATATAAAAAATAATAACAAAATTATTCCTCGCTCAAATCAAAGAGACGAAATGACGCCGGTTGGTGAAAGCCTTCGGCAAGCCAATTGGCCGATGTGTCTTCTCACCCTCGATGAAAGCGAAAGTAAACGTGGGGATATGGAATGTCCGCACCATGTCTGAACCCAGCAAGGCAGCCCAGATTGCAAACGATATGAGAAGGTATCACAGTGAAGTGCTAGGAATTCGCGAAAGCAGGTGGAATGGAAGTGGACTCTCCAAACTGTCAACTGGACAGTCAATAATCTGTTCCGGTCATCCAGACGACACCACGACAACCACACGGAGAGGGTGGCTATCATGATGTCCGCTTGAAGAGCATCGAAGGCTCTCTCTCATGCAGTGGGAACCAATCTCCTCCAGGATCATTACAGCAAGGTTCAGCTCAAAAGGAAGGAAGGCCACAGTCATACGATGCCATGCACCTACAAATAATGCAGAGCAAGAGAAAAAGGAGGAGTTCTACAGAAAACTGCAATCAACACTGGACAAGACCCCACTCCAGTTGGCGACATCAAAATCCTAATGGGCGACATGAATGCCAAACTGGGAGCGGACAACACAGGAAGAGAACAAACCATGGGCCGAGAAGCGCTCGGTGAGGTGATGAACGAGAATGGAGAATTGTTTGCAGAATTCTGTGCATTCAACGATTTGGTGATTGGAGTCAGGCAGTGTGTTCAAGCACAAGGATATCCACAAAGCGACATCGATTCGATTTCACCAGACATTAGGACACACTAAAAATCAGATCGACTTCATCTCAATGGGAAGGAGGTTGAGACGCAGCCTACTTGACACAAGGTCACATCACGAAGGGGAGCAGATGTAGGTTCGGACCACTATCTAGTGCAAGGAACCTTCCAAATCAAGTTGAAAACCTTCAAGGAAGTTGGTGATAGGCGACCACAGTTCAAGCTCAACACCCGGAAACTGAAGGACGAAACTACAAAGGACATCTTCACGTCAGCCATCAAGACAAAATTGGAGATATCGAGGAACATCCCTGAAGAAACCTGTGTGGATGAGCACTGGAAGTCTTTGAAAGCTATGTGGGAAGAAATCTGCACAACCGTGTTAGGAAGGAAGAAGAAAGAAGATAAGGAATGGATCTGGAAGGACACATGGAAGCTGATAGATCAGGGAGAGGAGGATGGTGAAGCAGAAGACAAACCAGTGCGAGGATGAACGACGAGAAGAGGAACTGAACACATCCTATAAGACACTACACTGGACAGAGAAGTGAGGAAGACAAAAGACACTTCTACGAAACACTGGCAAGTGGAGCAGAACAGGCTGCAGGTAAGAGAGACCCGACAACATTGTATCAAATAACCGGAATGCTATGTGGGAGGAGATCAACGCAGACGAAACCAATAAAAGACGATGACGGAAATCTAATTACCAAAGAAGAGATACAAAGGAAACGATGGGCCGACCACTTCAATAAGCTCTTGAATCGACCACCAACACCAGCTGCACTTCGTCCAGAAATACCACCTGCAGAAACAGAACTACAAGTGAACATAAATCCTCCAACAAAAGTGGAAGTCCTGAGCGCCATAAAGCTACTGAAATGTGGGAAAGCAGCAGGACCAGATGGGATCCCGCCAGAAGCACTGAGAGCAGACGCAGAGACAACAGCATCGGACATGCTCACACCACTATTGCAGAAGGTGTGGAAGGAAGAGAAGGTACCTGGCGACTGGAAGAAGGGTTACCTTGTCAAACTTCCGAAGAAGGGAGACTTCAGTGTTTGCAAGGACTGATGTGGAATCACGTTGCTGTCCACCCAGGGCAAGCAAAATATTAAGCCGCATCATCCTGGAGAGGCTAAAGGATGTGCTAGATTCAAAACTACGACCGGAACAGGCTGGCTGGATTCAAGAAGTACAAATCATGTGCGCACCAAATCGCAACGCTACACTTCGCATCATCATAGAACAGAGTACAGAATAGTAGTGAACTCTCTACCTCAACTTTATCGACTTTGAGAAGGCCTTTGACAGCGTCGACCGAGAGGCAATTTGGAAACTGTTTCAATACTATGGAATACCGTAAACCTTTGTCAATCTCATTCAACAACTATATGAAGACGCCACATGCCAATTAATAATTCACAATGGGAAGCTGAATGATGCTTTTGAAGTGAAAACTGGAGTGAAACAAAGTTGCGTACTATCGTCCATGATATTCCTGATTGTGGTCGACTGGATCATGCAGCAAACAGTGAGGAGCGAGAAGAGGGGCATACGCTGGCTGGCCCGCGGAAAAGAACCTAGAAGATCTGGATTTCACCGATGACTTGTGTCTAATGTAACATGAACTTGAAGATCTACAGGCGAAAACTAACAAGTTGACAGAAGAAACAGGGCAGTGAAGACGGGACTTCAAGTCAACGTAGAGAAGACAGAGGTGATGAAGATACCCAATCAACACTACCACCACCACCACCACTACCACCAACAACAACAACAACAAGCTCCAATCACCATGAATGGGAGAAACTTAAAGGAAGTAACCTCCTTCACCTATCTAGGAAGCACTGTTTCAACTACAGGCGGCGGTGACACAGACGATGACGTCAAAGCCAGCCAGAATCGGAAAAGCAGGAGAGGTGTTCATTAGCCTGAAACCAGTGTGGAGATCTACTGCACTCCACTCAGCATAAAGCGTGAACAACATCCGGATTTTCAACACCAACGTCAGTCAAGTCAGTGCTTCTGTATGGTTCAGAGACTTGGCGCGTTACGAAAGGGATTTCCAATAAACTACAGACATTCATCAACAACTGCTTACGCTCGCTACTGAAGATCAGATGGCCAGAATAATAGGAATAAGCAACAAGGAGCTCTGGGAACGAACCAACCAAGAACCTATCACCCAACAAATATGCAGGAGGAAGTGGAGATGGATTGGGCATACACTGAGAAGGTCAACTGGGGACATCACGCATCAGGCCAGTCACTCGAGTGGAATCCCCATGGGAAGCGACGAGTTGGACGTCCGAGGGTGACATGGAGGAGATCGTGCGAGGAGGAAATGAGAGCTTGTGGGCTGTCGTGGAGCCAGGTCCAAAAGATTTCAGAGAAGAGAGTGGAATGGAGACGTACTACTGAAGCCCTATGTTCCATTAGGAATCCAAGGGACTAATAATGATAAATTAACACATAGCAAGCCGATGTCTGCAACATGGGTTCTAAGTCCGATTCGAGAGCAAAAACCTAAAACCTCAAGCTTGTAAAAACACCGTGTGTGACCCGCCTCAAAAATATATCCTTTGGGCTTTGTAGTCACTTACTCACTCTTCTGTTTCAAGTACCTCAAGATCTACTCTTCCAGAGTTTGGGTAACCGGGAAGTGACAACCGCCATCACAATTCTGTCCACGTGACAACAGAAACCAGTGGTTGGAGACTCTAGGTGGTATAGCTACCTCAGAATCGATGTCACTGGGGCAGATGTATCCATATATTACCTCCATCTTAACCGCTATACTGAATTCAGTACTTTCTTATTCTTCTTCCCTTTCCTTTAATGTTTTAGACTTTTGACCGCTTTTTCTTTCTCTTTTCACCACTCATTTTACTGCTGTGTTACTTGCTGTGCTGATATGGAATGTGACAATTTAAATCACTGGGCAGTAATGCCTGGTCCTATGGTGATATTTATTGGATTGGTTGAAATGGGCATATACAGCAAAAAAGGTTCATTAGCCACCAGACACAAATATAAAAAAGGACCATTGAACCACTGATTTTAAACATGCGAAGAGCCGTAAGCTATCTGAATAGTATACTCAAGACGAAACAGTGGTAGCAAGTGTTCAGTAAGCTTAGTCGAAATCGAACATAATGGGACGGATAGATTCACTCGCTTCCATATTACTCCATTCATATATGTGTCACGCTTGATTTTTTCCTTCGTATTTTATCGCCTTTCTTTCAGTTCCAGTGTGATAGAAAAAGATGAATAACCCAGAAAATATGTTAAAAATGTGCACAAAAACGACAAATAACCAATTTTTACAACTGAATTCCAGTAAAAGGACGATGAAATTCAATTCATTTTCTTCTACTGAACGTGAAAAATTGTATATACCTGACACATTAGAACATGAATTGGGATTTCAAAAAGTCACATCCACCAGAAATAAGTAGGCGGACTAGTTGCTCAACAAAACATGGTTACAGTTCAAATAGCGAAAAAACAACTGGACAAATAAAAAGAAACTGTGATTGGATTTACTAACAGATGAAAATACTAAAGATGAAGTCCGTCAGGTATGCAGATAAAACAAAGTATTCAGAGTATCGACTGATGTAAACTATCAACCGAACACTACATGTAACCACTGTGTAAATCACCAGCACTGATCACTCGACGATAAGCATACCTATTAGAAAGGGTGCGGCTCATCGGCTTAGCGCCTGTCATTCGACCAAAACCTCTCACGTCAAAAACCCTAACTCATCTACTTCGGCCTGGACCAGTGGGTAGTATCATAAAACCAAACAAGTATGGTATGTGCGAGGCACCATCGAAGTGCGGAGTACTTTTGCAACACTGGCAGAAGTCTATGTCTGCGCTCACCCTCTGTGGTGAGCCGTTGGAAGTATCAAAAACCTCGAATATATGGGTATTTGCGTAAGTGCTGATGGTGTGAGTGATGGAAGTTCTAACCGCATATCGAAAGCGAGAGTGGAATACGTCATTCTGGGCCACCTTTGGTGCCATCGTGACGTCGGTGTGACCGTAAAAAACGGGTTAACAAGGCCCGTTAAACCTAGTCTCTCCGAGCTGGGGAAGTGCAACGACTCCGTGTGTTCGATCAACGTTGGGTCTGTAAGATTTCTCTTATCCGGTGCCAACGCTATGTAAGTAATTCTGAGGTACGACAGCGTGTGTTTGGGCATGATGATCATCATCCAATAGGTGAAGCTATCTGGAAACCTCGGCTTCGGTGTTTAATAGTAATAGTTATTATCATTATCATTATCACAAAATAACCTGATGATGCGCGAGCTTATTATATACTTATTTACGTCAATCTACAACTGTAAACCACTTCCGAATGTACACGATAATTTCCATGCTACTACCCCTCCCCACTTCCTCTTGATTTTATGACGATACGAAAAAACTCATACATGGCTGCAAAAAAACACCTCTCCTTTATAACAATGAATTTACAGAGGTCACAGCCCCAAAAATATTGTTTGTTATAATCTACAGAACATAACAGAAATTTCCATAAGTTACTAAAACTTAATTACCAATAGTACATACAGGAAAAGTTTTCACTCTATTCACCTTTAACATATTTTAGTTCGCTCACCCAGAATAGTTTTGAAACTAGTTAACTCTTGCGACTGTGTGAATTTTTAAATTAAACACAAAATTTCAATTTTTTTACCCCACTTTTTACCGTTAGTTTACTTTTTTTAATACTGAGTTATTTGACTTTCACGAATGCTAATCAACTCTTAGTTGACGATAGGAGGTTCTCCATTCTTCAGTAACTTTTACTTCCACATTATTTTAACTGCATCTTTATGAAAATCATACTTGGTAAATTGTGAGAGCACTACCTTTCATAAGAAAATGAACATGTGTTATCGTACAGTTTTGAATAAACCTGTTAGCTGGATTTTTGTTGATAAGGAAACTGAAGTTAGTGTAGTTGTGAATCAGAAGTCTGAGGGCTTGTTGATTTCGACCAACGTAACTCAACTGAGTACAGATATGTGTACTAGATTATGAGTCGAATTTAACTATCTCCGTGTACCTAAATCAACCTCTGACTAACGTCGATCAGAGCAGTGTTTCATAGACTGGTGTATATGCCTAGAACGCAGCTATCGAATCACAAATATAATTTCAACGGTTAGGCAGATAATGACAAACATACTCAGATATAATGTAATGTGAAGTTGTGGTTCATTGGTCTAGGCAGACTTGTTTGTTCGATCTACTTGTCACCCCTCTCTTTGCAAAAATGTTACAAGGGGTCAGTCTGGAAACGCAGTGCTTTTTCTGCACCCATCTGACCAACGCAGAGAGAGTTTTTCCTTGTTAACTGGAGGGCCAGCAGTTTTCTCGATATTCTTTTCACGTGGTATCCCGAATATATCTAGCAGGTTATCTATGGGAAGCCCGTTGGTTGCGGTGTCGTTCCAAGTACATACTTGGCGTTAGTTCTTGTATCGAGTTCAATTCTCTGATTCAACTGAGACATCATACATAGTGTTGCCACGTCTCCTAAAAATCGATCCTTCTATCCACTTATCGCGTCTCGCTCCGTAGTCTTTGGCAAACAGTGATAGGAAATGCCCCAAATCGAAGTCACCATTCAAGGTCATCAGCCGCCTAGGTAGAAGTTTAGAATTTCAGCCTTGACTTCTTGTTACTGTGTGGGTGGCTCAGTGAAGTATCAGGTCTGAGGGAGAACAGTGGCTACTCGTATCCAGTCCAATTATCTCATATGGCTTTATTATTGTTCGCGTACTTATTATTATCAACTCTGTTACATCACACTGGTGTCCCAATTTCAAAGAATTTTGGGGCTGCTGGTAAATTAGCTGCAGGTGGTTTTGGAACCAAGGCGTCGTGTATCGTTCGCAGCTTTCTCCCCATCAGCGCTTCCGATAGGCTTTGCTGATTTGCAAGTGTGCCCGTTGTTGTTCTGTACATAAAGGAGGATTTCTGAATAATGTCAGCGGTCTTCTTTTCCCTCCGTGCTTTGAGTACATCTCTTGAACGCGTCTACAAGTGGTTCTGCTTGATAGTTGTATTGTGGATGACATGGTGTGGATAGTATACGTCGAAGGCGAAAATCGCACTGTGCAGATGTGAACTGACAACTATTGTCGGAAAAGATAGTTTTGGCAGACCGCGAGAGCAGAAAGTATTGCCAAGTACTTGTCTGAGAGCATTTGATTTTATGAGTTCGATACCTGGACTATCGGAAATAATTTGACGCAGGATATGATTCCGGAGAGATAAAGAGATGACAACTCGATCTGCGAACTTAAGAAAAACATTCACGACACACAGACAAAATCAACTTAGAACCGCAAACACAAATGTATAGGCTCAAGTTTATACACTTTACAGTAATATACAAAGAACATATGTGGAAATAGATGAATAAAAACGTACTTTGTGTTCATCACATCTTAAGTAGACTGACAGACGATCAACTCGTTAATATTATTGTTTTAAACGGCAGACTGTGTATATATTTGGACATATACCCCTTTGTTTATTGTTTTCGGGTGTCCGGTCTAAATACATGTTCCTACACGTTCACTGTGTTTTCTCCACTAATTAGTCGGGTCGGGAATCAACTAAGAAGTTGTAGAGCGTTGGTGGCTGACGGCTGACATCTATGCATCGTTAGCGATTATAGTAGTTTGCAACCGTAATAAATACTACAAAAATAGCTAGAGAATTCCTGGGAGCATGATACTCTCAATGGCAATCAACGAACTCGTAAACATTGACCCAATATGTGAACTACTAAAAAGAAATCGACCAACTACAAATCAACCAAGCAAATCAATAACCAGGTCAACCTCTGATAAAAAATAAGGGGAATTCACCCCTACTGTTAAAACAAAATAGCACTCAAGGTCGGTAAATATCCTTCACAAACATTCATGTAACTTGAGAATGCTTCACTTCTTTATGAAGTAAATGCTGATGCGGTCTTCTAGCTTGGTGATGACATGTCTAAGAAAATACGTCAAAGGTCAGAGAACACTAAACAACTATCACTTTTAATTTTGTTATTGTTATTTTATTTTGTTAATTTTGTTATAATCAAATCAGAATGAGTGTCATTGAGTTTTAGCACAAATAAATCTAGTAGTATCACCTTAACCCACAAATAAAGCTATTGGCGGTCCTTACAAAGACAGATAGACAAAATCAACGTAGTATCTCACACACAAGTGCAGTGGTTTACGCCGCCACACTTTACAGCAGACCGTTAGTTGAAACAAAAGTGTCTGATGTATTGAAGCTGCTTAGTAGAAAGTAGCCGAGTGTCCTTTACTCACGACTACTGGGTACAGTTTGTAGTGGATGGAACAAAATTGAGATTTGGCAGGCATACAGCACTACTCAGCACAGTTGAAGACCACAGTTTTACATTCGGTTACAGATAACGTGTATTTCCCAGTTAAGATCAGCATCCCCTCATTTTGAAAAATTCACCATTTTTCACCAGGCAGTAATGGTATATTTGACGAATTGTGCCGAAATCCCGGCACACTTCAACTAGCTGGCTAGAGGACTGTGTATGAGAAATGTGACAAAGCACGACAATTGACTGAATGGCGTGATGCCGAACTGTGTGCCTTCAGCCTAACTGGTCCGATAAAACCAAAACGGTCAGCAACTACGTTGAATCTCACGAACCCTAGGTTAGTGATTTCGCGAAATCAGTTGCCGTTACAGCTCAGTCCCGCTCCAACTAGTGGGCTCGTGAGGACTCCAAGACGACGTCAGTGGGAATTAAAAACGTGATGGATTCGCCATTAGTAAGATTCTCCCGATAGGCTCATTGCAAAGAGTGGCCGCTAACTGTTTGCACTAGTTCTATGGTAATGTTGAGAAAGACCAAACGATAAGAAGAATAGTAGGTAGATCGCAATCACCGCGGTTCTTTTACCTTCAGTCCAGTGCTCGTTGCACACAGAATAGAAACAAAAACTTTTAATACCACGAGACTTTACTAAAACGAGAATGGAAACATGGGTACGCCAGTTTTAAAAAAGACTAACATTAAAAGAAAAAAGTGACAACACATTTCGTTATGTTTTTTATAAATGCATGACAACCTTGGACCTGAAAAGTGGTGCCATAACGATAAAAAATGTGGAAATGTTTTTAATCCTCAGTAAAAGCGATGCTATACTGAAAAAATTGCACATGTTTACCTACATCAAACAGTTGAGTATGATTTTTAAATACTCCAGGCATATAAGCACATGAGCTCAAGTGGAAAACTTCAAAACAGTATTCAAATAAGAAGTGTGATGCGATAGTATGACGAGTGAATAAACAGACTCAGAATACTGCAAAAATGCCCGCAACTTTGAAAGACATCAAAAGTGCAGATATCTGCAGATCATGACAGATTTCGAATCCCACCAACAAGAGTTAGAAGCATGATTTTTAATCCAATTTGGGGGTTTGTGGGGATTTATTGATTGATTTCAAGTTGGTATTCATCAATTGGAGGAACACTGGAAACCTGGGAGCACTGGACATTTGTTTCGTCCTAGTATAGGACTTCTCAGTAGTGCACACCCAAGACCCCGCTATGAGTCGAATATGTTAAGGAAGTTACTAAGGCTGACTACATAGTTCAGATCAACGGTCAGAGAATCCATGGATCGGTGCCATGACCGTTCTCAACTTTCTTTTAATGCAATCTTACTACGGCTAACGTTGGGCATCGAGTTAGGAGATGATGGTCTGGTATGTGCAGGCCACCACATTTGGTTAATGTTCACAAACTCATCGACTGAATTACCTTCTTTACCTAATATCCTACGCCTAACCTCAACATTGATCACATATAGATCCCACATATGTGATTAATGTTACGAAAGCATCGGTTCTCTTGATGCGTAGTTCTAAAGGTTATATCTCAGGCATATAGTGGTAAAGAGAGGACTCGTGCACAATATAACCTTTCTTTTACACGCGGCCAAAGATCGCTTAAGTTACCGAATCCCGAACAGTTTATGAGTATTGGATCTGAGATTTCGTCAGCAGCCAATCTATAAAATGAAGTGGTCAATGCATTCTACCATCTCTAAATCAGTAGTTGATGCAGACCAGTCCTCAAGCATCGTCTTACATTTGACAATTGTGAACAGTTGATCGAATATCCTTAGATTTCTGCTTGAGGTTCTCAGAATACTTTACTTTCTGTTAGCGTCTTCATCTAACAGGACTCAAAGCCAATCAGGTGCACTTTTTGAAACAAATCAATTGGAGTAATGTAGGTTCATATCCATTAACATTTCCATGGCGAAGTTGGATACGAATAATACAAAGTCACATTCAGTAGATACTAATGGTTATCATTACTTCAGACAGCAACTCTCCGTGAGCTCTGAACCGATTGTGTGAGTTTGAGTGGTTTTTGTCAAACAACTGAATGGAAGCAGCGAGCACAGCTTCAAAATTTATGACACAATTAATAGTAAAACTAAACAGAGGTTTATTGTTGTTTGCTTTCGACATTGCAACCCATACAATTAAATAAACCGTTGTGCTTTTGAGCGTTGTCATGAGTATAAAAAGCAAAGAAATCACTGAGAAAACATTGGATTTAGAAATGAATAAACTGTTGCCACGTATTGGTATATCACAGCTCTAATAATTAGAAATTGAAGTGGGAAGGCGTTGTAAACCCGCTTAAATAGTCAGACTACTGGCAAACACTTCTGAGAAGACAAATGAAAAAAGTCCTACGAAAGCCAATGGTTAGAAGCACACTAAAATACGGCTTGATGGGAAAACGAAGAAAATCACTTGATGACCGTTCCAAAGAAGAAAAGTAACCCATGCAGCTTCATTAGATGATGCGCAGCCAATTCATCACCAACTACAAAGTCTTACACGAAAATTAGCACACAGATCGTACCATGGACAAAGAACATAGCACAAATCGTGACTACGGTTACAGAGGTCATAAACCAAATTCTCTCCAAGCCATATTATGCGGATCGAAGGATAAAATAACTACAGTAAACAAATCAGATATTAGCGATACACTGGACAAAGTTATTCTTTTCACTTTCGTCTACAAGAACGTCAATTGGTAATTAGTCACGACATTTCATCATATACCAATGCATGTGGACAACTATAGAGATAAATTTGGCTTAAAAAACGCACAGATCTTGGACAGAAGAAACACAGAGGATAGTCGAGAAATCTTGGAAGCTTGGTATTCAGGTCAGTCAGCAAAACAAAAGTATGTGAACATAGATAGACACGATCCATAAACCAATAAGAATAATGGTAAGTAACTGCAAGCTCAGCAGTCAAGCAGTGAAATAACCAATAGGAAAATCTGTGTAGTCAGTGACACAGTGATCAAAAGAAACTGCCAATAACACACCGATTCGTTACGGCAAGCAACTGAATCAATCACGGAAAAATCATGATAGCTCACTTCATACTGAAGTCTGTGCTAATGATGTTGCCTAGAAAGATAACGAGGGCACGATTAAACAACCCAGCTCAAAGACTACAATACAACCAACATGAACCACATCTGCCGTATAAGGACTTATAAAACTAACCTGTAGCCGAAATTTCAGTAGGTGCAGCGGCGCTCGAACTCTTGACTAAGTGGGCGAAAGTTAACTTCCAAGACTAATGAGCTACCGCTGTATCTGAAAAATATTTTCTAATCTATATACTGGAAAGCAATATTCTTACGACCATGACGATATCAAATTTCAAAAATGAATAGTTGCCGAGTATAGTTGTAAAGCCTACAGACGAATTACCGCACTGTCTTCTAATTATCAGAACAGGAATAGTTAAATAAAGAAATAGCTAAATCCTACACACTACTGAAATTGACACTTACTAGTTTGAGCTGCGCCAGAAACTCCGGGCCATTGTATGTTTGCTTGTTTCCTTCTTTGCTTTTAAAAAGACACGAAGTTCAGAATATTATGATTTAGCTTCATTTGATAACCTATTTTCACGAAGCACCACGATGACACAGAGAAATGAATAAAATAGTCAAAAGTGGTAGAAAGTCACAAAAAGAAACCAAGAAGGGATGAAAAAAACAACGAAATTCGGCATAAAGATTAACATGAAGATAGTGTGTGCGTGACTGACACTGATTCTGAACTATATTTTTTGAAGTCGCCAGCCGCTAATTTCAGTTATGACATGGAATACAAACCGGGAAGTCTACACTTCTCTATACGGTTAAGATTAACCGTGTCTGAGTCGATGGAGACTCACAACCTCATCAACTGACACTCCTCTTCTACCTAGTACTCTATGTCTGACTTCTTCAATACTGACATGACGGTTTCAAGACACACGACAGACGCTACAGACGTAATGGTGGTCGAACACCTGAAACCTCATGTTTTTCACCTTCAATGACCATATTTCACAGCTACATGGTGTGGAGCTGTGGCTCAGTGGTTTAGGGAGATGACTATCAACCAGCAAGTCATGGGGCCGAACTCCACTCCACCTACCGAGGTTTGGGCAGCCAAGTAGTACCACTAGCCCTCATACAATAGTTATGGCTCACTATCTAATGCACGGATGTGAACAAGGCTGCTGAGTACGTTTCATTTCTTCACAGCTAAACAGTAAGACAGAACGAACTGGTGTGTTGTACGCTTGACCTTTAAAAGGCAATCATATCACAGTGGTACCACAATTAGCGCGAGCTTGTAAAAGCTAAGCAAGGCCTTTGTATACATGCAAAGGTTGATCAGACTTCTCAAATGGTTGAAGTGGTCAACACAGTCAACCACTTCACTCGCAACTGTCACACGGGGCACAAATACAGGCCATCACTCGAGCACTAACCTGCATTTGGGTAGTGAGAAATACATCCCAAAAAATAGTGGGACGAAGTGGAAGATATATGATACAGCTGATGATTAAAGATGTTCATGTCGCATCCGAAAATACCAAAATATTATCGACCACCAAAAGAGTAACAGAATACTAAAACGTTAGCAACTACGATTGAAAAATCAAGCAGACGACACAAGGAACAGAGAGGAAATATCCTTTGAGAGTTAGTTAAAATTTCAAGTACCTCTCTAGTTACGCATTTTAGTATGAATAAGCAAATGGAGAAATGTATGATTTTATGAGGACACAAAATCGGACACATTTAACATACTCAACGGTCACAGGGTCACGTTACTCTGGGTTTAATTAGATATGCTGAGTGTAATCAAGTCCCTTTGGCCAGCTATTATCTCGGAGTGATTTAAAACATAAGTAGCTGTCATGACAATAACTGATGTACAAAACCATATACTAATAACGTTTTTACACACCTGTTGCGAAAAGCACGCAGGATAAAAGGATGAAAGTTTCACCAGATGCAAGGGTATATATAAAGAATCTAAAGGACGTGTGTTTTGAAAAGCGAATGAACTGATAATAATAATAATAATAATAATAATAATAATAATAATAATAATAATAATAATATATTTCATGCGACAAAGGTTACATTCACAAAGGTTACGTTCACTAAATCTTTGGCATCATCAAACAAATCAAAGCTTATTGAATTTTCGCTTTAGTTGAATTGATTTATGATTGAAGTAAGATGGGAGCTATTCTAGAGTGAATTTTTTACATATCAACATACTTGGAATTCTCCTTATTTTACTGGATCGAATTGTTCGACCTTCATTGGCATATGGGCTCCTATGCGGATACTAGATATTGCCTGAATGTTAAGCAAAGTAGTTTGTTTGGTTGTGGCTAGCAGAAGGATCCAGGACGTGCGTTTCGTCCTGCTTGGGACTCGTTAGTTGGATGTACCTTCACCACAGTGAGTTATGTCTCCACTGAGACTCGAACTTCGTAGTAGAAACTACTTCGCGTTGTACAAGAAGTGGCTACCGTTCCTCCGTAGCACAGTGTGTAACGTTTTGGCGTTCGGAGCAATGGGTACGAGGTTCGAGTCTCATTGGGGACAACACTCACTGAGGTGCGGGTACGTCCGGCCGAAGAGTCCCAAGTAGGACGAAACACCCTTCCTGGATCTTTCTGTCAGCCACAATCAAACAAATTACCTGGATTTCTTATAGTAACTCACCAACTGAATTTGAGTACCTTTTCCAGTGAAAAGTTTTTGATAAATTTTTTATTTTTAAAAAATTTCACTGAGTACTTCCTACCAACATTATGGCTTTTTAAGTTTCATTCGCATCTCTTTTGCACTTATTTCAAATTCAACCCAATCTTATACTACATGGTTAACATGAGCTGTCGTAGAATTATTTGTGGTAAGTTAGAGTCTATGGTACGTAATATGATGAATGCAAGAGGTGGTACCA